>CM076575.1:2093285989-2093655014 GCA_034641835.2 Pinus albicaulis | reverse complement strand
GGAAAGAGTTTGTTCCCAGTAGTCTCAGAAAAAAGGAAAAAAATCTATGCAACAGCATCTGCAACCGCTTGTACAAACATTTTCTTCTGAGATCCCAAACTCTGTTCGATCCCACATTTATGGTTGGGAGATTGAGATTATAAATAATTTGGATAGGGTGGATGAGATATCTTATGAGGACATGCAGAATGTAGTGACTGACCCAGGGCACACCCGGGGCCTAATTTATTTGTTTCAATAGTCAGTCAGAACTTACTGGTTGGTCAAATGCTTGCTAGCCAAGGTAGTCACGTCGACAGCAAAATCCAAGTTGGATTTAACTTTGGCTGATATTAAGAGGAACATTCTGGAAATTAATCTTGGACAATTGCATCAGTATGCTAGGCTAGGAAGGTTGGAGAAGGATATTAAGTCAATGCAGCAGGTTGAAGTTGAATTGCCTGGTTCTAGTGCCAAAGACCCTGCACCTGTGGAGTCAGAGGAAGATTAAGGACTTTAAATGTTTTGGTTTCTTTTTAGCGGCTACTACTCATTTTCTATATGTTGTTATTTCCAGACATAGATATTAATTATGGTCAGATATGGTATATATTATTAAGACTTTTCATGTTTTGGTTGGCATACTTTGCACTTTGATGGCCAAAATACCTGGTTTCCTACGGGCAGGTTCAGGTCTAATTTTTGTATATATTTTTGCCCAGCTTATACTAATATAAAATTGAAAGGAACTACCTAAGCTTACAAAAAAGAAAGAAAAGAAATTTAACTATAAAATTATTATAGATAAACAATTAGTGTGGACATATTATTGTTCATTTTTTATATTTATAAATATGTAAATGGTTCTTTTAGCTACACATTTTTGTAATGGTGTTTGATAGATTAATTTTTAAAGTGGAGAAAGAAAAAAATATCAAGTTTTTTTTATTTTTTATTCATATCTAAGATTTGTTCAATAAAATATTTAAATTTACAATTTATATAATTACAAAAATTTAAGAATATTAAGATGTTGTGATTATAAGAAAAAATAGTTATAATTACAACTTTAAGAATATTTTAAGATGTTATAATTATAAGTAAAAATAGTTATCTTAGCATCTAATTTTGTATTATGTAATATAATGGTCTTCTCAAACTAAGAAATAAGCCTCTTGTAAGTAATAGTTTCTTTTACATGTGCATCTCCTCTTATATCCATGGAATGTGCGATAAAATAATTATATATTGTACTATCAACTAGTGAATAGTGACCATGCCAAGCAACTTTCTAGTTAAATAATGCTTTTTATCAACCATAAAATTTTAATGTTAATTCCCAAGCCTAAAAAACTGGATACATATCGGTTTCTGTGTCACTTCTAAAAAATTATTACAATAATCACTGGTTCAATTTTCTACACGTTCAACTTAAACAAGGCCATATGCCCTTGCCAAGTTAATACTAAATGGATTTAAGACATGAGTAAAATTTAAGAGAATGCTAAGATTCTTAATTGCAATATAGTTATTACATTCAATTTATTTACTTTATCTTAAGCATCAATAAAATTAATACCTACATAATAATAATAATAAAAATAAAATATATTTATGACTAAAATGAATGCCACAAAGTAATGAAAAATTACGAAAATGAAAAATGAATACATTAAGAACACTAGTTTGGATATTTATTAAACCCTGTTGTAGCTGCTACAACCATCATACAAAATTTCTCCTATGATTTGAATTTGGAGCCTTCCTTTCTGTCCACGGGAGCTTACCTCGTATTGTCGTCAAGTATTCGTGATCTTATTAATACTTATTCTTTCCACATATACTTACATTTTCTTGTTTTCACACTTATATTTCTAAGTCACAAGCTAACCTTCTAACTTGGCCTTACAATAGTTCCAAGATTGCCTCTAGAAATTGCGCAATCCATGAGGGTAAGAGAGCCTTGATGATGGATATTTCACAATCCAGGATGAAAACTTAGCCTTGACCTTCAAAACTATGTAGTCATGGATGGAAGCCCAAGACTAAGCTCATAAATTATGTAATCCATTCCTTCAGGCTTCAACTCAAAAAATGTTCAATGCACTGAGACGGGAAGTCGTTTAGTTCCCTAGAATTGTCAAATCTTCCTTGGTTGTGTGCATGGAAATTTTTCCAATAAAAAAGAAGAAGGAAAAAACATACTAGAAAATAGGGATTCATTATTAGTTTCCCGAATTCTGCCAAGTGTCACTTTTTCCTTGATTTTGGGCATGCACGTCATAAACCCTATTAAGCCCAAATATATTTAATATACACCTCTAGAGCTCAATTTTACCTTCTATCTTTGAGCTCTAGTATTCCCAAAAAGATCAAGGAGCCTTCAGTGGAGTATGCCTCACTTTTCGAGGAGAGTTTTTCATTTGTCGTCTTTTGCCTATTTTTATGTCTCTTTTCTTTCATTTCATTTATCTGAGTGTTTTTTTCGTATTCCTCTTCATGGTTGTTGCTATTTTAAATTATATTAGCTTGTAGAATTTTTTAGTTAGTTTTTTGTTATCCTTTCACGTCGCATTAATTATTTCATTTTTGCACACTTGTGGTTGTCATTTCGGCGACTCTCCTCAAATATTTGATATTCCTTCCATTTGTTGAGTTTAAGCACTCGATTCACACTAATCTATCTATACATAGTCATATCTGCACTTTAAATTGCATTTTCACTTAGATATTTTTCTTTCCCACACTGTCACCGAGAAGATTTCAAGTTCACTTGGCCATGCACTGAATTTACCAGTTGGGAATTGCACAAGTCCAAGGATCAGGCCTAAAGCTTGGCCTTTGAGAATTAATAATCTATAGAATAGGATGGCGCAATTGTGCATTTTGTAGTTTCAGGGCTCATATTACTTCCACCTTGACCACTGAGACTGCACAATGTGAAGTTTCTCCCAGTCACTGCCCAGGCTGAACTGTGCATTACATAGTCTCATACAATGCAGAGTTCCCTCATCTAGTCTCCCTCACTTGATCATGAAAATTATTCAATCCTTCTCATTAGTGTGTGTGTTTGTTGCCTATCCTAGCTTTGAAAGTTTTTTTGCAAAAGCTAATGTTTTCTTGCCATGAGTGACTGTTCCCTCTACAGATATCACAATTCTTCAACACTTCTCTTCAGCAATCACTATTACCATGGCACTAAGAGATTTTCTCCAAAATATACCATATAAATAAATACATGGGAAGTAGTTAACAGAATGTCATTTAACATTATAGTGTATTCAGACACTCAAGACTCAACTTTTTTCGGAAAAGGAATTAGATCTTACATGGAAGAAAGTGAATGAAGATTTTTCAACAAAGAGATCTTCAAAGCATATATAAAGGACCGATAGGGATATGCCAGTGTTTAGCAGTGGGTATTACATAGTATTGCATGCATATCTCCAGCCTTCCCATGTGCATATTTCATCAACTAGATTGTTTCATATATTGATGTGAAAAAAGATGACTTTGTACAATGCCAGTGGATAGAAGCATTCTAATTTTCTAGCAGAAGATTATCATCTTATGTGCCATTTTCCCGAACCAGAAGAACTCATGGATTCATACTTTTATGCTACCAATAGATATTTGAGCACGAAATACATTAGTAAAGGTTGGATGAAAGAGCCATCAACATTTCAACATACACTCACCAACACATACAAGACAAAGTCTCTCAGGAGGACATACCATCTCTTGGTTATCCTAGCTTGTAGAATCTATGGTCAGTTGAGTGTGAATACCTTTCCTGAAGGGTGGGAAATCTTATTGAACCAGGTTGTGAATGAGAGGATGTTGTTCAACTGGTAATATAAATTGGCTAGACAATTAAGATTCCATGTAGAAAACGCCTTAAATCCTCCTAAGGGCGAGCAAGAAAAATTATACATGTATGCATGTTTATTGGATGTAATTTATGCACATAATGCATTCCCTGACATAGACTAGACTTGCACACCACGAGACCCTACTATGTACATGCACTACAGATTTCTCTCAAATTGCAGCCATCGAGGAGTAATGGAGATGTTGAATGACCACTTACTCATTCCTATATACACTTTTATCTTTATGGAAGGACCACCTTGCATGCCATGTGGAACAATGGAGGAAACAAAATAGATTTCAGATTGGTTTTCCTCACTGGATGGCACCTTCCTTAGAGTGTTCGATGATTACAAGTCGCCGCATATTTTACCAAGGTATGCCACTGAAAATATTTTCATGCAATAAGTTTCATATAATATCTCCAAAGGGTTATCAAAAACTTTTCACAAGAACAAAAATCACGTTGGACGAATCTTCTTATGCAAATTGGATTGTAGGAGATAAATAAACTAAAGGTCACAAATATTGAAGAAAAGGCGATAAAGAAGTTTGAATTTAGCACTCAAGAGTTTAATCCGTATGATCATGAAGTATTTGCAAAGACCACTGCATGAGAATTCATTTCCAGTGGCTCAAATGCACATTCAATTGGACAGAGGAAGATCGAGCTACCTTTATATAGTGATATTTCTTAGGTAAAGGATAGTAGGGTTAAGAAGTTTCATTTGGAAAATGGGTGTCACATGTCCAAGTGGGATTTAGATCTTATGAACATTCATGTCAAAGGACACAAAGGTGGACTGATAGTGACATCATGTGTCATATAAGTTTCACACTGAATAAATCAAGAAGAATAAAGAGTTAATCTCTCTCTCTCTCTCTCTCTCTCTCTCTCTCTCTATATATATATATATATATATATATATATATATAATTCTTACCATTAATGTGTTTTATAAATCATTTTCACCATTATATAATTTTACGAGTATGCTTCATATGAATCCATCATATCATCAAGATCTCTATTTACTCACTACAAGAAAAAAGGACATTGGTGAGGGGCGAAAATGGTCACCATAAGCTCATTGGTGAGGGTCAAAAGAGCCTTCGTCACCAAAAACTGAACGTCACCAAAGGTGGCGTCGCCGAAAGTATAGGTGTTGTGGTGACATTCAAAGTCCGTCACTAACACGATTTATAGTATCGATAGTGACCGATACCATTGTGACATAGATAATGGTACTTAATAACAGCCTCCGGCCACCAAAATTGAACGCTCGGGGGCGTCGCCGAAAGTATAGGTGTTGTGGTGACATTCAAGGTCCATCACCAATAATGATTTATAGTGACGGACAGTGACTGTCACCATTTCGTATGAGCAATGGTGACGGACAATAGCCTCTGTCACCAAAAAAATGAACGTTACCAAAGGTATGCCGCTTTAAAGAAAGGTAGTGACAATGGCGTCTCATTAACATATCATAAATGACTATAGGACCGTCACCATTTCATATGAACAACAATGATTTTTTGTGATGGACCTTTCATGGCCGTCACTATTGGTGCATATATATAGCGACGTTCATTGACTGTCACCATAAACGCATTGGTGACATCAAGGTCCGTCACGAATAATGACTATAATGACAAACAATGACCCTCACCATTTCAGATAAACAACAACGATTTATGGTGACGGACCTTTAATGGTCGTCACTATTGATGCGTATATATGGTGGCGTTCGTTGACCGTCACCATTTCATATTTTGGTGAGGGTCGAAAAATGTCACCATAAGTTCATTGGTGATGGTCAAAAGAGCATCCGTCACCAAAAACTGATCTTCGTCATTCCCTATATATGAATATCAGGGCACGATGGAATCGAACCACCAACCTCCTGCTTGTAAAGCAGGTGCTCTTCCATTGAGCTAGCACCCTTTAAAGAATTAGACTTTAAACTAGTAATTGCCCCTAAAGTTGCAAAGATACACCAAAGGAATAAGAACCAGGAAAACCGAAAGAACTCAGTGTCCTTGCTCCTATTTTTATTCTACGACACTCTACAAAGTATGATCTTGATCTATGACGTATTTGTGCCGAGTGGTTCTAATTTAATATTAAATGTTATATTAGATAAAATAAATGAATAACTGAGAGGCCTTACGGGCTAATTTTTAATCCTTACACCAAAATCTCTTAATATTCAAGTCTATGGAACAATTCGTTCAAAGTTCAAACTGAAGTAGATTTTAAATGGAAAGCCTAAAACCAGCTAAGTAGTTTACAAGTTAACATTTTGGATATAAAGTATGTTCAATTTATATGACAAGTTATGCCATAACCTTGAAACTAGTTTCTTAGCTAAAAGACTTTCTTAAGTCAACAATGACAAAGAAACATAGTCATGGCAAGCAAAATTCTTTTGTTTTTTCTAATGAGGGTGCATGTAACTTGATAGAGGTTGTATGAGAGTATCAAACCATAAACAATTTCATTAAAACATGGAAATGACAAAGTCTTGTTAAGCAACAAAGGTTTAGTTGAATATATGGAAAGCATCGAGCTAAATGATATAATTAAACTAAAAGTAACTGTAAAAAAATGAAATTGCCATCATATACATCGCATCAGCGTATGAATCTGCATCAATGTACTGAATTAATATGACTTCAAATTTTGAAATTTTCCTGCAAGATAACATTTATCATTAAAAAAATCTGATCAAACATGAAGTAATCTCATGAATCCTTCAGATTTATATTGCAATATCCATCTCAGATCGATAGATCCAGAATTTTAAATATTCTTATAACTAGCAATTGCACCAAGAGGTGCAAAGGAACGCCGGAACATGGATAAGAGAAGTGGGGAGATTGTATAAAGAAATAATCAAGCGAAATATACTAAAAATGAAATACAACCCATGTGAGGCTAACTTAAATTCAATTTTTATGAATTTTCAAGTGAAAGAAAGTTTGTAACTGGTGTCCGGCAAGCAGGACTCACAAAAATTGTTATAGAGAAAAACTTGGAAGGGAAATTGAGGTTTGAGGTTTGATGATGTTGATGAAGCACATATTCTACTTGGTGAAAGTGGCCACTGCAAGGATTATTGGGGTTCAGGCTTCTATAGGCAGGATAATACTTTTGAGTTTGAAACAACTTTGCACAATATAGCTTTCAGTTCAAATGGGTGCAAATACATATAAATCAAGCAATTTGAGGCCTTTAAATGTATGGTCAGAAGAAACAACTCCAGAATCTGTGTAAATGCCTCTAAACTCTATTTGAAAAGAGGAAATTAATTTGATCCTTGAAGGAAAATTGTTTGGACCAGACATTGGTGAGTTGATAAGCGCCTAAACAATTGGGTAAAGATTACTATGTATTTTCAAGGTCACAAAGAGTCATTTTCTAACTTTTCTAGATGGTTATATTTTGGGAGAGGGTTTGAACACAAAGAAGAATCAGCTAGGTCTAAACAAATGTGTGAATTCTGAGAAACACCAAAGATCTCACAATTTTGTTGAATGCCTTCGACAATGTGTTTATTGCTCGTCGTCAATTCTCAAATCATGGACTGCAGCTCGCACAAAATAAGAATATTTCATGACTGTGTCTGCTCATGAATAATTTAAAACAACATACCATAACCTAACACAAAACAAGGAAATATCAAACCTGTGGCTAAATACGTAGCAAGAAGAGTAATGATGATTTTGGATTTCAAACTGAAGGAGCATATAAGGGCAAGGATGAAGTGCTTTTGAAATTTTAGTGGGCAGAGGAGACAGAAAGGATGGGCTGCAGCAAGTTTTTGGAGTCTCGGGATAGAAGAGAAGGGAAAAGAGGCAAACTTCAAGTTCAAAGCACAGAGTAATGACCCCTGGAAGGAGAGATTTTGATTCTCTTGTTCAATCTCAGCAGGAAGTAAGCAATGCCTTTGGTCAAGTCAACATTCAATTGTTGGATTCTCTATGGGATGTAGGTGATGGCATTAGCCAAGAGAAGCAGCTGGACAGGGTTTCACATGAATATATCCTTTCTTCATGAATGCAATGATTATCGGAATTATGTTCAAATAAAAGAGATGAGAACAGTGTGCAAGAGATTTTATAATGTTTGATATGCAAAGAATAGAATATTCAAAATAGTACACATCATATGAGGAGGAGACCTTTAAATCAAGCAATTTGAGACCTTTAAATGTATGGTCAGAAGCAACAACTCCAGAATCTGTGCAAATGCTTCTAAACTCTATTTGAAAAGAGGAAATTAATTCGATCCTTGAAGGAAACTTGTTTGGACCATTGTGATGATACAAAACAACAATCGTTATGTAGGATTATTATGTGGTGTATTTTCAAAGGGCTCAAAGAGCTGTCATTTTCAGATGGCTACATATTTTGGGAGATGGGTTTGAAAATACAGTAAGAAGAACTGGCTATTCTAACAATGAATTTAGGAAAAACACCAAAGATCCGCTACCGTCATCGCTCGGGAACAATGTGATTTATCGTTGTTGTCATCTGTCATCATGGATTGCAGGCCTGCACAAAATAAAAATATTCTTATGATTGGTCTCTGTTCTGAAGTGAATAATTTAAAACAATATACTCATAACCTTGCACAAAATACAGATTCAACAGAAGTAAATACGGAAAACAAGAATAGTGGAAATGATGATTTTGGATTTCAAACTGAAGGAGCATATAAGGGCGAGGATGAAGTGTTTTTGAAATTTCAGTGGGCAGAGGAGACAGAAAGGATGGGCTGCAGCAAGTTTTTGGAGTCTCGGGATAGAAGAGAAGGGAAAAGAGGCAAACTTCAAGTTCAAAGCACAAAGTAATGACCCCTGGAAGGAGAGATTTTGATTCTCTTGTTCAATCTCAGCAAGAAGTAAGCAATGCCTTTGGTCAAGTTGACATTCAATTGTCGGATTCTCTATGGGATGTAGGTGATGGCATTAGCCAAGAGAAGCAGCTGGACAGGGTTTCACATGAATATATCATTTCTTCATGAATGCAATGATTATCGGAATTATGTTCAAATAAAAGAGATGAGAACAATGTGCAAGAGGCTTTATAATGTTTGATATGAAAAGAATAGAATATTCAAAATAGTACATCATATGAGGAGGAGACCTTTAAATCAAGCAATTTGAGACCTTTAAATAGGTGCAAATACATATAAATCAAGCAATTTGAGACCTTTAAATGTATGGTCAGAAGCAACAACTCCAGAATCTATGCAAATGCTTCTAAACTCTCAATTTAGACTACTTTACAAAATGAAAATCTCTGACCAAAATTCTAGTTAACATGCACAATGAAAATAATTAGTTGTTGAAAGATTCAAGATCCGTTTATAAAAATGTCATGGAAGAGGAGTTTGTAGTCAGAGATGTGGAAATGGTGAACGATAATGAGTGTGTTTGGAAAAAAAAAAACTCCTAAGTATGCCCAGGTAAGTGTTACAAAGTTGTCATCAACAACCTTGAGTCAGAGAGAAGAGGAGTCTTCTATGTTACCATGGACTAGTGAAAATATGGCACATACATGTAACCATAAACTAGTTTCTTATATGGAGAAAGCTGCGATAATTTACATGGGCAGTGTAACAACTCTATTTATGGCCTCTGAAGTTCAAGAACCAGAGGATATTTCAAGGCTACATTGTTTCCCTCAAGACAACTTCAGTGAGTACTATATTATACAATAAAGACATTACTGAGCCAAGTAAAGCTAATTGTGCACCAAAAAAAGCGTTATCTGCATTACAAGCACGTGAATTAAAAGAAGGTGGCCATTCTTATCCACACAAATGAAAAACATCACTTGAAAAACATTTGTTTGTTGGAAGTGCATTCTGTGTAATAACATGTACTTCTAATTACCCGGGTTATGAGGAAGTGGCAACACAGACACTGCATGTTTTTCTTCTTGCCAACTTACAAGTTGAAAAGGCATGTGAACAAGCCACTCACTATCATAATAGTGGATCACAAATTAGGAAATCACTTGGCACTAATATTTTTACTCTTGAAAATGTCCAGGATCTGAATGTTTCATTATTGACAGATTCTAAGAAGTTTGACAAATCTGTCATTCCTAATTTGAGTGAAAGTGATGCACTGAAAAAATCAGAGACTAAAAAAGTTTCTACTTCAATAGAACCTTTACCTTTCCACAAGGTGAGCTATTACAAGTCTTAATTATTCGATCACTAAATATCTAACACCCAAGCATAGTAGAACTCTGTTGGAACATGAATTTTAGCTCTACAATGTCTTTAGTTTCGTAATCTGTCATTGCTATTTTGAGTGAATGTGATGCAGTGAAAAACTTAGAGACTAAAAATCGGTGTTACACGGGGACTCGTCCCCCCCCCCTAGGGGTCTAGAATCCTCGCCCCCTGCGATTCGGGGTCTTGGGGACTTCTATGAGACGTTTCTTGACGCTCCCAATTTTCGAAAATTTGGAGGGGACGTCAAGGGGGACGTTTCCCCATCTGGAGGGGTCGAGGGGGCGTGAGGGGACGGGAGGGGACGGGAGGGGGCGTGAGGGGACGACTGGGGCAATAGATATTCTCATTTAATTCTCTATCAAATATTTTAATCAGTTACAATTAGCACCATATCCATTTACATTGTACTTTAATCTGTGAGTAGTAGATTGAATATTGGGAACTACTAAAGTATTTCTGGAGAGCTCGACTTACCACTAGACCTTCATTGTGATGTCAGTTGAACAGAACGATGTTTTTTTATTGGTTTCTTTCTCCAGCTCCTTTTTCTTGCTTCTCTCCAATAACCTCTTCAGATATAACAGCCTGTGATTTCACTAAAGCTGTAATTGGAGGAGAATTTATTATATCTCACTCTTAAGATAATTTTAGGTGAGAGAAATAGTAGTGGAAACCAAACCTTATAGTGGAATGTCATACTTATGGTTGAGGCATGCTAAAGCAACAGTGTACAGAATGTTGAAAAGTGCATAGAACCCAATCAATGCTCCAATTCTAGTCCAATAAAATTTAACTTCAGCAAATAATCCATGAGAATCTAGGATAGCACATCCAAGTGTTTCAATGGAGCTGTTACTGACAGGATGCACAAAGATGAAATATTTAGAGGAAAGGAAATATTCAATATTTCTTTCCTGGGATTATGATTATAGGACACTCTATCAGTACATGATAACACATACTTCCTCCCATCTAGGAGCTAGAAATCCATTCACCACTCTGGTGTTTTGGCCATAGGACATCAGTGAGCACCAATATGCCCAAATCCACCAACTAGGTATGTTCTCTGTTCTAGAAACATGAATAAAAGGAACCATTTTTTCAATTTTGTAACCCGAGTTCTAGTTGAAAAGCTCAATATTAGTATAAAGTATATTTCTTTGGAGTAAATAACTATCTTTACTCCTGTTTAATAATTTGGGCATTATCAGATTCCAATTATTCTGGAGTAAAACAAATGCATATCATAATTTTGGAAAAAAATATTAAGCAAATTAAGCTAACGGTAAATTAGACACACAAGATAAGGAAAATAGCATCATCATAATCTCAGGAATCTGAAGACAGAAAATAAATTCCTGAATTTTGGAAGAACAAACCTCTCATCCCTTGCTTTCCTCTTTTCTTCTTCCGATATTTTTGCTTCTCCTATTCCAGAAGAGGTAGGTTTTGGAGTACCATTTGCTGACTCACCAAATCTGTCAATAAAACATACCCAAAGGTACAAAAGTGAATGCTTAATGGTTAACCTTATTGAGACATTGGTACTCATGATATGTGGTATTAAGCTTGTAGTGTTATATGTGGTTATCTTTTTTAAAGGCTTTTGGATTTTGATTGTAATGTGTTGGAGTTCAGTGTAAGGTTTTTAGAGATGTTGGTGAATTTGGCTTTTTGAGATTTTTGTATAAATGATATTTATTGTTATTTTTTTAATAATTATTTTTAATTATTTTCTTTCCGCATCAATTTAATTATTAACAAGTGATAGCACATGGAATTAAAAAGTCAAAAAATAAAATAAAATTCTATTTATAAAAAAATATATGTATATTATTAAACCACCAACAATAAATTTGCATAATACCTAAATATAAAACACCCATACAATCATAGCACACCGAATTAAAAAGTAAAAATAAATAAAATTACTATTTATTAAAGAAAAATGATATGATGACACTTGCAAGTCCAAAAATGTTTAAAACTGTTGCAGTGTATGTTTACCCATCACACCTTAGGTTGATCTTGAAGTCGAAGTTACCGTGATTCTCTACCCTTCGTGTTACTATTGATTACGAAGAGATAAATTATGACGGTCCCAAATCAACATAATGGGTAAGGTGTCCCCCTCCCATACGGCCAGATGTGAAAATCACTATTATTGCATGCATGTTGGAAACGACATTATTCAACATCGTTGAAAATATATTCAGAAAATAAAATTTGTAATATTGTTATAGCTAATAAGCTTTGGTTTCGGTTTTTGAAGAAAATATCTCCTGTCAATAAATAAGGCTCAAGTGAAACCAGACGCAAAACATCATACATGTATATTACATGTTATATATTGTATCCATTGAAAGAAGTTGGAGATCTCACCCATGGAACGCCCCCTCAAGGTCAAACCCACTTATATCTGCAACAATGGAAAGAACATTTCGGCAATTTTGAATGCTGGCAGAGTCATATCATGGCCGAGTCATACCAGTTTCATGGTCGTACGTCGTCTTCATCTCGAGTGCGCACAACCCCTTACCATATCTAAGCTCAGCAGGATTGACACTGTAAAATACAGGAACGATGGGAAATCTCGATTGCCGCATGAGGAGGAGCTCGTTCAAACACCATGTTGATTCTGTGTATTTCAGATAAAAGATGGCCACATGGACCGATGCAGTAAGAATAGCACCGACTATTTGAGAAGGAAAATCGAATCCCCCTTCCAATTACTGTTCGTCTAAAAAGGTTTTGAATCCATGTAAAAGAAGACGGTACAAATGGCCAGCGAAACTCTTTTTAGTGCCTAGACCTCGATGGTTTATGAAGTTATGAACACATCATAAACCATGAGATCAGCAGCGTTGGACAATGAACGATGAGGTGGAGGTGGAGGTTCCTAATATGTAACAAGCACAATAATCACTTGGAATTCAAGATATTTAACATTTATGAATATCCAGCTGCCATCCTAAGATATATCTGAGGAAATTTTCCCAAATAAAGATGACAACATAAGATGTGATCAATGAGGTAGGCACCAGTTGAGGCACCAATGTACATGCAGTCATCACCTTGATTGCTTTACTAGTCTAATCTTATGACAGTCTGGTCACTTCACTTGACAGAGGGCCCAGATTAACCTTGCATAATCTCCATACTACTACAAGAGAAGACATGAAAGAAATATTCAAAGTTGATAACAAAAAAACAGAGTTTTCTTTGAACAGGTGGGAACAAAAAGTTCAAGAAAAGTTTGTTAATCTGATACAAAAATGAGATTCACTTGCAATTAGACTTTTTGTTGCTAAAATAACAAGGTATAGATGCATTTAATGCAGAAAGCAAGGGCACCACCACAGGAACATTGGAAAAGGATTTCAGTTGAAAAAGAGGATAAAGAAAATCTGGTAATTTCATTTGTTTCCACTATTTCATATTCTTCTAGAGGTTCCTAGGCCCCAGGGCTGCTACTTAACAAACGTCCCTATGAACAAAGCAATTCATTTCATTCACCAAAGTTCCAAAGAGTTTTTATCTTGAGTAACAATAGGAATCATAAGTAGTCAGTTAAGTATGGAATGACAAAACTAGATTTCCCACCAATTCCCTACATCAAAAGACACTACATTTAGTATGGAATGACAACAAATGATATCTTAAGCATCTTAGAATGTTCACACAGGTGTGGCTACATACCAGTAAAAGAGGGCATGCACTTGATGACAAAGTTGTCCAACGTATCATGACTGGTTACAACTTAGAATTTGAAGGGATATAATATCTTATAATCAGATCAAACTTGAATTGATTGTCAAGGGGGGTGTGACTTTCGATGGATATTCACAGGTGAATAAATCAATGGAAGTTGAAGACATCATATGGAATGGCAACAAATGATCTCTTTAGGATCTTCAAATGTTCGCATAGATGTGGCTATATACCAGTAAATGAGGCACACACTTGATGACAAATTTGTCAAACGTATCATGATTGGTTACAAACTTACAACTTAGAATTTGAATGGAAATAATGCCTTATAAGTAGATCAAACTTGAATTGATTGTCAATGGGGATGTCACTTTGACAGGTAAATGAGTCAATGGAAGTTGGAAGACATGAGACACATGAAATGAAAATCCAAGTCTACTAAATGTGGCTTAAGGCGCTCGGAGACAATAACAATAACACTATGGGATGAACAAGTTGTAGATAACCCAAAAGTGGTTGACCATTCTCCACTTTGAAGGTCAAGTAAAGCACGTAAAGCTATCCAAAAGTAAAGAATTCTTATGTTATGAGACGATTCCAAGAAATGGAGGCTCTAAAATACCATCAAGCATGAACAACGCCAAGTTGATTCCAAGAAATGGAGGTTCTAAAATGACATCAAGGATGAAAAGTTAATTAGGTAAATAAGTCCATAGGAGTTGAAAACATGAAATCAAGGAAAATCAAAATGAATGATGGTCCAGGTTTAGTAAATGAGCCCTGAAAGATCACATACCAAGCAACAAGAAGCCATGTATTACAATGTAAAAATCAACAGGATCAACAAAATAGTATATCAACCAATAGTGACCGATCACAATCAATTTGAAGTTCTACTTGAATGTGTAAACCTCTAGCCAGAAAGCCTTGAAATATTATGGGCATGCATACTTATTAAAGTCATCTATCACAACATTATAGTTCATTGGTCGATAAAAATGCTATCAAGAATGATTGTACTGAATTTCAACTTATTCCTTGCAGTTCAGTCTTTGCACTACTTTTAAACATGGATATTTTCAATTTTTGAGGGTTTATATGTTGCTTCCTTGTGAAGGAAAATGTTTTTTTTAAAGCTCCAGATGTTATTAACAAACGGGGTTTATGTTTTTCAGGTCAGGCATTGTGCTATTGAACAAAATCTATGACCATTTTGACGACTTATGATGGGACTTGTTGCAACAAATATTCCATGCCCAATGATATCAAAATCTTCTATTCATGGAAAATAAAGAGGAGGGTTTCGTATAAAGATGGAAGCCTCTCAAATTATTCTTCCTAAGAAAAAGGTGAAAGCTATTGTTGAGAATCTGGCTAGGGATAGGTCACTAAAAGAACCACCAATTTGTATCTTTTCTGGACGTAATCTGGGTATCTCTTCCAGATGTAATGTGGGTATCTCTCATCTCAAGCATGTTCTTGTGGTAATATGCCATTGAAAAAAAAACGTCCTAACATTTCTGCCCAGAAAGTGCATGGTGAAGATTTTTCAGAAGTTATAAAGGTTTTTGCTTATCAATTTACTTCAAAGAACTTCAAGACAAAGTGATGTCAAGGAGCTGGAATAATGTTAAAGAGGACAAGGATATGGAAGCAATAAAATGTGAAGTGAAACCTGTAGTGCATGTCAAACAAAACCTGCCAAAAGTGTCTGAGAATATAATGGGTGAAGAATCTTCTGAAAATTGTCAAGGTAGCACAATAGAGAAGGGACAAGAGTTAGAAGACACTACAAAATTAGATTCAAAGTCATATCATTCTCCTAAAAGCATGGAAACAGGAGAGACATTTCAGGAAAGTGATGTGCATTTTGGAGAAGAGGACTGATCTAATTTGCCTATGTGGTGTACCAGTGAAGGAGATGCAGAAGGTGCCATGACCTTTCACTCCTAGTCAACTTTCTCCCGTAGGAGTGAAGCTAGCTCTTTTTCTAGGAGGGAGAATGAGCCATCATTTTCCATTTAATCTTCTATGGGTTCAACAGATGCTTCCAATTTCAGTCCCAACCATATGTGCAAGTCATATTTTCCAGCTGCGCATTTACAGAAACAGGCTATATTTACAGATATTTCAAGTCACGATGACAAAGAAATATTTCCGGCACATCCTCAAACCAAGTCATACAACCAATCCCAACCTCATGGATTGATCCTCAATGTAGTAAAAGGCATGTTAATGTACCAGTTAAATTAGTGGCATCTACTGTCCAGTTGCATGTTAAAAACCAAACATAAAAGGAAGTTCAATGCATGCACCGAGAAACTGTGTGAATAGAAAAACTAAGAGCCTCAGTTTCAGTAGCTGCCCATATCATCCAATACAAACTAGAGAATCTTCCTTTGCATATTATGGTTGCAAAGTTTCCGGGAGCATGACAGTTAGCCCTGTAGGGTGGTTAAACCCTACAGTAAAACATACTGAAACATATCTGGCGGGAAGCTGCTCTCATGGATCTTTGGAAGTGCCTGCTTTGCATTCTTTAGATGAAAATACTAGTGTTTGGAGCCCAGAAAGAGCCAGCATGAAATTAGTTTAAAAAAACCATCATCTATGGTCATCTCCTGGATACGTTCAGCCGAGGTAAACAAAATTAAATAAGGAATTAATGCCCTGCAAAAATTCGTTGAATAGGGATTTAGAAAATGGGGTTTTCAGAAAGCTGCTCTCAGAAATCTCAAAAGGAAGTGGCAGCTCTACTACCTGGAAACATGAACCATATCCTATTGCTACACCAGAGACAGAGCGTAGTCATCTAAGTGCATCAGCTTCACCTACTCATCCTTTGATTTCAGAGGGTCTTCTTCACTGTTCGTTCAAGGATGGATTTCCATATTATAGCTTTTCTTTGAAGGAGTTTGAAAAGGCTTTTGTAGCCAAAAAGTGGAAAGTCAAAAACCGTGGCAGAGAAGGCTTTGACTGGTTGTAAACATTTCATTCTGGTCCTGATGATAAGACAATTTTGAATCTTTTGATAAAAAAAAAGAATAAATGGGTAGCCTCAAAAGACAAGCGCTTGTTGATCTTGTGGGACACATGAGAGTCACCAGTTCATTATGCCCTAAGATTAACAGTTTTGGTAGCTTAGAAATTGCCGTGGAAACTGAATTTGTTCTATTTGGTGTATACATTGAACATATCAAAGAGAGACCTACAAGACAAACATGTTCAACAGAATAGCATTCTTGTTTCGGATTCCAAACGACAACTGTGGTGATTCATGCTCTACATCAATAACATTCTCTAGTCCAATTTCCGACAATACTAGTTTTGTCCCAAGCTATGCCACCTCAACTAAAAAGGCCATCAAGAACCTGACGTCGAACTTACGGTTGAATCATCCTTCACAACAAAGATACAGTGAATTCTTTCAATCCAGTCTTGATGTCTGGATCTATAGATGGAAATGCAGTTTGTGTGGAGAACTGGGGTAGTGGGGTATCTCAAGACTCAGATGCCGAACTTTGTCTATCCCAGGCTCCCAGCCATTTTCTCCTCATCTGGAATTGACAGCTATAGTGACTAGTAGAACTGACAATGACACTATTTCACAGAATCCGGGGGGATGGGGATAGAATTTTCTGGACAAAAGCCTTCATAATTCAAATTCGATACATTCACATGATCCAGATAACTCTTGCAAGTTAGAATGCAGCCATAATTCCGCAATGAGCCCTACCCCAAGTTCAACAGGATGTGCTTTTGATGACCAGTCTCCAGTCTCCAGGTGAAGGACTTGGAAGCTGTCACTTAAATTGTAAAAGGCAATGGAAGACAAGTATAACGGCTCTAGTGCCAGCAGACATACATGGTTTGCCCAAAATTAAATCAACTGGATCTTCACCTCTGATTGAGAGGTGGAGACTCGGTGGCAGGTGTGATTGTGGTGGATGGGATATGGGTTGTGCACTCACCTTACTTCACAATCGGAAACAAAGAAGGAACAGCGACTTAATTGAGACCAATTCAGAGGAAGCGGATTGCTATTCGGTATATGTGCTTTCTAAGGTATTGTATCTAGGAACCAATCATTTTGATTTCAATTATGTAGAGTGCCACAGTGTTATGTTATGGGTATTCAACATCCATATCCTTTTCTCCTGTTTTTTTCCTTCTGAAAATACCGGGAAGTTTGTCATTCTGTAACTCCTATCTGAAATTTTTGTTCATGTCGGACATTATGTGAATTACAGGGAGAAAGGGAAGGCAGTTGCCGACGGTCTGTATTCTGTTTGTTTTCAATTACAATTTCTTCAGTTTTATCCATGCTGCACAGCAGAGAAGAGATCCTCATTGTGCAGAGAAGAGATCCTCGTTCCTCCTGCCATGCATAATAATAACAATAATAATAATAACTGATTGCAGTTGGTACCAAAAGCAAAAGAAAAGATCCGTGAGTACCTTGGAGACGAGCAGGGAGGATATCAAATTTATTACCAAAAGCAAAAGAAAAGAGCCCTGGGCACCTTGGGGTCGAGCAGGGAGAATATCAAATTTATTCCTAGATAGAGGTGTACATTGTACTGTAAAGTTTTGTCAGTCAATTTGTGGATATTGGGCTTTAGGGTAAAGTTGTTGTCATCCATGGTCCCCTATTGTGGTCTGGGTACATGGAAGATCATGTCATCCAAATGCTAAGAGCAAGCCAAATGTATTTTCAACGATGGCTATTTCCATGTTGCGGGTCTTACAACTTCCGCATCGGTATTGGTTTCTTGTACTGTCGAAACAGCCTGACAAGATGTAAAGGTTATGATTTGTGAACAAAATAATAGAGAAAAAATAGGTAAATTATATTGTTTTTGATCAAATAAATATCATCAATTCCTCGCAAATCTTTCTGGTCTGGTTCAAGGTCTTTACACCTTGGATACCAAGCAATTTTTGGAATTGTTTCTACTATAGAAACTGCTTTCTATCATATTTCCTTTATATATTCAAAGAAGTTAGAACAATACGATTTTATTGCTGTACATTACCCATTTCAACGTCCCTGTCAAGCACCATGCATTCGTAGTTCTTAGCCTTCCATACATTGCTTTTGCAGATCCATAGCTCTTAGCCTTCCTTTTGCGCTCTTTCTTTCTGCACACACTGATAAGTTGGTTCAGTTGGTTCAGTGGTTTCAGGGCCGCATCCTCCCTTCTTCTCTGGAGAAACCATGCAACCCTCAAAATCCGTGACAGTATAGCCGCATCCTCCCTCTTTCCCTGGACAAACCATGCAACCCTCAAAACCGGAGTATGGCCGCATCCTCCCTCCTTCGCTGGACAAACCATGCAACCCGAGGGAAACCGGAGGGAAATGAGCGAGGAAAATTAAAATTTTTGGTATTCGAAAATTTTTAACATTGTGAAATGAAATACGCGTAATACTTTCCAAAACAAAACCTTTGATGCGTTTCACATCTCGGCCAATGGTGACTTGAAAAAAAGGTTTTATATGAGAGTTTATACATGCACTAAGCCAAAAAGACCTTATACATTTCCGAAGAGAAGGAAAAATGAGATTTATACAATAAAATAAGTTTGTGATTGCCATAGAACAGAATAAAGTTTATGAGATTTTGTTTTTGGATTATTATAATTATCAATTTCATCATAAAATTTATGACCATTCAAATTTCATTAAATAATATGTGTGAGTTTTTTTTGGGGTTAATAAGGGGTTTGGATAAATAAGTGTATTTTTCATTATAAATAATTATTAATGAGGTTAGATTTAAGACATTTATTTAAATTATTAATTATATAAAATTGTTGAATTTTTATTTCATAAACTAGAGATTTTGTTTGATTTTTTAATCTAATTATGTGATATTAAAAATGAATTATGGTAACTTAAAAATAAGTTTTATGTGGTTAAAAGGGAAGTTGTAATGTTATGGTATGAATGATTATTTTCAATGAAATTTTTTGGTTTAGTAAGGATAACTCATCTATGGACATTTTCCATGATTTTTAAGACGGAGTCAATACAGGAAAGGTGATACTTAAAGGGCTCCCAAATGCTTTAGAAATTTTATATCTATTGGTTTATAAACATTAGAGGTTGAAAAATATCCTAAGCTCTAGAGCTAAGTTTGTTCCAACTTAGCTATATCTTGAACAACAAATTGTTGTTGACGACAAGGATATGATAGAAATTTGGTGGGTTGTAGGGTAGTCTTGTCATGAAATAAATGTAATGTAGTTACTAGGTAGTTAGGGGGAACCATTTTGGTGGAACTTGGCCATAAATGGGACATCTATCCATGTATATTTTTTTAAGAACAAATACACCTAGTGGATTATCATTGTACGGGAATCGCTTCAGGATCTAGGCTACTGTGCACACAGTAACTAAAGGGATATTAGTGAAACCCACAAAAGTATTATAGGTGCTTTTATATAAATAGGTTTTCTTATGTTCTCATTGGTTAGTTATGGGAAAATGACAATAAAGTAAGAGAAGTTATAGGTGCTTTTATAGAAATAGGTGTTCTTGTGCTCTCATTGCTTAGGTATGGGCAAATGACAATAAAGTAAGAGAAGGATTTGACTACCGGACAATTAGAGGAATGATTCCACACAAAACCAAGCGTGGTGCTACAACACTTTCTAGGCTAAGGGCTTTTTGAAGGGGTTCCCCCACCATATGACTGGAAGAAGGGAATGGTCATTCCAGATGCTCTGAAAGTGTTGAGGCTTCAACCAGGTCACAAGTATTGTATGCTAGGAAAGCTTTCCAAAGAAGTTGGCTGGCATCACTATGACACTATTACGGAATTAGAAGGGAAGAGAAAGGCAAAGGCTTAGGTATCATATGAGAGAAGGAAGCAATTGGAAAAATTGAGATCAAAAGCAGTGGAGTTAGCCGAAAAGCAGCTTGCCCCAAAGATGGAGCTCTTAGCTTCAATAAAGTATTAAATAAGTTGCATGTTGTGCTCAATGAAGAAATCAATTTTGAAAATGACAAGAAAATATTTCTAAAGATGAGGTTTTTTACTAGAAAGATATAACAACATAGAAATAATTACACTGTTGATACAATAATAATATAATCCACAAACAACCTTCTCACATTCATGATCTGAGTATATAGTGAATTAGACAGAAGTAAGAACCTGATAAGTAGCAAGGAAATGAACGATTTGGGGTATGTTCATCAAACCCTTGAAGCAGCAATAACACAATAATTGGCCCTAAACCATGTATTGCGATTTTCTCCATCATGAAACCCTTGAAGTAGCAAATACTCATACAGATAATGAGCTTTAAGATAAAAATCCCATAGACATGAAGAGTGTCATATGCCTTGTTCAAAAATTAGTAAATGAAACTGTGGATCTAAAAAAGAACTCTAGAGAAGATACCTCTATTTAAATAACTTACAAACCATATTGCAGAAAACAATTGCTTCTTCAAAGCTAATTCTTCGAATTTAGAGGGCTTAGGGGATTGGGGGTTAGGGGTTAGGGGATTTAGGTGCATTTAGGGGTTAGGGGTCGAATAATGAGTTAGTAGTTAAGGGATTAGGTATTGGGGGCTTAGGGGTCTCGACCCGAACGCGTTTGGGTGGGTGCACTCAACCGAAACGACCCGACCTGAACGAGTTTGGGTAGGCGCCCTCAAACGAAACGACACGGTTTCGCCCAACCGAACGAAGGCACAAGGGAGCAAATGAAAAATGGGTCGCACGAACGTGCACAAGGCAACCATTCAGTCACAACTTAGCAAATTTGATATGGCTGCCCTCAAACAAAACGACCCAACCTAAACGCGTTTGGGCAGGAGCCCTCACATGGCGCGACACGGTGTGCATGACCAAACGAAGGAACAAGGGAGAAAACGGAAAATAGGCCGCACGAACGTGCAAAAGGCACCCGTGCAATCACAACTTAGTAAATTTGATACGGCCACCCTCAAACTAAACGACCCGACCCAACCCGAACGTGTTTGGGCGGGCACCCTCACAATATCGCACGCCCGACTGAACAAAGGCACAAGGGAAAAAAAAAGCAAATGGACTGCACGAACGTGCACAAGGCACCCATGCGGTCACAACTTAGCAAATTTGATACGCTCGTTCCTCGTTAAACGAACGACCGACCATCGTTAAGCATGGGCGCTCGCTAAACAAGGTCGTATCCAACCACAAAGATGGGGCAACGGTAATCTAAAGCGGAGCTCTCGGCATACAATTGCAGGAACAATAACTTAGAAAACTTGATACCACCCTCAAACGAAACGACCGACCGAGCTGAATGGGCGAAGTGCATCATCGTTACACCATCAAACGGCGCACAAGCGGGAGAAATGAAAACCAGCTCACGAAGAACATAACTTATGTGGTCACAACTTAGTAAATTTGATACTGAACAAATTGAACGCATCAACTTCCCCGCGTTTAGCGGCACCAACACTAAAGATGACCAAACGGAAGGGCACAAGGAGAAACCGGAATGGGTTTACTATCACGGATGGCTTCAACCTTACATCACACACTTTGGCACATAAAGATTAGGGACTACATTGATGCAGTGACACATTTTGTGGATATTTCATACGTGAAGCCTTAGTGAATGTTTATCCTAGTGAAGTAGACTTATATAATGCTGGCCCAGGAAAAGGTATGTAATCTATAACTATAGTTTTTGCATACAGGGTGGTGAATAAGCTTGAAATTCGAAGATGAGAAATTCAACACCCACTGGAAAAAATTCCAACTTAACTTCTTGAGATTTACAAAAATCCATTTACAACTTGGAGGGGAAATATTCCCAACTTCTTACTGCATCGGAGGAAAATGAGCCAAGAAAAGACAAGAGAATTCTCACAGCTGCTTAATGAGACAAGCAGACAACACAAGACATCGAGCAATACCAGAAGATTGAAATAATTTCTTACATTTATGAGTTTATGTCAGTGGAGAGCTCAACGAACCAGCGTACACATGGACTTCAAGGCACACCTTGAACCGATACTTTTCTATTTTATCATAAAAGAACAAATTGCGTAATTCTTCCCTCTTAGACTAGTGGAAATCCCATGTTTAGGACTTAATCAACCATGGATTTATTAACTTCACTCAATTTCGTATCCATCAATGAATTGGTACGAAGGTGTGAGACCACTATGTTGTCCAATAATAAGACCCACATGGGGTAGGGTAACAAGCGCGTGTCAACACTCCCCAAACCATCATCAACCTTAATGACAGACCCCACGCTAAACAACATATGTGATGCATACACATAGGGATACAGTATGTTATGGGGGCATAGAAAGGAGGTCGTCTTTGGAAATCTTAAAAAAATAATTCTCATGGTGCATATATCCAACTAGCAAAACAAGAGAGAGAGACAATTATATTGAGTGGAATTATTCATGGAATATCTTTCCAACCTGACATGTCATTGATCTCATAATAACCCGCTTACTTCAAGAAGGAAGGCTTGATTCGTTTGTCTATCCACCTCTTTGTTTTGGATTTTTAAAATGTGGCAATAAGCCTTTTGAGGGAATGATTTTAGGCTACTATTGATTTTTCTAAGGAGGAGGGATAAATTGTTTTTCTTTAGGAGAAAACCGTTTTGAAGGTGTTGAATAGTGATAAGGGAATCCCCCAAGATCACTAACCTAGAGACATCTCGATCATTAGCCAATTGGAGACCTGGAAGAAGCCCATACATTTATGTGAGATTGTTAATTCTTTGGACTAGCCCCCATAAGTACTTTTATTTTCATATTCCATCAGGATTTAGGAGAATCTCTCCCCCTCCCCCTCTCGCCACCCCAACTATTTAACTTTTATATTTTATTGAACTATTATGGTTCTATTATAACTCTTTATAAATGTATAAATTTATATAATTTAAATTTATGTGGTATAAAAAAAACTTAAACATATTAGAATCGTGAAGATAATAATAAAAAATTCTAACTAAAAATATTATACAAAAAAAGTGGTGTTCTATGTAAATTAACAACATAACTTCCAACATGATCCTCATAAAACTAACTAAACCCATATTCGTCTACTGTCAAGTTTGATATTTCAATAATTGTTTAGATGATTTTCATGAATTATTAGAGTTTTTGTTTAGCTGGTTTAAATTTAACTTGAGATTTCCCTAGATGCCCTCACACGACCCAACCCGACCCACCCCGACCCGCCCGAACACATTTCCTTGTGCGCCCTCACACGGCACGACCCAACCTGACCCGCCCGAATGCATTTCCTTAGGTTCCCTCACACAACCCAACCCAAACGCATTTGGGTGGGTGCCCTCAACCGAAACGACCCGACCCGAATGCATTTGGGCGGGCGCCCTCAACCGAAATGACCCTACCAGAATGGGTTTGGGCGTCGGGCGCCCTCAAACGAAACGACCCTACCCAAATGGGTTTGGGCGAGCGCCCTCAAACAAAATGACACGGCAAGCTACCGAACAAAGGCACAACAGAGAAAACGAGAAACGGGCCGCACGAACGTGCATAAGGCACTTGTGTGTGATGTTTGGATGGGTGCTAATTTGTAGGGTTTTCCATTTTTATAATTTTATTTGTTGTGCTTTCTACCATGCTACCTAGTTGCTTTCCTTTTGCCCTAGCATTTTAACTTTTTCGATGTCTATATCTCTATTGTTTCTTGCCCCATTTGAAATGTCATCCTTATTTGGTAGGTGTTTTCTTTAACATTGTGTGAATATTTTTCCATCAGACAGCTTCTGTGGCATTTGTCTACGAAAATAGCTTGTAAGCCCCATTCATCGGGGTATTTGATGAAATGAAATGATTATTGATGATCACCAACTAATGCTACCTACAAAGATTTACTCTAACAATTCTACAGTTTTCCTGTGCCAACAATTATACAACATTTTAACCTCATGAACTAGTCTCCTCTGTTCTCTTAGCTGATGCTATAAGAACTTATTGTTGTTGTCAAAGCTTTTACTCTCTAGTCCCATTGAGCTATTTCAGTTATTTGTGGACATTGATCTATTTTCATTTCATTTCTTCAATTTTTCTAACTGTTATGCATTACCTTTGGCCAATGCCTTCTTTCTTACCTATGCTTTTTCTGCATAAGCATTCCAACCACCCATAACAGCAGGGGCAATAGGAGCCACGCAGTCCAGCCAGAGCCTAGCAGGGGCAGCGCAGAGGCAGCAGGAGCCACGCAGCGTTGACGCAGGCCCAGTCAGGGCAGCACAGGGGCAGTGTAAGCCCTTTAGGTGTGACGCAGACCCTTACTGAGCAGCGCAAAGGCCGACGCAGGCCAGTTAGGCTGACGTAGAGGGATTCAAAGTAGTGTATTACTGTCGTTTTTATTTCTCTGTTGGGTGAACCAGTTTTGGTGCCCAGGATTCTTATACCTAGATTCTACATAATAATGAAAACCCTCCAAAGCTAGCTACACTAGTTTTCCCACATTGGATTTTTTCCGAGGACAGTTTTCTAGAAAATACGTGTGTCACTTTGTCTATGAGCATGTTATTTAATATTTGATCTATATGTGTAGGTTGCTAGTTGTATTTACTATCTACTTCGCTAATTTATTGAATATTTTAGAAATTAACTTGTAACTTAATTCAAGTAGGAGAAGTAAATCAAGATACTATAGTAGGGTTTCTTAGATTAAGAAATTTTCACATTCCCTAGGTCTAGCCCCATTAGGTCACCTAGGGCAACAATTTCCCAAGAATCTAGCTAGAGGAAAACTTCTATCTCCTAAAGGCAGCTGCGTTGTTGGGTTCCCTCACTCTCCTCAGAACTTGGGCCAATTCCGATGGTGGAATCTCTAGATACCTCAAGCCCTAGCTCTAGGATCAAGTTTTGCCTAGGTGTTCCCAAGGATAGAACCTAGTAGGATCAATTTGACCTATCAAAGTAAAAAATCTTGTCTGATCCTTTCCCCTCACCTTTTCCAGGATAGGAACATCATTGGTTGCTAAATTCCATCCCTGAACCTGGGCTGGGTCCACTTGGCCCCGTGTGGTCCCATTTGGTGTTAAAGGCCTTTCATCAAGGAACATTTGGGAATCCAAGTTCCCAAAGGATTTTAGGGATTGAGAACTTCCTTCATAAGTTTTTTTCTTCTCCCTCAACCCTTCAATCCCCCTCCTCCCTCCCTATAAGATAAATTCATTTGCTTAAAAGGAAAGCAAGTCCCACTCTTTATTTTATCTTAGGGAAAGGGTTTCGAGGGTCACTTCCCACCTATTCATTGACCTTTACTCTACAAGTGACTTCCTAAACTACCGAGACTTCACCCATTGGTGAAATTCCGTGAAGAGCAAGGAGCCTTAGCTGTGGTGAGAATGGGCTAAGCCTCCATCGTTTCCCTTGTCCTAGCAGTTGCCCTCTTATGAACCCCTTTTAGGTCCACTACTAGTTTGAGTGGTAACAAGTTGTTCACAATTCCATTTGTCAATAACTCTTTGGTATGCCCACTTTTGGCATACTATAGCTCCAATATGAGAAGTCCAGGGCTATGGAGGCTTCCCTTCTTCCCACTGAATCAATCCTCTACAATATAGTGAACTAGGGCTAGTTGGTTGGCCCACTTGATTGTTACTTTAGTCCTTCAAAGTTTGCACATCCTTAGGCCCTATACACCTGCCCTTCTACCAATTTTGTTGTCCTTCACTAGAACAAGAGTCAGGGCTAGTCTTCTTTGACAGTAACCTAACAACCCTCCAACTGTACTTGGATTACCATCAATCTTCCCAACCACAGTCAATTTTTTTTACTGATCTAGGGCCCACAATATTGTCTTCATCTAGGGCTCTTCAAATCTTCCAACTAGCACAAACCAACCATTAAGGTATGCAACATTCTTCTGAACCCTCACATGATGATCTTGTTCTTGGAGGATGATCATGACCTCCCTTTAGCAACCCTTACTCGACCCTCGTACTCGACCTAATTTAGGATTACATCTCTCTTCACCCCCTTGATGTGCCAGATAGTGGGAATACATGTCAAACATGCTAAGATGTGCCAAGTGATAAGGCATGCCAAGATGTGCAAGGGTGTGTCAATGCATGTCAGGGACTGTCAAGACAGCAGAAGGGAGAAAAAAGTTAAAATACAAGGAAATGAACACATAAGAGGGTTAATAAGTCATCAATTTACCTTTTCCAAGAGGGGCATGCTAGGCACACCAAAACTGGGTGGCAATAGGTGCCAAGTGAAAAGTCTTAGTGCATTCTACGTGCCAAGTATTCCTTTGTTGCTTCTCATCTACTTTCCAACAATTGATCGTCACAAATAAATTTAATATTAAACCATGTCAAATCATACCAAGGCATCTCAATGTATTCCACACATGCTAAGGCTTTCCAAGCACCAACATGTGCCAAGTGCCAATATGTGTCAAGGACTACTGTTATGCATGTTATGAAGTGGACGGGAATGTTGAAGAGTGCTAAGGTGTGCTAGAGAGTGATAATGCATGCTGATGAGTGTTAAGGATTACTAGGAAAAAAACATTAAGGGAGCACTAGGTAAAAATTCATGGAAGCTAATGAATATGAGGAACGTGTGCCAGAGACTAGTGTTAATGAGTGTTAGTTGTCATGCCAAGGAGGGAGTGACAAGGTATGCTAAGCATTGGTAAGGCATGCTAGGGAATATCAAGGCATGTCAAGAATTTCCAAAGTGTGCTTGGGAATTCCAGGGTGTGCTAATTATATCATGTGCCAATTAATAGTGCCAAGATATGCCAATACATGCTAGGTGCTAAGGATATTGTGGTGCAGGATGCCATGGTATGTCAATATGTGTCAAGGAAACAAAAGGAAGAACCAATATTAAGAGGGTTAATAAATTAGGACTTTATCTTTTTGAAAAGGGGCATGCTAGGCACACTAATAATAGGTCCCAATACATGCCAAGTGGCATTGTGTACCAAGTGCTAATGTATGATAATGCATTCAACCAAGGTGTTCCAGGGCATGCAGCTAGGGACTATATGCAGCATGCCAACACATGCTATGAGAGCTCCATGTTGTGTTAGCGCATGCCACCATTTTCTTGGGCGTCATTGCCATCACAATATGTTCTAGGTACAAAGATGTTCCAAGACATGTTGGGTGCTAAGAAATGTTAGTGTGTGCCAAAGCATTAATTTAAGGTGTGCCCAGATTGTTGAGGATTGTTAGGTCTTTCTCATTAATAGAATTTTCAAAGCTTGATTATATATTAAATAATATATTTCCTACAAATAATAGTGGAACTTTACCTAAAGGGAATTTTCTAGATAATAAATTTAATAGATGAATCATGTGTTGACTCATAGGAAATCTCTATTCGACTAGTCATTACTTGAGGGAAATGATACACACTAATTACTTCTAAAAAAATTGATTGACCCTAACCACTATGGCCTTGGAGATATTATAAAAAACACTCCACAATAATTGTATTAAATCATTATCTTTTGACAAAAAATATATTAACATGCACATAGCGTAATCAAAAACTCATTGGATTGATCAATGATGACGGGCATTTTTTGACCGTCACCAAAAGTAACAAAAAGAGCATTGGTGAGGGTCATTAAAAGTTCGTCACTAGAAGTGTCACCAAAGAGAGAATTAGTGATGGGCCTTTAACGACCCTTACCAAAAGTGTCATTGAAAATGTCTTTGGTGACGGACCATAAAGGACCATCACTATTTACACTTACAATGACGATTTTTTAATGATCAATGATGACGAACATTTTTTGACCGTCACCAAAAGTAACAAAAAGAGCATTGGTGAGGGTCATTAAAAGTTCGTCACTAGAAGTGTCACCAAAGAGAGAATTAGTGATGAGCCTTTAACGACCCTCACCAAAAGTGTCATTGAAAATGTCTTTGGCGACGGACCATAAAGGACCATCACTATATACACTTACAGTGACGGTTTTTTAAGGACCCTCACCATACGTGACATTGGTGACGGACCTTAAAGGTCCGTCACAAGCATGACCCTCACCAATGTGCTTTTTTCTTGTAGTGACTTTTAAAAAAATGGAACATGATATTTGGAAACTCATAAAAATAAAAACAATTCACAAATTTAAATATTATATTTGTAATTGTATGTTTCCCTAACTTCTTTAGCGATATAAAACAATAAGAAATCACCCCTTAAAATTTAACCTAATAACTTTATTTTTACCAATTGAATTTACTTTCACCCCTTAAAATTTAACCTAATAACTTTAATTTTACCAATTGAATTTACTTTCATGGAAATTTTTATTTGTTGGAAATACTGAGAGGGGCGGGGTGGGGCGGGTGAATCAATATTCCTTTCAATTAGAGCATTAGTTAATCTTCAATTATTATTAGTGTTTGTACAATGATAGCACCAAATAAGAGGAACACAAACCCACACAATTTTTAAGGTGGAAACCTACTCTGGGACAAAAACCACCTAATGTTTTTCTAATAATTCATTAATATTCAACTCTACTTGAAAATAAAGCTCCAACTTCCTAGAATCTAGAAAATCATTCTTCTCCAGCTCCCACTAGATGGACGCTCCAATGCCCGAGATTCTTCAGTAGTCAACTGAATGGATACCCCAACACCCAATGAGCTACAACTCACCCTAACACCACCCTACCAACCTATAGAATAATAAGAGAAGAATCGACTCCCGTACTAGGGAAAATGGTCCACTTTACAATGATATAGAATCATGCAGAAGAAGAAGATATACTAGACCATAACCCCAACTCTGACACAACCACCTAATGATGATCCTAGACCTCCCAACACTACCTCTTCAACCCTTGGCAGATAGACACTAGTACAATTTGTATAATGATGTATTTACAATGACTAAGTACAATGATACCTTTACAATGATTCTATGCAGTGCTACCCACTTAAAGACTTCATATGATGAGCTTCTTGCTACTGTTATGCACCTTGGTTGCTGCTCTTGTCATGCTACCCTCTGTTGCACCTTGCTTTGCTTTCCTTCCATAGAAATTCTAGTCCTTTGTAACCCTTGACAACACATGATATTGCTTTTTATTACATTCTAGGAGCTTGATATTGAATTTGGTGTATCTCTGCTATTTCAGATCCTAAATATCTAAATTTCAGTCTTGTAATAGTCCTCTTAGTCATCTTTCCAATGCCACAGGTCTGACCCAATTTTGATTCTTCAAGGGAGAGTTATACCCAATCTCCTACAATGCGCTAATTATGGATTTTTTCAGCAGAGCGCACTTGTATAGCATGTTGCGTGTCACTGTTTCTTTATTTGGCTCTGAAATTAATAGAGAGAAAATTACAAAATATGCACTATCTGCCACTTTTTACGGATACTCAGAGAGAGAGTTATGATGAATTTACCAAGGTCACTTCTTTGAGATGAATTTTAGGAGCCTGCAAAATCCCTGACTTCCACAGATCATATCTCCAAATATATTGTGCACCTTGAACTAAAATATTTACAGCATCTTCCTCAGGATTTCAGCTTCGCCTCATAAAAATTTCAGCTTCACCTCATAAAAATTTCAGCTTCTGAACCTTTGTAGAAAAAAATTTAGAGCTCAAATGACACGATGACCTATTTCAGATGGTCAAATCCCTTGCCTAAGGAGGAAATGAACATCACAATTTATATAAATTCTTAATTTGCGAGGGGTTTCAACAAGTGAACGTGGGACGAATTTTAGGAGCTTAAAAAATATTAATTATGAATTTTCAGTGACCCATGGCCCAACCCCATGGGATTTTAGCCCACTAACTGGGGGTACAAACTTCAAACATGAATATCTCTCAAACCTTGAAGAATTACATGGCATGCCATATATCAACGGAAAAATCTCGACAAGTAGAAACCATAAAAAGAATTATTGACCCAGAATATATTAATTTGGTAGGTCAAATTCCCATAGGAACGTTGGAATAATCTGTACGTTTTGTTGACATTACGACACCGTCATCAACAATTTCTCTTTGGTATCGATAAACAAAAGTACTTTCCGTGATCATGAGATATTCTTCCTACAACATTCTCTCCCCTTTGACATCAATGAAAAGGGTACCTTTCAAAACAACAAGTTTATTTCCATATTAATAATGTTTATTACATAAGAAATGGTTATAAACATAATATATATATATATATATATATATATATATATATATATATATATATATATATATATATATATATTTTAAACTCGGTAATGTGAGAAAAGAAACCTATAGCTAGAGTTCCAAAGGAGTAAAATATTATTTTATTTGTACTTTGAGTTATACATAGATATTCAAACATAAACATAAAATTTAATTGATAACCAACACAAATTTTCATAAAATTATAGGTTTTTTTTTTATTATTATTATTATTTTAAAACTTGATTCTAGGATTTTAATTTTATTATCAATAATTATTAAATAGTTAATATTTATTTATTTTTGAAATAATATATTAGAATATTATTAATCATATTTATAGATTAAAGATTGATATTTATCTCCGAAATATATTTTTTCTTTACTTTTAATTAAACTGATTAATTGAAAAAATATGATATGAGCATGTGTCATATAAAACATGGTACATAATATTGTAAAAAAAACCTTTTTTTTTAATATCTATGGTAAAGGGGAGTGAATCTCCATGATTAATAATATTGGTTGTTTGTTAAAAATATATATGTTAAACTCATATAATAATCTTTTATAGAATTAATAATACTAGCCTAGATCTAACTTAACCCTTGAGCCAAGAGGATCTAATTTGCAAACCTATTATTTGAGTGTAAAATTTGAGGAAAGGTTTGTACCTCCAGATATTTAATATCTTCGGGCACTTAATACATTTAGAATTAAGATGGATCTAGGATGGTTACATATAAGCTCACTAGTTCTAACAATTTACATGAAGCTACATTTGTAAACCATAACAAATAAGCTTATCGATTATAGTATAAAACCCATTAAAACTATATGCCTATGTCTTAACTATCCCTGGTTTAATATCATACAAAATCCCTCGTTTAATATCATACAAAAGAACATGGAAAAACATAATCTTTAAAGGCAATGTAACAAAGTGATAAAGATGATTTAACTTTGCTCTAGATTTTTTTTTTTTTTTAACATTAATTAAGAGTGCCTTTGAATAGGCTACATTAGAGAAGAAAACCATATGCAAAACTATGGGTTCTTCTCTACCATATCCAAAACTATGGGTTGTTAAAACCTCGAGCCCAAAAACCATGAGTTGTGAAATTTATTGTTTTATCTCAATTTATTTTAATTATTAATTATTAATTTCTTATTTATTTATTTATTTAAACTATATTTTTTATTTAATTTAGCCAAGTATATTTATGAGCTTTACATTTAAAAAATATTCACTCATTTAACTCCTACATATCATACATCTATCACTTACATATCTAATCTTACAAATCTCCTCCATGAAGAAATTATTAATAATATTAAAATAATTTTTAAAAAAAGTTATAATTTGGTTCATTTTTATGATTTTTAAATTTTTTGACAATGGTAGGTGTCTCATGGGATACAATTTGTGATGTCTATGGACATTTAAGTTACATTTTATAATTTTAAGTATTCAAGGAGATATTTCCATTCAATTTTCATAAATTTCGATTGATAGGCGACTAAGTTTCAATGATTTATTACCATCGAAATATGTCAATTTGTTGCTACAAAATTATGAAGAAAATATGATTGATTTTAGATGTTTGCAAAAAAAAAAAAAAAAAAATTTAATTGTGATTAAAATCTTTCGGTGAAAATCACATCAAAATAGATTTGGTCGAATCATCGACCAAATCTATTTTGATGTGATTTTCACCGAAATATTTTAATCACAATTTATGGATCACAGAAGCAAAATTCCTAATATTTTAATTTACAACTAAAAAAACTTAAAACCCCAATTATAAAAATTATATTTCCAATGTGTATTAATCCTTGTAATCCTTGTAGCGTAGGATACCAAGAAGGATTTCTCTTTAGAATGAAGAAATCCAATTCATATTGTAGTCCAAACCATGTAAAAGGTATAAATTTGTTTATTGTAAATATTGAAAAATGATAAAAAAATGTGACATAGTATTTACAAGTAATGTAAACTTTAAATATCACATTGTTATTTCTTATAACATATTATTAGACTTGAATATATATATATATATATATATATATATATATATATATATATATATAATTAGTAAAAGCTAAAAATTTTGTCCAATTTCAAATATAGCTATGTATTGATAAATAATAATTAAAAAAAACTTTAATATAATAATATTAAAAAACTATAATAAAAAAAATAAAAAATTTACAAACTTTTAAATGTCGATTAGTTTGTAGATTTGAATGCATATTTTCATTGACATTCCAAACCAAAATTACTAAAATAAAAATACTAAAATATTGTTTCGATTTTCTCATGTCTCAACTACATTGAGAAAATCTATCATTTGATATTATATTAACAAGCACTGCATATAAAGTTAACTAGAACATCAAAAATAAAATAAATATAAAAAATATTTCACCCATACTAAAACAAACCACTTAACAGAAAATAATGTGTTTGAATTTGGAAATGCTAAGTGGTGACTACAAATCGGAAAAAGTAAAATTTATACACCCCGACATGATTCATTTAGAAAGTAGAATAACTGAACTATGTGCTGCATTAAAAATATACAGTAAATTTTATACACCTGAGCATGATTCATTTAGAAAGCAGAATAACTGAACTATGAGGTACATTAAAAATATTGAAGATTCTAAAAATAAAATATTTTAATGAGAGAATCATCAAATCTCCAACATTTGGGACACCTTGATTAACACAACCAGCAAAGCCCTCCACATTGTCCATTGGAATCCACTGCCCAGTTGATGGCTGAAATAAATAAGAGATTGGATCACCATTAATACCACTCACAAATCCATGCTGCAAAAGACATGATAGTGGAAAAACGTCCCTCGACGAAAGAAATAGACGTCGAAAGGTTTTTCTGAGTATCATGTGGTATATTTCAAATCCACATGTCTTCCAACGTGTTGAAAGTACCCATCTCAGCATAAAAAAATTATGTACTTGTGTATTCTGGAGGATGCAAATCTTATTTCGTTCCACTTATTTCCATAAATTTTCTCTCCATGAAAACTATAGATTTTTCGCGGTTCTAAGTCATGGAAGAAAATATTATCCACGTGAATTCTTCCAGATTGTAAACTTCTGCAGTAGCCAATTTTTCCCTGCTCATCGTTGCCTCAAGCGACCTAGATAAGTCTTACTCAAAAAATAATTGAGTACACAACATGTTGGCTCCACGACACCATTCGCTGCGTTGAAAAGCTTCGAGTACTCTATTGCACCAGTACCATTTTCCTGTTGGATGTTGTTATTGCAAACCTTTCCTCCTATATTGTTTCTGAAGTGTTCGAGGCCTCCCATTAATATTTTGTCAATTAGATTATTTCCATTCCTTGGTGGATCAAACACTAACGGAAAAAGCTAGTTGGTGTCACAAGGTAACTTATTACGAAAGTGGTCTTCCAGGGAATTGCAACACTGCATCAAAACTAATTATCGATCCATTCAACAACAACATTTTGACCCTGCATCAAAAGCCAATAGCAGCAGCATAATAGCTAATCTATTGTGGAAATTCAACATACATTTATAAAAAACAGAATTCTAAAAACCAAAGGCTTAATCGTCTAGCGGCACCCATAAGAAACACACCAAGAATCTAAACTCCCAGGCATGGGCATTCATGTAATTCTTTGTTGAGCACACTCAAATTTGAAATTTGAAATTATTGTTGGATAGCCAGAGGATTCAATCACACAATAACACAAGTATTTCACACACAAAACAATGAGATGTGGCTCTTCAATTAATCTCAATCACTTTGAATCACAAACTGAATACAACAAACCCGGTGAAGGGTATTTAACCTAAATTGATATGCACACACTCTCACATAACTAAATTTGATCAACTCGCTTAACTCACTGTCTAACTCACTCTCCAAATCTATCTATAACTCAAATCAACTGATTCACTTAAATTTTCGTCTAACTTTGCATCCAAGAAGTAATTATATATTTTAACACCGCCTTAATTACGACCGCTAAACTAAAACATAACTCATGACAACTAAAACATGCCTACTGGTCGATGTCTTAGCTAAGCTTACAACAGGCAAGTTTCTTTTGTGAAACTCAAACAAATATACTGCTAATGGCTTTGTAAAGATATCAACCAATTGATCACTCATTCTACAAGGCTTCAAGTGAACTTCTCCATTGCTCACAAGTTCTTGAATAAAGTGATATCTAGTATCAATATGATTGCTCTTTTGATGAAACACACTATTCTTGGATAGTGCAATCGCAGATGTGTTGTCACAATATATTGTTGTTGATCCTTACTGCTTCTGCTTGATTCCATCTAATACTCTTTTAAACCATACTGCTTGACATGTTGTTGAAGTCGCTGCTACATATTCTGTTTCTGTTGATGATAATGTCACAATAGGCTGCTTCTTAGATGCCCATGCTATCACTCCAGTACCAAGATGAAAAACATAACCGGATGTGCTCTTCTGATCATCCAAACTTCCTGCAAAATCACTATCTGTATATCCAACTAGTTCTTTCTTTTCTGTATTTGCATACATTATGCCATAATCTCTGGTTCTTGCTATGTATCTCAGAATTCTTTTTCCAACACTCCAATGTGTGTCTTTTGAAGTCTCCAAAAATCTGGAAATCAAACTCACTCCCTGCACAATATCTGGTCTTGTCACTGTGAGATACATGAGGTTGCCAATGTTTTGAATAGAGTTGGATTGAAATCTGCTCCTTCATCATATTTACTTAACTTTGTACCTGTTGCAACTGGTGTAGGTATAGGTTTTAAATTTTCCTTTCTTAATCGTTTCAGAAAATCTCTAGCATACTTATTTTTGAAAATAGAAATTCCTTGTTCAGATTTTTCAACTTCAATGCCAAGAAAATATTTCATGAGACCTAGATCTGTCATCTCAAATTATTTCACCATGGCTGCTTTAAATATATCTATCTCAAGATTACCTGTAAAAATCATATGATCAACATATAAGCAAACTATAAAAATCTCTCCATCCTCATTTACCTTTATTTATAAGGTAAACTTAATGTTGCTTCTGCAAAATCCATTCTTGATCATGTAACTGTCGATTCTTCTATACCATGGTCTAGGTGCTTGCTTAAGTCCATAGAGCGCTTTCTTCAATATGTAAACTTTATCTTCTTTACCTTCAACTTCATATCCTAGAGGCTGCTGCACAAAAATTTCTTCTTCTAGAATTCCATTCAAGAAGGTTGATTCGACATCCATCTGATATACTTTCCACTTGTTCTGAGTTGTTGTCGCTAGAACTGCTCTTACATTATCCAATCTGGCTACTAGAGAAAATGTTTCTTCGAAGTCTATTTCCAGTTGCTGCGAGAATCCTTTGGCTACAAGTCTTGCTTTAAATCTTTCAATCTCACCTTTCTTATTCACTTTAGTCTTATACACCCACTTCACACCAATGAGATTTTTATTGTTTGGTAAATCAACCAAATCCCATGTATCATTCTTTTTAATTGAATTCGTCTCTTCATCCATGGCTTTCACCCAATTTTCATCTCTGATTGCTTCTTCAATTGAAGAACGTTGGAATGCCAACAATGCAAAATTTGAACTAACATCCAAATTATCATAAATATCTTTTAGACTTCTCATCTTTTTCTTACCATTGCTTGATTCATTACCTGATTCGCTGCTTGGAGAATTCTGGTCTGTTAATTTGCTTGAAGATCCATGTTGCTCTAGAAATCTTGGAGTCCTTGATGGTGCGACTCTGTTTGGTGTCTGCTCTCTTGGTTCTTGCTGCTCCTCTTCTTCTACATCATCCTCTTCCATCAATGGTGTTTGTGTACCTATTAGTGTGTCTAAAATCCCATTCCATGACTTTTGTTATTTGAACACAACATCTCTGCTAATGATTGTCTTCTTGGTGACAAGGTTATACAATTTGTAAGCTTTTGATTGCTCACTATAACTAGTAAAAATGCATTTTTCACTTTGATCATATAATTTTCCTCTTATTTTCTTAGGCACATGTTTGTAGGCTACACATCTAAAAACTCTGAAATGAGATACACTGCATGACATACCTGACCATGCTTCTTCTGGAACTCTATTTATCACGCTCTTTGTAGGAGATCTATTTATCACATAAACAACACATGCAACTGCTTCTGCGCAATACTCATTATACAAGTGTCTTGATTTCAACATACTCCTTGTCATGTTCATGATTGTTGGGTTCTTCCTCTCTGCTACACCATTCTGCTATGGTGTGTATCTAGTAGTAAACTGTATTCTGATTCCATTTTGTTTGTAGTACTCATGGAATGCCTTTGAATCATATTCTCCAACACGATACGATCTTAATACCTTGATCTGTCGATCACTTTGGTTCTCCACTAAGGCTTTGAACTCTTTGAACTTTTCAAAAGTTTGAAACTTCTACTTCAAAAAGTAAACCCAAGTCTCCCTACTATAATCATTAATAAAAGTGAGGAAGTAACAGCTTCCACCAATCGACTGTGTCCTCATAGGTCCACACAATTCGGTATACATCAATTCAAGTAGTTTCTTTGCTCTATAAGAAACTCCTTTCGAAAAACTTTCATGGTGTTGCTTTTCCAAAATGCAACACTCACAAGTGCTTGCAGGTTCTTTGATGGGAGGTAAACCTCTGACCATCTGTTTCTGCTACAACAATCTTAAACCGAAAAAATGTAAGTGTCCAAACCAAAAGTGCCATAACCAGTAATCATCAAAACATGAATTTGTAAAAGAAATAACCTGATCACTGTAGTTCATAATTAGAGGAAAGAGTCTGTTCCTTGTCATTTGCACCTTTGCAATCAACTTCTTGCTTGGGGATTTGTCGTAAATAACACACCTTTTCCCCTGAAAGATAACTTTGTATCCTTTCTGCGTCAGTTTAACAAAACTTATCAAATTCTGTTTGATTCCAGGGACATAATATACCTCTAATATGGTCTTTGGCTCTCCCTGTTTGGTCACAATGTTGACCACTCATTTTCCATCTACATCCACAGTCTTGTCAGTCCTCAACTTTACCTCTGCCTTCACTGAAGCATCCAAATTGGCAACCAAATTCTTGTTTCCTGTCATGTGATTACTACAACCACTATCTAATAGCCAGACCTTATCAGACGGTGCATGCATGGTGTTGCATGATAGAAACATGGAGTCAATATTATATGTACTAACATTAGCTCTCTAATTTCCTTGATCAGCTATCTTCTTCCTACAATCACGAGCATAATGACCAAATCTATTGCAATAATAACACTTCAACTTTGATTTGTCGAACATTTGATTGTTGTGAAAGCTTTTGCTGCTACTGCTTCCACTTTGATGCTCATGCTCTTCTCGGCCATCTTTGTGACCACCATAGTTGCCGCCTCATCCTCTGCCTCTTGATCGACCTCTGCTTTGAACTCTTGAAATATAAAATTGACTTTTGAAGGGAGTTTCTAAAGTGGAATCCTTATTTATGTCTATTCTTGCCTCATGCGATAGAAGAGATCCCATCAACTCATCAACTGTTATTTTTTCCAAATCTTTTGCTTCTTCTGTGGCTGCTACACAACATCAAACTTGATAGACAAAGATAGAAGAACCTTCTCAATCATTGTTTGATCTTTAACATCTTCACCATATATTTTTAACTGATTGACGATAGACATGACCCTATTCATGAAGGAATCAATGTCCTCTGTCTCTTTCATCTGCAAACTTTCAAAGTCTCTTCTAGTATTCTACAATTTAACCATATTAAATTTTGCCATACCTTGATAGTTTGTCGCCAAAGTTTCTCATGCTTCCTTTGCTGAAGAAGTTATCATGATCTTCTGGAATACTACTCGGTCCACTCCCTGCTGGATAAGAAGCAATGCTTGTGCATTCTTTTGCTTGTCTTTCTTCCATTGTTCCCTCTCTGCATTACTGAGGGCTCGTTCCTCTGCATCATCTTGAGGTTCTGCAAACCCAAACTTGACATGATCCCATACATCATGTGCTTTTAGCATAGTCTCCATTTTAATAGTCCACACATCGTAATCTTTCTCAGTGAAAGATGAAAGTTTTGGCTGAAAACTTGATGTGGCCATCTTGCCTAAAAAAAAAAATCAATCTTCTTTTCTGATAAAAGCCCTAAATTTCTTTTTTTCTTTTTTTACGAGAGCTTTGCAAAACTCCTTAAAAAAATTTCCTCGTATTTTTCTTTATATAATAAATCCTTGTTTTTATTAAAGAAATTTAAATATATATAAAAATAATTTCATAATAACCTTCTCCCTTTTAAAAAAATATTTTAAAACCCTTTGAAAAATACTTCTATATAAAAGGCCTTTTATAAACCTTTTAAAAATTCTCCTCTTCTCAAGCTTTTAAAAGGATTCGTATATCCAAAACACCCTTTTATGAACTCTCTTTTTGTAAAGCCCCGTTTTTTTATGTTTAAAAATCTTATACTACCTACGTGACTTTCAAACTTAAGTAAAGCATGTACCTTTTCAAAAAGGCTCACGTAACAAAAAGAAACTCGTTTGTTGATTTTTGTTTTTAGTAAAAACGGTGTTGGCTTTTTAAAAACTCCATTGCTACTTTTTTCTAAAACTCCACTCCTGCACGCGATTAATAAAAAAAACCGCGGACTAAAATTGATTTTCAAGAAAATTGTAAGTTAGCTGAAATCTCCGCAGTTTTGTTTGGGAGAAGTTGCCAACCCTCAGCTGAAATCTCCGCATTTTTGTTTGGGAGAAGTTGCGAACCTTGAGTAGGTATTGCACTGAAAACGTTCCGATCGGGTAATTTTTTTTTTTTGTAAAAAAATTGACAGCCTTCTGCTTTTGGCGCTATGCTCGCCCACGGATCTTCTAATCTTTCCTCAGCTCTGATACTAATTTGTTGGATAGCCAGAAGATTCAATCACACAATAACACAAATATTTCACACACAAAACAATGAGCTGCGGCTCTTCAATTAATCTCAATCACTCTAAATCACAAATTGAATACAATGAACCTGGTCAAGAATATTTAACCTAAATTGACATACATACACTCTCACATAACTAAACTTGATCAACTAGTTTAACTCACTCTCTAACTCACTCACTGAGTCACTTAACTATTTGCCTAACTTTGCATACAGAAAGTAATTATATATTTTAACAATTATGCTCAACTGAGTCAGTTAACTATTTGCCTAACTTTACATACGGAAAGTAATTATATATTTTAACAATTATGCTTTTTGGTCGCCTTGAAATTCCAAATTTGAAATAAATTTGAAACAAGGTGTGCCGGATACGGTAGGTTTCATTCAGTGTTTTAATTGAGTCGTCCCAACAGGATAGTGGTATTCCCTCTTCATTGTGAGACCTTCCCGAGATGCAAACGACCAACGCAAAGAAAAAGGAAATACCCGGAAATCAAGATAGCCCAAAATCTTTAACATGTTATGTATGACCATCATACATAGTAACTTCACTTCCCATCTAAAAGTATCCGGGGAATGATCCAGGAAGTATTGTTGTCTCCAGAATGTCATGGGAACTGTTCAGATTTACCCACAAGAATCGCAGAGGCACAATTATGCGTTGTATATGGATTTTCAAAACAAGGTAACTCGTCAAATTTGTCAGTTTTTACATCTTTTTTTATAGGTTTTCACAATTTTAAACAAAGATGTTAAAAGTTTCATGATTTCCTATAACAATTAATTTGATTGTCAAATTCCATTCCTGCTTCTATTTGCAATAGAAACCATCTACCTGCACAACATATCTTCTCAAGCGTGTCGAACAACACTTGAGAAATCTTCGTAGCATGCTTGTCATCTGTATACTTTTTATAAGGGCTGAGAACTCATGTTTGATTCGAGGTATACGCTCAACTCTGCCATTTCATTGCTGATTTATTAAATTCAAGTTTGACATGGTGTTTACATTAACATTTTCTATTTACCTGAAGCTTTGTTACAAATATTTTGATTTTGGATGGTCATTTTGGCGTAATTATCAAACACCATGTAGTAATCGAATTATGACTTCATCATTTTTTGCATATTCTTTATTGGATATTTTGTTCATTGGATAAAGTGAAGTAGCTTTTGGAAGGTGAATTTGGTGTAACTATCAGATATTTTGTATATGAATGAATTTGCTATTTGGATGGTGAATTTGGGGTGATTATCAAGCATCATGCTGTAATTTCGTTATAGCTCCATTATTTTTACATGTCGTTTATTGGATATTTTGTTCATTGAATATAATTAAAGTGATATTCAATAAGATAAAATAAAATGTCACTGTATTGATGATTGACTAACAGAATCGTATCTAATATTTATTATCAAAACCATTAACATACATTTTTTAATTAATAAATTAATGATAAGTTTTTCAGGAACTTCAAAAATGAAATTCGGTCGTATCCATGCGGTGGCTACGCTTTTCAACGGAAAATAATTTTGTAGGTGCATCAAATTTCTGCCTAGCTCGAGAGTCCTCTCCCGATAAACATTTCAACCTACAATGTTTGGCACTATAACTATCCAACTTGGTTTTTTGTTTATTTCACGTGGAATATTATATATCTATATATGGATAAGCTAATTATTTCAGCCTAAAGAGTTTTCTATATTTAAATAGTTTAAGTGATAGATGAATTTATAGAATATGTACATGTCAAGTTATATTAGGCCAGCGTTAGTCGAAAATGTTTAAATACTTACTCTTCACTGGATTTATTGTAAGTTATGTCAATGAAGTTTGTTTGATTAATAAAGAAGAGATTTAAATACTCTTCAGTGAATTCATTGTAAGTTATGTCAAACAAATTGGTGTGATCAATAAAAAAATCCAATTCTTATTATTGGACGTGAATTATATTATTTATTTTGCCTTACCAACATATTGATATCAAAGTGAAGTTAGAAAAAACCAAAAAGCACAGATCAGGCAGATCAACAATAATCCATGTGAAAAGAGTAATCTTGTTTCTCTTGATTCTAGCTATAAAGCATTATAACGCACCAGGGCTCATTTCAGTGGCAAGCTAACATGGAAGATCTTTATTGTCGGTGGCTTTAAAGACTAACAACGGAAGATCCATATCTTTAACAGCTTGAAACTCGATCTCTTCTTCATACGAGCCTAGTTAAAAGACAAAAGTAAAATGCCAAAGACCATCAGTTGTTAAGTCTTGAGAAAAGAAATTATTCCAAAGATTTTAAAGGAAAGCATTTCGGATGAGGATGGGATGAAGTGCATTGAGGCTATTAAAAGATTTTTTATTTTATGAGTTATAAAAGTTTATAATAAAGTGTTTCTAATAAATGCAATTTAAAAAAAAAAATATGAAGTTTTATTATAAAGGTTTACGAAGAAGATTTTATAAATGAAATTTTTGTAAAGAGAAGAGAATTAAAAGAAAAAGATTTTTTAATGAATTGAGAAGGGATTCATAAAGGGGAAAATGATTTTATTGAAAAGAGAGTATACAAAACTTTTAGTGTTTTTGTTAAGCATGATAGTTTTTTTGGGAGAAGATTGTGTCTTATGGGGGTGCATATTAAGAATCATATATATATATATATATATATATTTCCTAGGGTGATATGGAAGATAATCTCATTCAGTGATGAAAACAACTATGACAACGGTCATGGGTCGCAAAGTGCGACTGAAGAAGACTAAGAAAATGGATTTAAAAAAGAGGCAAAAATTGTTGTCGTGTTTAATGAGGTTCAGGAAACAGCTGAGGAACCGAGATGTCTATCAGAAGACAAAGATTTCTAGCCTTGAGTTTCATTCACCAAGTAATTGATGAAGCATTTATGTGCAAGGTAGAAAACGCTACAACTTCCAAGGAATCATGGAAGATACTGGAAGCGGAATTTGGTGCAAAGGGGAGTGACATGCATCAACAAGATGTGTAACAATTTGTTGAGCTAGATGCCGAACTGAGAATAAATGATCAAGACTCTAAGAAGACAATAGAGCTTGGAGAATCTCACTCAAAAGTAGAAGATGGTCGTGAATACTATAGAATTGAAACCCATTATGCAATGCAAGCATGGATATGGATGAAGAAGATGCAACAGAGATTGCAAAGAGAGAATTTGAAGCCTTTGTATGTAAAGAAGAGCAAGAGCATATCAATGCTCAAGCACTCCACTACAATATGGATGGTGTATATGATGGTGAAGCCCATTATGTAAACATGAATATGGATGAAGAAGATGCAACAAAGATTGCAAAGAGAGAAGTTGAAGCCTCTGTATGTGAATCAGAGCAAGAGCATATGAATGCTCAAGCACTCCACTATAATATAGAAGGTGCGGAAGATGGTGATTCCCACTATGATGAAAGAAAAGTGGATGATGACTGTAAAGTGAGATGTGCGTTGGTGAATTGAGTCAGAGCTGGTGAATTTGATGAAGCTGAAATTTTCAATGAAATTTACAATGACCACATGCATGCTCAAATATCCCACCATAGTGTGGATGAACATTATTTTGATGTTATGTGTGGTTTCTTTTTTGAAACAAGGAATGATTATGGTAAAATTGTGAGCACCATGTCTAATGAATCCTTGAATGTTGAACTGCATTTTTAACAATAAGATACGATGCAGTTGGAACTTCTCATGATGCAGTGTGTGAAAAAGAAACAATTGAGTTTTGCTTAGATAAAGCTATCAATAGAGCAAAAAGTTGTTTGTTGGATACTTTAGGGTGAAAATGTGAAGTTGGGTTATACTTTTTGCCCTTTTTTTAGAATAAAATATCACTTTTTTATGTTCTTCAACTTTCTACAAGAAAAAACAATTTTTTTGTTTACAATTTCATTTTGTGATTAGAAAAAGAAGTTGTTAGAAATTTTATTAGCTTTCTATTACTTATTTTTTGGAATTTTTTTATACCAATTTGATTTCTCAACTTAACATTTCTTTGAGTGTGTTTTCTTTAACAATCAAAGGATTCATAAGAAGTCGTGTTCAAATGCGTTGGTGTATTCTTTGAAAATTTTGTGTTTTTGAGAAACAAAATATGTTACAACAATCTAGACAGAGCCTACTTCGGTTTCGGTATATTTACGAAACCAACTGATGCATATCATAATTACTAGAATTTTTTAAACTGGTCCAATATGAAAAAACTGCGTATTTTGAGTATGTTTTGGCTCGCACAAAATTTCTCAACATATAAGTTATAAGCTAAAAATCTAAAAACTAACCATTATAGACGATGAACCAATGTAATGCGCCATAATTTTTTTAATTTTTTTTACAGCGTATTATGGAAGATACAAAATATTGATTTCGTTGAATCATATTGTCCTTCAGAAATTGTTTCATCCATTTTATTACAAAATTAATTAAAATTAATAAATATTTATGAAATTCCATAAAATTTGTATTTCCTGAAAGTAGATTTAATTTTGCAAATGCTTGTCTTGGTTTCGGTAGTTAATTCATAAAGTTTCATGGAGTTTAATCAATCCAAAGTTGAAGAAGTGTGTTAAGAGTCGAGTTGTTGTGTAATTGTAGATGTGTTAGTTAGGCCGAAGATTTAAAAAAGTTCAGCCGAATAATTTTTTGTCTGGACGACCCATCTTAAAAGTTTGGCCAAATTGTTTTTTTGTCTGAATGGCCCGTCAATTCTAACAACACAAAAGTTCGGCTAAAGTTTTTACAAAACTTCGCCTGAAATTTTAATTGAATTTACGTCGGCTGGAACATTCAATGAAGCCCGTTCAAAAATTCATTTCGCAGCCATATAAATAAGCATCAATGGATTCATTATTTTCGCATAATTTCGCACATTTCTTCATTTGGGCTGATTTTGCAAAGGAATTTTTTTGGGCCTAGTTTCCGAAGGACTCCTTTTGGCTTAAAATTCAAAGGATGTTTTTTGGAGGTATGTGATACATTTTTTGAATGCTTTTTGGGCTTAATTTTCAAAGGACATTTTTTTTGAGGTATTTTGTTTTTAGAGGTTTTTGGCTTAATTTTCGAAGGAATTTTTTTGGAGGTAGTTTGTTTTTAAAGGTTTTGGGATTAATTTTCAAAGGACATTTTTTGTAGGTATTTTTATTTCAGAGGTTTTTTGGCTTAAATTTCAAAAGACATTTTTTGGATTTTTTTTTAGCTTAATCTCCAAAGGGCTCTTTTTTGGCTTATTATTCAAAGGAAATTTTTTGGAGGTATTTTTTAAAGTGATATTTTTTTAAAGGCTTTTTGGGCTTTATTTCCAAAGGACATTGTTTAGAGGTATTTTGTTTTTAGAGACATTTTTTTAGAGGTTTTTGAACTGAATTTTCAAAGGAAATTTTTTGGAGGTATTTTTTAAAGTGACATCTTTTAAGAGGTTGGGCTTAATTTTCAATGAACATTTTTTGGAGGTATTTTTTGAAGTGACATTTTTTTAGAGTACGTGTTTTGGGTTGAAATAAATATTTTATAATGACTTTTTAAAATGAGTTTTTGTCTAACTTTTTAAAGCATTTTTTTTGGCATGACTTGGAAGGAAATATTTTGAGCTTCATTTCATTTTTAGAGGACATTTTTTTCTCGGATTTTTAAAGTAAGTGTTCTGGATTGAAGTATATCTTGTGAAAAAATTTTAAAATGAGATTTTTTTAAATTAAATCTTTTGTGATGATTTTTTTTTATTGAGTGTTTGTCTAAATTTTTGAAGGAAATTTTTTGAGCTTCATACTCAATTATCATGGGAAATAGAAGGAATTTCAAGAGAAAATATCATCGAACAAGGGACCATGAGGAACGTAGAGAACAGGGGAGAGAATATCGCAAAAACAAGAGAGAAGAACACTCAAATATTGAAAGGGAAAATGAACCTCAATTAGAAGTTGAAGCAGGTATGTAAATGTAAATATAATAAATTTGATATTTAAATTTTTCCTAGTGCAAATTGTGAAACTTAATTTTTATTTGATTAACTAATTTGAAAAATATTTTGCAATGTAAACAAAGATAGATATTCCTCAAAACATTGATGATGAGATACAAAATTTTGAAAGTGAAAGTGAAAGATATATTGAACCAATGATTGAAGATGGTGAAAATGTCAAAAGAAATTCAAGTGATGAAATTGAATCAGCAAGTGTATATATATATATATATATATATATATATATATATATATGTTGAACATGTGTATTATTGAAATTATACATGTTTATTAATTTATCTATTTATTGAATATGTAAACTTATTATGTACATTTAATTCGAATATGTACAGATGAAATCAATATGGATGATGAGATGTTAGAAAATTTTGACACTCACACATATGGATTTAAAAAATATGACCATGTTATACGATATCATGTTAATCACATTATTGATTCATTCTTCAAAAAGGAAACTATGGCAGTTCAAGCCCAATTGTTGAAAGGTCTCTTAACATCAAGGAAATCAAAAGAAGCTACAACTTTATTGGGTATTCGAAAATCAACAAAATATTAAAAAAAAATGAAGGAAAATGTGATACAAAATATAAATAGTGTTCTAAATTCAATTAGAAGATCTAGAAAGAAAAATGTTTCAGATGCACATAGATTAATACATATGGCAGTGATTTCATCAAGTAATAAAGATAATCGCTTGGTAAAATCTATGGCACGAGCATTAGGAACCTCATGAATTTTTTTTCACAAACATCGAAAATTTCAGTTGCAAATAGATGTAAATGATGAACTCCCTTGCTGGACAGCTATTTGTAGGCAACCTTACAAAGTTATACTTGGAGAAAATCTTTAAAAAATAATATATGAATATTGGATGAAAAATTCGCGGGTTTCACCAAAATAAAGGGATGTGATGCGAAGAGGAATAACATGAAATCAGTACGAAGAACATCCAAAACATTTCTTGGAAACCACTCAGATAGATTTTTTCAACAAGTTCAAAGAAGAGAATCGTGAAATTGATGTCTCAATCAGTGATTTTGTGCAACAAAAACCATGGTATGTAAAACCTATCACCATACGTGACACTTGTTGTTGTTGTTATCATGTGGAGTTTCAGTTATATTATGACACATTCCTTAATTTTCGTAAAACATTTTGGAAATATTCACCTCCTCCTTCCACTATCCATGATTTTATATCTCAAATTCTATGTGGAAGAAAAAGCCATGAGTTATTTTACCAAAAGAAATGCATTGGTGGTAAAAAATGCGATGATTGTGGAGATTTGACTAAATTTGAAAACAAGTATCGTACTGATATAAATGATCAATCATTGTCTAACATGAAATTGAAATGGAAGGGTATAGTTAGGTTAGTCACTTATCTGGAGCGATGGAGTGAAGAGGAAAAAAATACTCTGGTCTAGGGTTTATTGGCGCGGAGGTTACAAACAAGATTTGGGTCGGACTGAGTGAAGGCCCTATTTTTTGTCTAGGGAACAATGATTACCACATCCTATGGGTACATATTGAATATTTATCGAAGGCCATGGGAGGGGCGGTGGTGGATTTGGATACCAATACCCTGTTCCCTACCTCTATGCTCCCCTGTCTCTTTTGCTTTCAAAACTACTAAGTGATCCTGAAAATTGCAACGTCAGCGATGATAAGAGTTTTCTCTAGGACGATGCGACCAGAAATAGTTTAGATGTTAGCCATTGGTTTTTTCCCTCTCGACTCGCCGAGATAATGACGGTTGATTCTCTTCAACAACTATAGGGCTGGGAACATTATGCAGTTACGAAGGTAACCATTGGTCACGTTGTGGGCTTGTTCGGCATCTTCATACATGGGATGTTGTTTTCAGGATTCTATTATGGTGGTGCTTACTCCTTTAACCAAGTTTGTGGCTTCCCTGGTGTGACAGAAGGTGGTTCATCAACCGAGACCTTCGACCCACTGTAATGCTTAGATTCCAATGCACCGGATCCGACCTTTTCGTCCTATGCGACCCGGATTACAGGAGCTCGGGGTATGATTCATCTATCCATGTCATCTGTTTTCAAATATTTTTTCAATGCTCGTTTCTTTGGGGGGGAGGGTGGATTGGAGGCTGACCTTTCCCTTCCTGTCTTTGTCGCTATCATGGCGTGAGGCTATATTGGCTTTGTTTCCAAAGCTGATTGTTGGCAGATTTCCCAAAGGACCTATTTTGAACTCCACTAGGAGCCTACGCTCGTGGGGGACAGGCATAGAACAACATGGATGTGGGTTGGGCGAGCTGAGGTATATAAAGCAGACTCATTATCAAATATTTCCAAATCCATAGATGGGAGGTCTTTCATTCCGTGGGTGCGGGGAACTGAGCTAGTATCTGAGCTAAAAGGAAAATTACAGAGTATTTCAGGTATTCCGGCTCTTAAACAAAGCCTAATATCCTCAGGTAGAGCATTAGAGGAAAAATCAAAACTAAAATAATATCAGATTCAGGAAAACTGTTCTATTTTCATGAACCTAAGACTTAGAGGGGGTTCTCCAGGAACAACATCAGCCACTAGAGCAAAAAAAACAGGAAAAGGAATGCCCTCCTTCAAGGATATACTAAAATTGAAGCCCCCCACACAGGGGAAAAAAAATTCAGAATTACCAACGCCAGGACCATACATTGTAGAAAAAACAGAGGACAACCTGGAACTGGTGGTTGAAATACTAGAGGTCACCGGGTTGTTTGATGCACTGCTATCAAATAAATTATTTGTAGCTTCAATGGATACTGGCCAAAACCTGAAGAGTTACACGCTTGGATATACCAAAACTAGACCCAAAACTTCGATATATTCCTTTGTGCAAAAGGATTCTTCATGGTTCAATTTCACACAAAAGAGGACTACATTTTGTCCACTGAAGGACCATGGTTCTAGGGTTAGGCGGGGATTTTTATAACCCCATGGTTCCCTAGTTTTTATGCAAATGATATGGTGGTCTCAAAAATTATTGTTTGGGTGATATAACACAATATTCTGCTCTCATTTTGGCACCATCAGGTTCTAGAGAACATTAAGAACTCATTAGGAAGGTTCATAAAGCTGGACCAAGAAAGAATGGATATGGGTATATTCACCTTCACACATATCTATGTGGAGATGGACCTAATCAAGGTTTGCCTGAATGCATTAACCTTATTCATAAAGACCTCAAATGGGCTCAAACATTAGACTTTGAAACACTGTGTTCCGTTGTTGAGTGTGTCACCAAACTAGGCACTTATAGGGTTCCTATACATTATCCAGGAAAAAACCAACCAAGAAGCCACAAAAGAAGAATGGTTGGAAGTTCCTAGGTGTACCACAGGCAGATGAAGAGGACAAAGACATGGAAGTAAACAAAAGGAAAACAAAAACAGAAAATTAGCATGGAGCACATGGGAAGAATGAAGTAAAAATGGATGACAATGTGGAAACCAAGGAGAAGACATCGTCCCCTACAAATGTGAATCTCAATCAGGATGTGTAGGTTGGTAATCAAGGTATCACGGGCCCCAAACATGCACATATCTCTGATAGTTCAGATTTTGAAAAAGACGGCCAACTCTCTCCTAACATGGAGTTGGCCATCGTTCACTCTACTCCTTCACTAGATGGCTGGCAAAAAGTACAAAAGAAAAAAGGAAAAAAAGACAAGTCCATTGTTTCTGACAAAATGTAATGTGGCTTATTTTGATGCCCTAGCCCTGTTTTTACACAAGGCGTATTTCTCTTATGGAATGCTATGACATATACAATGTAACTTTTTGTTTGTGTTTAATTAAAAGTTTGTTTTTTCTCATGAAGAAAAAAATGAAAGTGAAATGGAAGAGATATGAATATATTCATACATCAATTCAAGGTTCAAGTAGTACTACAAGTGCTAAAAGAATTGATTTACAAGAAGAAGAAATTTTTGCGATAGATTTTTTGAGAAAGGTTGAGGCAGAAATTTATAAATAAACCAAGAATTACCATAGAGCTCAATGGCAGGGCTTCAAATTCAAAAAATCCAGTGAATTTTTTCCACCAGAGACCATTTTGCTAGTAGTTGATTTTTCATAAAACTACACTTTTTTTCCGCAAAAATAAATTCAGAGTGAATACTATAATTTTGACCAAGTCTCCATGCTCGTCCATATTATATATAGACATGCTAAACAATATTTTAATCATATATAAAGCACCAGTGAAAAACAACATATTATTAAAGAATATCACTTTTATATGAGTTCCAATTGTACACATGATAGATATTTTGTACAACATTGTTTTGAAAAGATTTATTACTCCTTGAAAATTCATGGAATAAAATTCAATGAACATTGGATATGGTCAGATGGATGTGTAGGTCAATTCAAATCTTCATGATCATTTTTTCGGTTGTGTCTTCTTCATATGAAAACATGCATTAAACATTGTTGGAATTTCTTTGAGACTAGTCATGGAAAAGGAGAACATGACGGTGTAGGGGCATGCATAAAACGAGCACTTCGAAGATATCAAATGGACCACTCTGCAAACTGACTTGTCTCAGCTGAAGAAGTTATTGAATGGTGCATCATTGCAGTAATCCATGAGACTAACCGATCAAGGGAAGTACAAAGGTACATTCAATTTAGTTTTTATTGGATTTCTAATTTTAAATGTTACATTTATCACAATGATTATATCTTTGATGGTATTTTGATATCGTATTTATATTCTTCTTTTAATTTTCCATATAGGTTTTTTTGACATATTGGGGTCCAAGATGTAGATAGATCGATTTGAGATGACGTTGAAACAATAAAAGTGACTCAGAAATTTCATTCAATTAAAACAAAGTTTTCCACAAATGTCTTTGCATTGGATAAAAAGAAAATATTCTTGTTTTTGTCATGTTTTCATAGACAACACATAATCCAATGATTTTTGTGAAAAAAAAATGTATGTAAAAGATTAGCAACATACATAACTAAATACGAAGGGGAAAATGTCTGTTGCAAGCTTTGAATAAATGCAATCAGATGAGACTACAATATCATCTGATGGTGATCAAGTTTCTGATCTTGTTAGAGAAGGTAACATTTCAATTTCTTTAAAATGATAGAGATCTAGAAATAGATAATAAAATCAAGTACACATGTTAATTTTAAAGTTAATTTTTCATGTTAATTATGATCTAAATTTAAATACATAAGTTTGTTTTATTGTGCAAGAGATGTTTTTGTTGTAATTGCACCTACTATGAACGATGAAAATGCGAAGTATTATTTGATGCGTTGCACTGAACTAAAGATGAAATTATTAGAAAACTATGATGATCACGGTTTTACATATGAAAAAGGGTCTATTATACTGAAAAGTCATTTTTTCAGAAAAGCTAATCAAAGTGGGGATTTTGTTTACTTTCAAGACAATGAACCTGATGTCATAAGTTTTCAATATAATCACTTGGTGTATTCAGCACACACAAAGTTGATAGAAGTTTAATCAAAGAAAAAAATGAAAAATTAAGAAATGGAAAATGTCAAAAGCTGATCATGAACCAATCATTGAAGATGACATTCCATTGGAATTTTTTTTATTGACCTTCCCAACAATTTCTTCTCTTTGGATTCATCTTTTAGAACTTCTAGAACTCAACTAAAAATTTAACTACCATTTTATGTTATCTGTACAAGTGTTTGCACATGTACATTATTTTGGTACATGCACACGAGTAATTTATACACGTGTACATATACACATGTTTAGATTATATGGTATAAATGATTTCATACATTTTCTGGTACAATTTGTCATAATGTCATTATTACAAAATGTACATATCTATGTATCTGGCATCATTGATATAATGCAAATTTGAAGTTGCACGATTTTGTTTTAGAGAAGTGTCTATTAAAAGTAAATTATAATTCGCATCTTGAATTGAAAAAGTGTGGTACGTGTTTTGTGATTTCCAGTTTACTATCAACTGAAAGTACATCTTTTCTATGTGCATTAATGAAAAATGTTTTGTACTAGATATATCTGTTCTAGAATTCTATTTTAAAATTTTATGATTTTTTGACACATCTAAGAACACCTATAATATTATGATTGTTCTTAGATATATACATCGATATGTATTTTACTTCAGTCATTTTAACATATATATTAAAACATGTACTTCAATCATTTTTATGTACATATATTCATGTGAACTTTTTGTTTGTTTGTAACTTAGGCTAAACTATATTAAAATCATGAAAAACTGTACAGAGGAAATGGGTAGAGATGGAAATTAGTGCTTAGCCTATCCCTACCTTACTAGTTAAAAAAAAAAAACAAGTTTGGGGCTGCCTCAAAGGAGGAAACCAACCCCTTAAGAGTGTCATCCAGTATTGTAATAAAAAATATTCAGTAATATCCCATATAAAAATAAAAGAGCTGAAGTATATCCTAAGTTGACAATCATGGAGTTCATTCATCTTCATCCTTGTGTGGTCCTCTTCCTTTATCAAGCACCCATATTCTCTACAAATGGCTTCCTCCTCAGCTGTGGGTATTCGAGGAGGCTTCAGAGGGGTCGCATGAAGAATGGGAGAGACTAGGTACTCTGCATCGTAATCTCTGGTCTAGACACTGTCTGATTCCATAACCCAAATTCCTATCTCCACCATCGTGGGCTCATAAACTGGAAGCGGGTTGGTTTTCCTGGGTAAAGGCTACACAAATTACAGAACTATTTGCTGCCTCTTCTACCCTTGGGCTTCTCCAGAGGCAAAATAATCTCCCCATGAATATTACCAAACGCTCGAAGAGCTAGCACCTCATGGCTATCAGATGTAGAGCCCTCGGTGGATTCCAATCGTTGGTCATTGCCACGGTGAGAGCGGCCTAAAAACACACCTCTGTAGCTGCCTCTAATGGGTTTTTGTTGCTAGCGCAGGGCCATGGTATGGCTTCTAACCTGTACATTTTATGATTTTTTTTAGATTTTAAAACATCTATATGTATTGTACTTAAATATAACCTAAATAATAGATACATACATGTTGTAAAATTATATAACATTCACACTTCACGTACATCCCAACTTCATTTTATATTTAACAAATAGAGTGACAACTTGAGTTTTAAAAACTAAACATTATATCACAACATGTTATCACATGTCATATATAGTTCAAATATCCAAAATATACACATATATACATGGTTTGTAATTAGAAATTTCCATCTAGAGAGATTCATTTTATATTTTTAACAAGTTTATAAAATGACAACTTGAATTTTAATAACAAAACATTATATCACAATCACATGCCAAATGTAGTTCAACCATCCAAAACATGAGTTTTAAAAACAAAACATTATATCATAACATGTGATCACATGCCAAATGTAGTTCAACTATCCAAAATATACACATGTATACATGGTTTTTAATTCAAAATTTCCATCTAGAGAGATTCATTTTATATTTTTAACAAGTTTATAAAATGAGAACTTGAATTTTAAAAACAAAACATTATATCACAATCACATGGAAAATGTAGTTCAACCATCCAAAATATACACATTTTGAAAATCTAATTTGAAATTTCCATCTAGAGATTCATTTTATATTTAAGAAATACAGTGAAAACTTTAATTAAAAAAAAAAAAAAATTATATTGTAAAAAAAACATTATATCACAGCATGTGATTACATGACAAATGTAATTCAACTAGATCCAAAATATACACATGTACATACATGGTTTTTAATTTGAAATTTCCATCTAGAGAGATTAATTTTATATTTAACAAATTTATAAAATAACAAATTTTTAAAAACAAAACATTATATCAAAATCCCATGCCAAATGTAGTTCAACCATCCAAAATATACACATTGTGAAAACGTAATTTGAAATTTCCATCTAGAGATTGATTTTGTATTTAACAAACAAAATGACAACTTGAGTTTTAAAAACAAAACATTATATCACAACATGAGATCACATGCCAAATGTAGTTGAACTATCCAAAATATACACGTGTTTTGTAAAATTTGAAATTGCCATCCAGATTTGAATTTTATATTTAACAAATAAAATGACAACTTGAGTTTCAAAAACAAAACATTATATCACAACATGTGATCACATGCCAAATGTAGTTCAACTATCCAGAATATACACACATGTACATGTGTTTTGTAATTTGAAATCTCCATCTAGATTAATTTTGTATTTAAAAAATAAAATGACAACTTGAGTTTTAAAAACAAAACATTATATATCACAATATGTGATCACATGCAAAATGTAACTATCCAAAATTTAAAATCATTCTTGATAAAAGTAAATGTAGTTTAAAACTATATATCCAAACAGTAAAATATGTCCAAATTTGTATCTCATATGAACAATAAAAATAAATATATATATCTATTTCAATGTATAGTGTTACAAGTATCAAGTTATATAGAAAAATAAATATGACTACATAGATAAGACTATATATAAAAAAGTAAATTTAAGACTAGATCTATCTTGAATATAATGTTGCACACATGTGCATCATCCATCAAATACAGATGGATCTAGTTTCTCTGCCAATGAATTCATGATCCTCATGTTATCCTGTGAAGCATGGGGAACCTATACACAATGTGTAGAAACATTAAAATTTAATGTTTTAAAATTGAATCAGAATATAGAACTTTGTGTAAAAAACAAAATGAAAAAAAAAATCATGCAATACCTCATGTGGTTCCATCTCCATTGTGTTTTATTGCTTTTCCATTAAAACTTCCACCACAAGAAAATATTCCATAGTAAATTGTACAATATATATATATATATATATATATATATATATATATATATATATATATATATATATTTTTCAAATGAAAATGCATATATAAACTAATTTTCAATAATATTAAAAAAAATTTAGACAACTTGTTCAAATCATTCAAATGGTGTGGATGTTCCTATCTCCATCATACACTCCATCGCTATGGTCCGTGGAGAAGCGAAATCATCTCCAAAAACCTAAAATTAAAAAGATTTAAAAGTATAAAATAACTTGAGATCTAGATCTCATTTTATAATAAAACTTTTTAACTTCAATTTATAACTTATAACTTAGACATATTTAAGTGAAAAATTGAATACTTGTGATGGTGGATCTGGCACATCTCCTAAGGCTGGCTTTGAAAGAAAATATCCAAAAACCTAAAATTAAAAAAAAAGAAAAAATTGTAAAATAACTCAAGATCTAGAGATCTCATTTTTTAATGGAACTTTTGAGCTGCAATCTATAACTTAAAAACATATTTAAAAGTGAAAAAAATTTCATACTTGTGATGGTGGATTTGGAACATCTCCCAAGGTAGAAGAAGGTACCTCCATCCCAAAAACATCGAACAGAATCAAAATCTGTTAACTTTTAATTATATATACATGTAAATATGTGCACAATTATTTATTTTAAAAATATGTCATCATGTTTCGATATATATAATAATAGATAAAAAATAATTTTACATCATCATGTTCACTTAAAAAACACTAACATGTGCCAACATATCATCTTGATGGTGAGAACCATCTTGATTGTGTGAATCGGAGGCTCCGACTGTGATAATAACATATTCATTCATCTAGCGTGAGAACTGCAAATGGTGTTAACATATAATGATACATTTTTGTTAGATTAATGTATACAAATAAATGTATGTATATATGTATTTATTAAAAGTTTTACATCTATTAAAATAACCGCCCTAACCATTAAGACATACCGATCGCATGCCCTCTTGTTCATGAATAATTAGGTCCTGCCAACCATTGCAACAATTCTTTGCATATGTTATGAGATATTCAAAAGCCATGTTGTCTATCTCTTAATATGTATGATACACAAAATTAGCACGTGCATTATCTCATGCTTTTTGTTGATTCAAACAAACATCAACTCCACCGAGTCCACTTTGAACATTTTCAATGATTTCATCCCTTGATTCTCGACTAATTTGAGAAGTGGCATCCATCTTTGATCAGAAGTTTCGACACGAAGAGGTCGATTAACCAATGGAGGCTCTGGGTGAGGCAACTCAGCATCATGCTTAGTGCCCATACGATCACACAATCAACCTTTCTTGGGACCAAAAAATTCAGAGGGAATGTCATTATAATTGGGTTTCATTCCCATAAAGAATTCTGCATAAAATAATTTTACAAAATAAAGCAGAACCTCATCTTTACATGGAAGTCTTCCATAGGCAGCAAGGTGCCTATCATACAAATGGCCAACTTATATATTAGGGTGCTTGAAATATTGCACCTTTAACATCTTTATTTTCAGCCCTTCTTTGAAATTAAGCATAGACTTGGCCATTTATGTTGTAACTCTTTGTTTAACAACCTCCCATGTATCAGGACCCATCATAGTTTCCAGTATTTTTCTCATCACTTCTACAAAAGTATCAGTGGTTGGTCCAAGCTTTAGGTACACATCTACTAGTTTGCTTAAAGAGTGAGTAACTATTTCCAAGCTTTCTCAACACTCAGCAAGGAGTTTTAAAGACACGAGATACCTCTTCAATTTTGTATTAATATTTTGACACCTTTTTAAGATGCATTGTTGCATTGCCTATTTTTTCCTGCAACATTTTCAATCTCTGCATCAATATATAAAATTTTGTATATTAAAAAAAATGTAAACAAATTTGTACAAATTGAATGAAAAAAATATTCAAGTTGATGGCTACCTCGATATGGTTGGCTAGCATCTTGCCCACCCTGAGACTGTTGAGAACCAGATCGACCACCGATTGGTTGAGAACGAACATGACCATCCATTGATTAGCCTCTAAGGGAATGCATATCACCACCCTCACGCAATTGGCCACCACCTATTGATGGCCCTCCAAGGGAATGTGTACCACTACCAACCTCACGAAACGAGAGGGAAGCTTCATAAAAAAATATCAATTTATAATCAATTCAAAAATACATTCATACATATAAATACATGTACATATTCATTGATTAAATTGCGTGAACCATACCACGATTGTGTGAACCATGGTCATGATCCATTGATGGAGTAGACACCCTTGTCTTCTTAACTCCTAAAAAATAAAAAATAAAACTTATTAAAAACTAATTTAACTCACAAAATTGATAAAAAATCAATTCTATATGTACACACATATATGTATGGAGAAATGATTATATTTAAATACCATGAAAATCCCTCGATCCATGATCCCCCTCTCTCATTGAGGCATGGGATTCTATTGATCTTCATCTTTCATCCTTCATGGTATATATGGATATATCTACAATGGAAATTTACAATTATTTTTAAATTACTATTTAAAATAAATTCAAAACATTTCAAAAAATTAATGTAATTTGGTGTACACAAATTATATAGAACACAACTTTCAAAGCAATAATTTATGTGTGAAACCCAATTTAAACAATTTTTTTTTGAAGTCCTCACATTTAATTTTATAAAAAAGTGAAGTCCACCAAGTTGCGCCTTACATGGTGGGAGCACACTTGGTATATAATTGAAAAAAACACATGGTCATTAAAAATGACACATTTATAAGTAAAAAAACACACACATATCAAATATATGTTACAATGTCCATGAATAAATTTTGAAGGAGAGTGTCTCAACAGTAATTCATATTTGAGAGATGAATCTTGAATTGGCATTGCCCCATATAATACTAATTCATCTATTAATTCATATTTGATAGATGAATCTTGAATTGGCATTTCCCCACACAATAGATAACCAAACATCTTATTAACATTTTCACAATGTCTTATACTAAAAAAATAAAATTGGATAACAATATTGTTTTCTTTTCCATGTAGTTGTTTTAGCCTCTCTTTCTTAACTTCGTACACACCTTTCATCTGGTTGCACACAAGTTCAGAATTAGTGAAAACTACAATTCCATTTGATCCATACTTCCTAGCTCTTCCCAGGCCTTCTATCAATGCAATATAATATGCCTCATTGTTTGTTGTTTTTCCCAGTATATTCATTTTCCTTTGGAGGACCTTGTTAGTTTCAATATTGCAAAGCACATATATAATCATTACTTTCCCTGGGTTAGGATAGCGAGAAACATCTATGCATAATGTCGATTTTTCAACCATATTAGGTGGGTTTTTTTATCCCTGAAAAAAAAGAAATTTAATAAAATATATTAAATTAACATTTATTGCAAATGCATGGAGAAATGACATGTGCACGGTTTTCTTTTTAGCACATCTAGAAAATGACATGCCTTAAAGTTTTCCTTTCCTAGAGTTTAAGGGAGAAAATGACATGTACATGGTTTGCCTTAAATTTTGCCTTAATGTTTATGGGAGAAATGACATAGAAATGGAATTTACATGGTTCCAAAAACATTAGAAAATGCCTTAAAGTTTATGGGAGAAATCACATGTACAAAATGGATATTACAATGAAGAAATTCTATTTATATTTTTTCCAAAGATTGACCGTAGGGGCATTTATGAGATATGTCACCTTTGAGAAAGGATGAGATAAAGAGGCTATCTACCCCTTTATAGAGTCTTCCTTTAGAACGTGTAGAAGTTAACACCCAATAGAAAGACTCAAATCCTATGGAATTTTAGCCACTTTAGGTTCTCACCAAGGTTTTTAGGCTTAAATTTTTCCTTGAGTTTATGGGAGAAAGCTTTAAGTTTGTGGGATAAATGACATGTGCATGGTTTTCCTTAAAATTTTTCCCTAAAGTTTATTCATTTTCCTTAAATTTTCCTTGAACTTGTGGGAGAAAGCCTTGAGTTTGTGGGATAAATGACACATGAACATGGTTTTGCCTTAAATTGTTCCTTAAAATTTATGGGGTAAATGGCATAAATTGACATGTGCCTTAGTTCTAAAACACTAGCAAATTCCTTAAAGTTTATCGGAGAAATGACATGTACATGGTTATCCTTAAATTTTTCCTTAAGTTTATGGGAGAAATGGGGGAGAAATGACATGTATGTACATGGTTTGCCTTAAATTTTTGTTAAATTTTATGGGATAAATGACATAGAAATTACATGTACATGGTTCAAAAAATGCTAGCAAATGCCTTCAATTTTATACGAGAAATGGCATGTACAAAAATGGATATTACAATGAAGAACTTCTATTAATGTATGTTCAGAGATTCACTATGAGGCCTTTATTGGGTATGTCACCTTTGAAAAATGATGAGATCCGGAGGCTACCTAGCCCTTTATAGACTTTGCCTTTAGAACTTGTAGAATTTAACACTCAACGGACAGAAGCTCAGTCTGGAATTTGACCACTTTAGGTTTTTTTTAGGCCTTAAATTTTGCCTTGAATTAATGGGAGAAAGCCTTGAGTTTGTGGGAGAAATGACATGTGCATGGTTTGGCTTAAATTTTCCTTGTTTATGGGATAAATCATATCTAGAAAAATTGTTCCTTAAATTTTATGGGATAAATCATATCTAGAAATGACATGCCTTAAAGTTTCCTTATAAGTTTAAGGGAGAAATGACATGTACATGGTTTTTCATAAAGTAAGAAGAAATAGAGTTGCACTGTATTTTATGGGGAGAAATGAGCATAGAAGAATAATGAGAGAAATGACAACAATGGAATTCTTAAATTTTTCCTAAAATTTTATGGGAGAAATGACACATGTATGGGATAAATGACACATGCATGATTTGCTTCAAATTTTTCCTTAAAGTGTGTGGGAGAAATGACATGTACATATTTTGCAAAATTATTTTATGCACTTACTAAATTTATGGGAGAAATGGGAGAAATGACATGTATATACATTGTTTTCATAAAAAAAGTTTACCTTAAAAGTTTGCCTTAAATTTTATGGGAGAAATGACATAAAAATGACATGTACATGGTTCCAAAAACACACTAGAAAATGCCTTAAATTTTATGGGAGAAATGGCATGCATAAATGGATATTAAAATGAAGAAATTCTGTTTAGATATGTTCGAGAGATTGATTGTAGGGTAATTCTTGGATATGTCACCTTTGAGAAAGGATGATATCAGACTACACAGCCCTTTACAAACTACGCAGCAGAACTTGTAGAAGTTAACACTCAATAGAACGGACTCAAATCCTATGATTAAACCTTTAGGTTCGGTTTTTAGTCTTAAATTTTTCCTTGTGAATTAATGGTAGAAAGCCTTGAGTTTTAGGAGAAATGACATGTGCATGGTTTTGCTTAAATTTTTCCTTAAATTTTGTAGGAGAAATCACATACGAAATGACCTGCCTTAAATTTTTCCTTTACTAGGTTCCAAGGGAGAGATGACATGTACACGGTTTTCCTTAAAGTAGAAGAAATGAAATTGCCTTATAGTTTATAGGAGAAACGAAATAAAAATGACGAAGAAATGACATAGGGAAATGGAATGCCTTAAGTTTTCCTAAAATTTTATGGGGAGGAAATGACACATGTATGTGATAAATGACACATGTACATGATTTTCCTTAAATGTTTCCTTAAAGTGGGTGGGAGAAATGACATATGCATATTTTGCAAAATTATTTTTATGCACTTACTAAAATTTATGGGAGAAATGGGATAAATGACATGTATATACATGGTTTTTTTGAGATTTACCTTAAGTTTGCCTTAAAGTTTAAGGGAGAAATGGCATGTACATAAATGGATATTAAAATGAAGAAATTCTATTTAGATATGTTCGGTGTTGTAGAAATTTCTTTAGGATATGTCTCTCTTTGAGAAAGGATGACATCTAGAGGCTACGGCCCTTCTGAGACTTCTGCCTTTAGAATTTGTAGAGGGTCAACTCTCAACATACGGACTCAAATCTATGGAAGTTCAACCACTTTATTTTCGGTTTTTAGTCCTTAAAGTTAGCCTTGAGTTAATGGGAAAACCTTGATTTTGTGGGAGAAATAACATGTGCATGATTTTCCTTAAAGTTTGCCTTAAATTTTATGGGAGTAATCACATCTCGAAAATGACATGCCTTAATGTTTGTCTTGCCTAGAGTTTAAGGGAGAAATTACATGTACATGATTTGCCTTAAATTTTGTGGGAGGGAACGACATATAGCAGTAGAGAAATGACATAGAAATGGCATACCTTAAAGTTTGCCTATAATTTTATGGGAGAAATGTACAAGTACATGGTTTGCCTTAAAGTGGTAGTGGTTGATGAAGTTATATCAAAAGTCATAGCTTGATGAGTTTTTGGGAGAAACGACATGTACATGGTTTGAAACATTATTTTATGCACTTACTAAAACAACTAGTGGTAGTGGTTGATAAAGTTACATCAAAAGTCACACTTACGATGAGTTTGTGGGAGAAATGACATGTACATGGTTTTCCTTAAAGTTTAGTTTCCTTAATGTTTATGAGAGAAATCACATCTATAATCCTTTACTTTGACATCTATAAATAGGCTAAGAGCAGGTAAAAAACAATTTTCAACTTGCATTAGTTATGTCCTTAATATGAAGTATGATTTGCTTTCTAACAGAAAGCTGTTTTAGTGGCTTATAATATTGTCATTATTTGCTTGTACTATCATTCATCTTGATATGTACAAGAATTTTACAACTCGAATATCAGCCTACACTATCATCATATGGTTGTACATAATCTAGATTAGTAATATCCATTACATCATAAAGCACTCCACTTTTAACATTTTATAAGATCGGAAGCATCATGGAAGGTGTAAATTTAGGTACACTAATAAAAAAATAGTTCTAGAATCATTTCTAAACCTAGTAGAATTATGGTAAGAAGCCAAGGTCTTCCCCATTATAGATAAACCATTTCTATCAATTATTCCTATTAACATCATGCCTCCAAATGCATAAAATGATAAACAACTGGTGGTAGTGGTTGACGAAGTTATGTCAAAAGTCACACATACAACTCGACACTTTGAGGCATTAGAAAGCTAGATATATTAGGAAACGGTTAGAATAAGAAATAAAAGCTTAGGTTTTAGGAAGTAGCGAGGAGTATTAGGAAATTTTCAAAATGTTAAATCTATTTCTAAAACAATATTTTTTCACAACGTTAAATTTATTTCTAAACAATATTTTTCAAAATTTTAAATCTATTTCTAAAACAATATTTCTTATTAACCAAAAATAAAAATATTACATTAAATCACTTATATCTAAATTTTTAACTGGTTTATGATGATAAAAATTAATTTGTCTTGTCGACTATTATATGGGGTGATGATATTTGAGATTTAGAGAATCAATATTTCTCATGTACGGGATGTTGCCATCGGTGTGCTTCAATGTTATGGTTATGGCGAGTTCAACTTCAACAATTGCGGATCAAAATACCTTCAATGTTGCTTACCATTATTTTAACTATCGTAATTAACAATAAGATGCTCAATACATAGTCTTACCTATATGATTACAACTCTTAATGAGAAGATATCTAGGAGATAAGTGTAATATAAGCGGTAAGTTTAAATAATTAATACAATGAGCATATATTAATAGTTACAAGGGTCATGTTTAACTTAAAAATATTAAAACATAACCTCAGTTGTAAGTTGATCTTAACTAGTAAGCTTCTAGTAATCAATGATGTTGGAACATAATGGATATTATAATCTAGTTATGATGGTTCTTACAAAGTGATTACTACTAGCGGATGCAAAGTATCAACGTAATACAACATGTATCTCTTATGGAAACATCGGCACCTTTCGTGAAATACATAATTTTGAGTACTAAGTGTGATTGGAATGGCCAGTCCCCATTATATTTACCCATATGTGAGTGAATATGGATATATGTAAGCTATATCTGATACGCTTGGGTTAATGAAAGTATAAAGAAGATCTGTATATCATAGTGAAAGCTGGCTTACTCCTACTATATAAGTAAGCATACGGTACAGGTGATTTACAAGCATTCGGCTAAGAACATAGCTCAATCGAGCTCAATTATGGAAAGAATGATATGAATTTCTCATTTCACAAGTGTAAACATGAAGCCAAGTACAAGAGAAACGTAGTTAATGAAGAGTGGATAGGTATCACTCTTGATAAATATACCTTGATACTTTTGTAACTTATCATGATTGCTAATATGATGTCCTTTTTGTAGTATCACAAAATTGGTAAATAAAATTAAATAAAGTTGTCAAGATATATACATCTCACACATTTTATTAAATTTCAAACCAATAAAAATAAGAAAAATGAGATACCTAGACAAATATTATCCATCCCTAGTATGCATATATCCACTCTAGGTGTATGTAAGGTTTGGTAAAAATTTCTTGAATCTAAAGCGGGATAAAATTCTCCTATGCAAGAGTCATTGAATTCAAATCTTGCAAATCACTACAATATTGAGCATGTTTGTAGATATATATGTGGGTATTCTTCTATACGAGGTCATTGGTTAAATCTTGGCACTATCTTGTTGTGGGTCGGTTGGAGAGAACCAATTATGAACAACTTATTCTTACCTTTGCACCTAAGTTGTATATAAAGTATTCGATTAGAGTCGAGTTTTATTGAAGTGAGTACGCAGGTAATATTTGTAGTTTCCTTTCAATTTACAAAGTAAATATGGATTGTTGATTGAGGCTTTATACAGAACATTATGCTAAGGTGCATATAATGTATTCAATTGAACTTCGAATTTTATTGGAGTAGATGCGTGCTTCATATCATCACATTTGTTTCCCTTTCAATTTTACAAAAGTAAATATGGATTTTTTATTGAAACTATTGACAATAGGAAGTAGGCATCCAAGAATATGGTGCCATGATTATAGACACCTTAGATAATGTACTTAACAATTAATAATAATCTCACTCGAAATTTGCAAGAATATGGTAAAGAAACTTTGTTATTTTTTTATGGTACATTACGAAGAGCGAGAAAAAGGAGCCAGATATTGTGAAATCAAGGTAATGAATAAGTCATAGATTTAGAAAGTAATATCGTTGGTAGTGTCCCATTCATATCAACACATCTAAACTGCATTTGCCTTTTTAATATTTTTCACAATAAAGTTGACAAAATATAATTACCACCATTTATGCGAAGTTACTATAAAATACAATTACTTTTGGAGTCAAGCGTTTTTGTTTCTACCATTTAAGAAGGAAAGGTGCAAGAAAATTTGAGATATTACAACGGGAAGTAGAGACCGGTGATAAAGCTAGAAGGTACTCAAGGTACAACATGAAGGAAAGGTGCAAGAAAATTTAGATATTACAACATGAAGCGAGCGGTGACAAAGATACAATTAAGAAAAGAAGGTACTCAACGGGTACAACATGAAGGAAAGGTGCGAAAATTTTAGATATTCCTGACCAAAGGAAGAAGAAGACCAGTGACAGAGAGAGATACGTTAAGAAAGAAGTTACTCAAGGGGTACAGCATGATATACTAAATTCTGAACAGTTGAACCTTTATTCTTAACACGAAAGAAAATGCTAAGAAGCATTTCCTTGGCAAAAAATGGAGGGTGGACTATTTCGAGAATTTGGGGTATATTTTGAAGGTCTAATCTATGCAAACATTTGAGGATATTACATACATCTAACAACAATCAAATAAATTATTAAATAATAATGTTAACTATAAATTTTCTTGTGCTTTATACTAGTTTTAATGTTAAAATTTTAAATCGACACAAACTCATGATCTAAGATATGATGCATGATAACCCATCGCGAAAAAGTATCGTGAATAATATTAATACATAAGATATGAATGCCTGATCATTGTTTTATGGGTATCAAGAACAATATCCTACATATTATGCATCCAAACATTGATGTAGATATAATTATGGCTGAAGAACCTCCCTATGGTATGTATTATTTTTATCATCAAATTTCTAGTTGGTTTTATCTTCTTAAATGAATGAAACCCATCAAATTGTCTTTTATTTTTATAAAAATGTATTTTATTTTTGAGTCATTAGCTTGAATTTTCTCAAGTATAGTTGAACATCGGTTAAGGTCGAAAGATAAATTGGTACTTCATTGAAGATCATAATATTCAATAGGATTTGGCTTACTATAGCGAATGGGCTCTCTTCTTCCAATTTCAACAAGGAGATATATAGGCCAACATTTTAAGTTATAATATTTTACTCCTATTTCTCCAATATCATGTATATGAATGAAAAGCTTTCTAAATTGTACTCCTTTTGTGTTGTGATTTATGTGCCTCTTATGTAAATAATTTTATGAATGCACAAGGAAAAGTTGGGATGGACGTGCCTACTTCTTGGTCCCTTCAACTTGTATAGAAAAATTTTGTTTCTAAAAAAGAAAATTGTACAACAATGGTACTAGAGCTAGATTTATAGATTGGATATTAATGCCATGAGGCTTCTGACAGATCTGCACTATTTAACAAAAATATCCATCGATTTAACATAACAACACAAATAGAGACAGTTTGGATGGTAGATCTTGGTGAAAGTAAGAATTTGCTAAAAATATGAGGATTTTATTCTAGGAAATTCGAGACGACAAGATGTGAGGAGCCGCCTTTGAGATGATGAGGTAGGAGAATCGTTGAAGACGTTACGAGAGGACAAATATTACAAAACTAATGGAAACAATGAAATTAAAAAACCTGCAAACAAAAATAGAGCAATAAAATTAAAAACAAAAAAAAACTACCATATAAAATAAACGAGATGACATAGAGGAACATCAACGGCTTTCTCATCTCCTTGCTCGGTAAACGATGACATAGCAAACTGACGAAAACACATATCACAGACAAATTCTGCGACAACGGTAACATATTAGCAACAAATTTCCTACCTCCTCATGCAAAAACAAGCAGATGACATCAAGCAACACGGTGTGAGAACCCGGATGCCACAACAGGTAACAAGCAGGAAACCTCTTGATTTAGACACATTATATGTTGTAACCAGTTTCAATAAAATTATTTTAAATTCCTTATATTGGTTCCCGGTTTTCCCATCTCGTAAAGTACATTTACCCACCTTTGTCAATACTGCTTTGTCGATACAAATGGAAGAATGAGTTTAGTTGAACTAATTTGGAAACATCGACCAAAATTTCAAACAACATGCCGAACTTTTATAAAAGTTAGATTGAGCTATAGGAAAATGAATTTTCCATGTATTTTCTCATAAAAGTGTAACCACCTTCATTTGTAGCCGCAGCTATTTGAGGTATGTCAACTTCTACACCGGTATTTTTAATGTCATGCATGATAAATCTTACTTCGATGCTAAAGAAAGAGGGCCATCGTTTTCAATTCAAGGTTGAATATCTTAATAATTAATGAAGAATTTAAAAGTTACGAATATGAGTCATAGAGTTCTTTTAATTTCCTCAAGGTTTCATAGGAATTTGAAAATGGTATAATATGCTTAGCTCTCCTCTTCATTTACACAAGTTGCGTCATTTATAGGCGTTGCGATTCTTATTTTTCTGACAAATCTCCTTGCCTCGGGGTGGGCTTTTTCGGTGCATTGTCTCCTTCTCCTTCCTTTATATTTCTCTCCACAACTCATTAGAAATTATAGTATTTGATTCTGAGGCCACTCCATTAGTTTCTCATTGTGAGAGGGAACTGCTCTGTGAGAGAATACATTATAAATATGTACTGTTATAAGAAAAATCTAAATGCTAAAAAAAAAAAAACAATTCTAGTGTTAAAAATGTAGTATACTATAAACTCAATTCTGGTGTTGATTTTTTTTTTTTTTGTAAATTTTTTTTTTTTTTGGAGAGGAGTCTTTATGGAGGACAAACTGGAGGTCAGACTTTGAGAGTTGGTTTGGGGGATTCGGACCTCAGGGAGGTTGGACCTCGAGGAGGTGAAGCTGGGGAGGTGAATAAGGGTAGGGTGGGAGCTATGGGAAGTGATAAACGGAGGAGGAGAGGGGTAGGGGAGGGTGGAGGAGGGAGCGAGGATGAAGGAGAAGGGAGGAGGGGAGAGCGATGTTGAGGGAGGAGCGCGAGAATGGGTGAGAACATTGCGAGAGGGATGGAGGGGAGGGGAGGGGCAGAAGAGGGAGGGCGGCCCATAGGTTGTGAAGGGAGAAGACAAAGCGGTGTGCGCGAGGCCTCGTTTGGCCAGATGAATCAAGAAGGCCTAGAGTTGTTGTCCCGCCATGGGAGGATGAAGGGAGTAGGAGCGATTACGGTAGCCGTTGCTGAAGGAGGCCTCACACACAAAAGTAAGTATATGTGCTTTCGTATATTTGAAACCTGGACAATATGCAAAAAGAGTTTAAGGCGGTAACCGTCTGCAAAATGGCGGGCAATTTTGCCTCAATGGAGGAGTTATAAGGGCAAGGAAGCAAAAAATGAGTTGGCTACGATACCATGTATGAGGCAGAAGGTAACTTCATAGAGTGAATGGGTATTGAAAAGAATTGATTGAGGGTGCTTATGAATATACATAGGTGAGACTGTGGGATTGTTCCCAGTATCTCTTAGACTTCCTTATTTCCTATTTTACACTAATGTACAATTTTCCCAATCCCATAGGATTAGGTGTCAATGAGTTCCTCGACAAACATACGAAACTGATTGAATGGTATGAAGAGAGGATTAGTCAGAATATGTTCATTTTCTAAAGCGTGTGCAAGCCTATTTAAAGAGTTCTATTGAATAAAAGGAAGATGATTACTACATTTCTATTTATTGGCTTAATTTATATGGCGATTGGCATATGAAATATTCAATTCTATGGATAGATGTTAAGGGGCAGGTTATTAACATGAAGATCCCCATACATCATCCTAAATAATGTACACTCATGCATTAATATAATACTCTTTGTGGTATGACAAGAATGTCAATGAATGGAAATAATGTGTATTGAAAAAAAAGACAAAATGAGAGAGAGAGAGAGAGAGCATGTTTAAAAGAGCTTATGAGGCATACCTATCAAGCGTATGGAAGAAAAATCATGTTGGATTAGGGAATGGAAAGGTTAAGGACAACCTATCCTTAAACACAATGCTGTTAGGTACTCCCTATTTCAATCTTACATTAGAAAAGAATAGGTGTTCATTGAACGAGAAATAAATTTCTACAAAGTTTTTCATACTGCAAATATTGAAGAATGAATGAGAGATCTATGGGTATTGAAACCTCTACGAAATCGTGACTTATCAGTTATTGAGTAAAACAAGCATGGTAGAAAACAATTGAATTTTGGTTTTCCCATTTGGATTTCAAGATAAATATTGAGTTTTTTTCTTTTAGTTCTTACTTTATGACCAACAAAGAATACAGGTAACCCTACATTCTCAGATATCCATCCATCTTATATAAGAAATACATGACTATCAGCGTGCCATAGGCTTCTAATTGTGTGAATGTTAATTAATGAATCTTACAAAAGTTGGACTATTCAAATTTACTTCTATCTCATAATTTACCTAATAATTTGCCCTTATTACTGAGGTGATAGATTTTGTAGTGTTGCATGTCTTATATTCGTAGTTTGCTTTGAGAATATTGATGGCAGTCTATCATTCAATAAATGGTTTTTTAACACAATTATTTTCCATGTTATTTTAAATTGTTTCGTCGAGGTAAAACGTTACATGGACCATGTATTCTTGTTGGGTGGCATGAATGAATTAAATACACTGACTTATTCTCACATTATGGAATGGTTTTATTGATATTGAAGCCTAAATTTGAATGATTATGGGCATGAAAGTGTGGTATGACACATGTCATTCTTTTGGCCATTACGGCTTATTATACCTGAGCGCGGTATATTACATTAGGTTTGTTCTTAGTTTGATATTAAGTTAAAGTTTTATTTAAAAAAATTTATGTTTTTTAATTTTAATTTTAAATATTTTATTATTTATTTATTTTTGCTTTTTAAATTTTTTTTATTACTTTTCTTATTATAAATGTCACATTAGAAAAGGGAAAATATGGATGCTTATTTCATGATTACAACTTAGAATTTTATTGGAAGCCCATTATCCATTACCACATATTTTTGTGATCTTTAATACACTCTTCACTTTATACCAATCCCTCATGGTCCAAAACTAAATCTTATCTAGGGAACATTGATTATAAATTGTTAAACGGTTTTCATGTAACAATTCGGTCTTCAAACATTTCTCACAGTAGCAATAAAATTTCTTTGATCTTGATAAATGACAAGAGAATTTAGTGATGACCAAAAAGCCTTTGGTTGTGTGCTTGGTATTTGTGCTCATGTTATTCTGATAAGGACTTCATATAAATTTGTATATCTGTGTTGAAGGTTTTTGTGATATAAATTTGTATATCTTTTAAATGAAGGTATTGCTAGACTTTGTACATTGTTAGAATTTCTCCTATGCGGTTAGTTCCCACCATGACATTAAATAGAATCCCTCTCTTTATGCATGCGTTTATGAAGAAAACTTAGGTTTTAGCAGTCACTTACAACCATTGTAGATCTTGTCAACAATAACTAAATAATGATTCTTTAATGGAATAAAAACTTAAAGAATCTAAAAAGAAAAAAAATTTAAATGTCTGTAAAAACCATAAAGCCTTCAGTAAGATTTGTGACTTATTACCAAAAATTAGGCAGAGAAATATCATTAAAATACACACAACAAGAGTCCACTTGCCACAATTTACAAACTTATAAATATAAAGTTTAATTGGTATAAAATGCTTTAAAAACATTCAATGGTTTTAGCAGTTGAATTCTCAAGCACTAAATAACACTAGCCTGCAAGACCAGCTTCCTTCAGCCACATATAATGAGTCATTGATATACACTGTTAGACAAAAGCCAAGGTACATCATGGAAAATAAGAGGTCTTAGACTTCAGGATTGGCTTGATTGAAGAAAGCACTTAACTTTATTGACAAAAATCATTGAATGCAACTGTAGTGGAAACTGCAGGCGACAATATTTTGCTATGATAATCAAATGACTATTATTCACAGTACGTATATCATGCATTCGGTGTATGAGCCCACATAAAAATAATTAGCACAAGCCTACTGGCAGAGAAATGAAAAGTCTTATTCTTCTTACTCTTAGCTAGGTGGTGTAAAAGTGAAGGGGTTTGAGTTAGTGAGCTTGGGATAAAACGAGGAAAATTTGTATGCAAGATCACATGAAACTTCTATTGGCTATGTGTCAAACATTCCACTGATCATGGTAGAAAGGCACAGACCAGGTATGGACCTTTGACTCCCAACAAGAAAGTTATTCTGCAGTTAACTTCTATAATTTAAGGAAACAAGCTAGGTTGGTTCCATAGTCTGAAGTATTCATTAGTTCTAGAAATCGAGTAGTTCTGAATTTGGCTTGAGTGGAAGAGGGAGCGTAACATTCTCCCACTTGAATTGTCTTCCCTCTTAATGTCTCATCTTAAAAGCCATTGATAATCTGTATTAAACTAATGAATACATAGATGTGGCGATAAGTCCTCTGTGACAGAATGTATCTTCCATGTATTACTATGTATTTATTCTTATTAAAATTTATGTGGCAAAAACTGCTAATGAATAAACCCCATGTTTATTCTTGGTCTCTACAGATAGATTATATAAATCATTCTGGGGTGCACATAAATATGGAAAAAAGCAACAATAAAATAAAAATTTCATTAAAAATAACATTGTTCATACAATGAGAATCTTATAATGGAACCCAAGTCCCATATTCATTACATGATCATGAATTTAAACGATGGCATGCCTGATCAAGGATCAGCATTCATCAACTCAGGTGCTATTGCTCAATGACAACTTTCTTTTCTTTAAACGTTCCCTATTCAATACTTAATGTCGATGTGTTTGTTGAATTTCCCACTTTTGTTGTTCTTAGCCATAAAAACTGCATGGTGGTGTTATAATATATTCTTAATGTCTTAGAATGGGAATCCATAATTCTAAACCCCAGAGAATGAAATTATTAAAACCCTTTTCATCTAAGGCGCTACAAAGCCTTGGGAAGTGAACTAGAAAACTACATAGTATAAGTGGCAATGAGGATGCTATGCACTCTCCATAGTCTGACTCCACGGAGAGCCATCATAAAGTAACATCACATTCGGCCCAGATTTTCTGATCAACACATCCGGCTAAAGTCGAATACGAGTAGCCAATCACTTCCAAATTGTACGTAAGATACATGCAGCATGTAGTTTTTGGTTTCCCTTGAAGGTACCTCATTACTTTCTTTACTTGACTCTCTAGTGGTCTAAACCTGAATTACTATGATATCGTCCCAACATGCCTAAAAAATGCAATGTCGAGGTCTTGTCCTGGAACCACGAGCATTTGTAGGCTTCCGACGGCAGAAGCATATGGAATCTTCTTCATTGTTCCCTTTAAAGATAATTCTTTGGAGGCAGTAAAAAAAGTTCAATGAACCTATGCACTTCACAATGGGAGCAACACTTGGTGAACAATCATAAATCTCTCTAAAATTTTATTAATATAGGTTTTCTGAGAATGGAACCCAAAATTTTGAAATCGGTCTCTATGAATCTTCATGCCAATGACAGACCACTCACTGTATCCTTCTTCTTGAAATTTTTAGAAGAGAATGGGCTGCCCTCATCGTGAGACCCTTATCATTGGTTGCTAGCAAATGTCATCCACATATAAAACAAGAAAACGTTTTTACTCCTTGACTTTAAGGTATATACATTCACATCCATAATAATTTTTCTATAATGAAGAAAGAACATTATTAAATTTCAAATACAATTGATGGGATGTTTTTTTTAATCCATATAATGACAACACGACTTCAGAACTTAAGTGCTCACCATCACTGAGGAGAATCCTTGAGTTGTTTCATGTAAACCTCCTCCTCTAGATCTCCATTGAGAAATATTAGTTTCACATCCATTTGATGCAAATCCAGTTAAAATGGGCTATAATGCCACAGCAATAGCGAAGGAATATTTCTTAGATACGAGAAAGGAAAGTGTAGCAATTGATTCCCTTCTTTTCGAGTGAATCCCATTGCAGGGTCTTGCCTTGTATCTCTTAGTCTTCTGGCCAGGTCTTTCTTTGTCTTAAGACCCATTTACATGCAATGGCTTTTGCACCATTAGGCAACTCAACAAGATCGGTTTCAAGTTACTCTTCCGCTTGAAATTCTTATCTTCATGCTGTCTTCAAATTCGATTACGCTCATGGCTTGTGAAAAGACTGCGGGATCATTTCTAGCTCCAATGTCATAGTCGATTCTTGCGAGATACACAACATAATCATCGGGGGTGTTGATCTCTTTTTGTAATGATCTGTGTTGTCCCACCTCTTCAAAGTAACATGAGTTCCTTTCATTGTTCAAAAATTACAGCAATTCTTTGAACTGAATCCTCTTTTGGAATGTCGTAAATGACTTATTGGAACTTCAACAATTGGTTGTTCAACACCGATTTGACGTACTTGAGGGGTACCCTACGAACAATAACCAATCTTTCACTTGAGGTGGAAGGTTGAGATTACGAATTATCCTTCGATAGGCTATGTTTAAAAGTTTAAATCAAAACCACGGATCAATTGAACTTTTTTTCAAGAAACTTTCATTTCTTGACTCCTGATCCTAGTACCGTTAGATGGATAAATAAATCTGCTTATTTCGACCTTCTAGGCTGTCAATGAAATACACTAATGGTCCTTAGGTCTGACTTATTCTTGTGATTGTATATTCTCACTTGAGACGGGCATCCCCAAACGCGCATATGTCGCAAACTGGTTCAACCTTTCCATAATTCAAATGGCGTTTTAGGAATAGCCTTGGTTGGAACTCGGTTTAATATGCACTTCCGCGCGTGGTCTTCATTCACGAAAATTTGGAAGATTAGGTATAAGCATATACGCACCATCTCCAATAATGTTCGGTTTCTTCCGTGCAGCTACACCATTCTGGTCAATTGAACCCGAAGCATGGTGTGTCGGGCAACAATCTATATCTTGAAGAAATTTTTGAATGGCCTAGGTGCTTGTCCATCTTACTGTGTATCTACCATAATATTCTCACCTCTATTTGATCTCATGATCTTAATTTGCTTACCGCATTGATTCTCTATTTCAGCCTTAAAGATCTACCGAGACGCTTACAATACTTCAACTCTTTTATGAAGCATGTGAGAATACCTATCGTGAGTAATCATCTATAAAAAAGCAAATATCTGCGACCATGTGAGTCCATGTCTGGACTAAATATAGGTATGTATGATCTCTAATATGCAGAACTCCTGTGCTTCCTCTCTTTGACTTGTTAGTGCTTTCCCTTAATGGGTCCCCAAAGTCTCAAGCTCGATAAAATCAGTATTGAGTACCCCTTCATTTACCAATCTTTTAATTCTTTCTGTATGGAGATATGACCTAGTCTCGGTGCCATAATTTAGAGGAATTTTCCTTAATAATACATATTTTAGTGCCAGTGATAACATGCATTGAATCATAAGTGACATTGTTTTGTAAATTAATGCAATAAAGACAACTAGGCAAGTGCCATTTACAACATGTCAGTTTTATAAAATAAACTAAAAGATGTTTAGAAAAGTTAAAGGAATATCCAAAAGTCTAAACCTTGGCGAAATCAAGTTTCTAGAAAAACTTATTAAAAAGAAAGGTCTTTTCTAATTCTAAAACAAAGCCACTAATTAAGAAGTTAAATAGAATGTTCCTATAGCCTCCACATGCGAGCCCATCTTGTTTCACGATAAGATGATTTGCTCACTTCCCAGCTTCCTTCGGTTAGCAAACCTTGAGGATTCGAAATGTGGTGTTGATCCAGAATCGTCACGGTGTTAATATTGACATTAACCATATTAGATTCATAACAAACAAACAATATTGGATTACCTTTGTACGCAAGCCATTTGCGAAATTTGGCGCATTCCTTCTTCATGTGTCCTTTGCTTTTACGAATAAACACTTGGAATCCTTCTCGATATCGGCTTGGGGAGGTATTTTACCTTTCCCTTTCCGGTGTGAGATTTTCCCACTATCGCGTTGCTAGCATTTTTCTCCCATTTCATCCATGATCTCTTCCTCTTGAACACACATGGTCATAGAGTTCATTAGTCCCCCATTTATCTTTATGTGTGTTGTATGAGATTTTGAAGGGTACGTATTGGTGCTGGAAGAATTATTAGATGTGGTGCAGGGAAAGACTACGATATTTTCAACCTCGATTTTCTTCAATTGAGCAGTGTCCCTCATTTGCATGATGTGCTCACGCACAACTTTTACCTTTGGTGAGCCTTAGGGATGAGAACTTGATAATTAGGGTGCTTTCTAGTGCCTTGTACGAAGTTACGAATTGATCATGTTAAGCACGACCAAGTCTCGAAACTTACTGTCTTTGTTCAACGGAACCACGAATACCAATTTGAAATTTTAGTCTTAATGAACATCACACTTAGACGATTAGATCGTTCCCATCATTCATAAAGTGTGATGTCTGCTTTTAACGTCTTGGTATTATTGAGTGTCGGTTGTTCGTCTTTCCTAATAGCATAGTACATGTCCATCCACCCCAAATGAAGGAGAACTCTCTCCTTCCGGACCTTATAGTTATCTCCCTTAAGTTCGGGGGATATCGGTACGAATTTGGGAGAAAGTTGCGGGTTGTACAAGCTGCATAAAATTAAAAATCACATGCTTATGTTAAAATTGAGGCATAAAATAAAATTCTGCCTTTACCGATGTAAATCATGCTTTAAGAGTGGAATCTAATGACATAAAAATTGTCTCTGGACTAAATTTTCATTAGCTGATTCAATTAAATGCTGAACTTTATGATAAAACATTAATTCATAATATTTTAGGTAAGTTATGAATATTTATCTAATTAATTAATTAGGAATAAATAAAAAAATTCACATGGGGTCCAAAATTTATTATATTTAATATATTCATTACAAATTAATGTCTAAATATTCTTTATGTGATCCTAATCAATCATAATATATAATTTTATTTAATTGGAGATGTTGTGGCTATTCTCTAATTAATTAAAATTATATGGATCAGTAGACATTATTTTCATAAAATCAACTGATAATTTGCATAAATAAAACTACAACATTCATGCATAACATTTAACCATGCTTCTTGTATACTCATTCATAATAACATGTTTTAATTAAAACTTAAATAATTAAATCATGCAAATTAAATACGAGCATATTTTCCAAATTTCAACTAAATAAATATTATATGCATAAATTTTCCAAATTGCAATATAAATAAATATTATATGCATAAAAATTGAGCAGACAGATTTCCAAATAAATGTTTTAATTTGGATTTTTTTTAAAAATAAAACATTTAGCCAAACTATGTCTATAATTACCAAGGCAAAGATAAACCTTGCTCCGATACCAAATGTCAGCTTAATAACTAAATAATGATTCTTTAATGCGGAATAAAAACTTAAAGAATCTAAAAGTAAAAACTTTAAAATGTCCAGTAAAAACATAAATACCTCTAGCCATTGGTGGCTTATGCAAAACTTCCAGCAGAAATATCAAGTAAAATCCACACAACAAGAATCCACTTACCAAGTTTCACAAACTTATAATATAAGTTTCGTCAATACTCCGTGCTTTAAAAATTGTTCAATGGTTTAACGCAGATTCGAATTCTCAAGCACCAAATAACACTAGCCTCTAAAACGGCTTCCTTCCAGCTCCCACGTATGGCATGAAATTAACTCTGATATACACTCTCTTGCAGGGAAGAAGCCAAGACTGTCATGGGAATAGGAGTCTTAAGACCTGGGATTTATTTGATTAAAGAAACACAACTTTATTGACAAAAATCATTGAATGCAACTCGTGAGAGGCATACGGGCAGCAGTATTTTTCTATGATAATCAAATGACTATTATTCACATAGCGTATATTCTGCACTCCGGTGTACACGAGCCCATCAAATAATTAACACAAACTTCATACAAGCAGAAAATCTGAAAAGTCTTCCAAGCTCTGCTTACTCATAGCTAGATGGTGTAAAAACTGAAGGTGTTTGAGTTAGTGAGCTTGGGGACCAAACAAAAGAGATTATAGCCCAGCTTCCATCAAGCTTATGTTGGCAATGTGTCAAACGTTCCACTGATCATGGTAGAGAACTGCAGTGGGAGTAATGGACCACTTTAGAAGCTCCCAACAAGAAATTAATTTACTTTAGTTAATTTCCGTAATTTAAGGAAACAACTGCAGTTTGTTTCCATAGTCTAAGGAAATGACTGTAGTAGTTCCAGAAATCGAGGGAGTAGTTCCTGAATTTGAGCAGTGGAAGAGGGAGCGTAACAGATCTATCTTCTAATTAACACAGGGTTTAGTTAAGGTTTAGTAAGGAGAGGGATCAAAATTGCAGGATTTTTAAGTTTTTAAGGTTATTTTTTACTATTTTACTTTTGTAATCTTGACTTTAATGAATGATTATTATTGTAATTTTTTTACTAAATACATATTTAAATTTAAATTTGTGGTAATTTATTTAGATTCTTTTATCTTTAATTTAATTATAAATAAAAATTAAATATCTTATATTGACTTTCTTATGAATTAATATAAAATTTATGTTGTTAATTAATAATAAAGACAATCATTATTAACTATTATATATAGATATATGTCTATTCATTATTACATTTAAATAAAATTATATTATTAAATTTGATTAGTAATCAATAAGAGTGTAGATTTTTACTTTTATGATGATGCAACTTTTTTTTCCATATGTTATGTTCTTTGTTAAGGGTTGTTAATCTATTTCTTTAAATCTAAGTCATGTATGTCCTATGAGCTCTTATGAGCTTTTAGCTAATTATAATTTTTTTCTTTTTCTTTTTCAATATCAAAAACAGTTTAAACATAAATAATGTTAACAAAAAGACCTATCAATTATAAATATAACTAAATAGCATCATATTTTTTACTGCCATTTAACTTCTATTATATATATATATATATATATATATATATTATTAATTAAAATTTAACCTTTTATCAAAGAAAATAGTATTTATTAATATTCAAATTTTACTTTATGGAAGGATTTTAGTTCTAACAATTTATTTCTCAAGTTGTATAGGTTCAAGTTTCTCAACATGTTGATGATGATGATGATGATGGTTAACGTCCATTGAGAGCAATCTTTGGTCTATAGGACCTAAAGAAAAGAGTTATTTAATTTGATTTAAGATTTTATTCCTATGCTCAAAAAGCTTGGAGAGAAGCCTCCCAAGCTCACTATAATTTTGACATCTTAAAAGGCTAGGAAGGTCAGTATTGCAACAAAGATTATGAAATTGAGCTCTAATGTGGTTGTACGCGGGGCACTCTAAGAGGAAGTGATTTTCATCCTCGATGTTCATATTCTCACAGAGATGGTAGATCCTTTCCATCCATGGTGTTTTAGGAACTTTCCAACGACCTGTTTCACTATGGAGCTCATGAGAGTTTGTTCTAATCTTGGCTATATTAATTTTCTTCTTTGAGCTAGTTAAAACAGAGAGATACTTTTGATCTTCTAAGGTGGGGTTGATGACCTCCTTATAATACCTTAATTTTCTTTTAGCTGCTAGATCTTTCTCACACCACATTTTTTCTTTGAACTTAGAAGTAACAATTTTTTTAATGTTATTGATGTTTTGCAATGCAACATTCTCATCAATCTCCCAATGGTTTAACCAGGCCCTGGTGTCTTTATACCAACCTCGTTTAAGCCTTAGGTGGTTTTGGCTAGAATTTAAAGCTAGCTTAGGAAGTCTATGGTCTCCTATGCTATTGAGCTTGTGCTTGTACAACAGAAGCCTAGTCATAGCTAGGCTCTTGATAGGGGAAAGACCCACTTCTATAAGGAGAATAGGATAGGGTGTATTGCTTTTAATTTTAAGGTTATACGTTATAAAACGCTTCTGGATTTGCTCAATCTTTCTCCAGGATTCTCTAGAGATGTTGCAACCCCAAACCTCACATCCATATAAGATAATAGGAGTGACTAAAGTTTCAAAGAGGAACTTCTTTCTATCCCACATTACGAGGTTTTCCGTTTTACAATTATTTTCAAGACCAAAATAAGCTTTCCACCCCCCATTTATCCTTTTCTGAATGCTATAGTTCCAGTTGAGCTTGTGATGAATATCAATTCCTAGGTAATTGTAAGAAGACACTTCCTCCAAGTTACTATTTTCATACATAAAATTAGCGTAAGTGTCCTTCTTGGATTTTATAATCATAACTTTTGTTTTGTCAGTGTTAACAGACATACCCATGGTAGAGAAGAAATCCTTAAGAATTCTAAGTTGCTTATCAAGATCAGATGGGCACCTTGCAAGAAGAACAATATCGTCATCATAGAGAAGAAGGATGATGACTATCCCAGCTAAGATCGTGCCAACAAATCCTGCTTCCTCTAAACAACCTTCTAGCTTGTCAATGTAAATGCCAAATAGGGTAGGGGAGACGGGGCGACCTTGTTTAACTCTGATATTACAGTTAATATCTTTCGACCACCCCTCATTGCTCTTTAACTTAGAAATTACATTCTCATATAACCTTGTAGCGACCGCTCTTAGCTCAAAAGGAACATTTAGCTCTTCTAATATATTCCATAGTTTATTTCTAGGAACCGTATCGAAAGCCTTTCTAAAGTCCACAAAGCAACATAAGAGATTGGATTTATCATTGCAGAATTCTTCCACAATAATCCTAAGCGTAACAAGGTGGTCTGTTGTTGAGTGTTGCCTTCTAAAACCCGCTTGGCCTTTAACCCGCTTACCTTCACTTTCAAGCCAAATGCTCAACTTCTTTTCCAAAATAATACCATATAACTTGGCTAAGAGAGGGCTGATCATAATTGTTCGATAATTAGAGGGGTTATTTGTATCCCCACTTTTAAAAATAGGGATAATAAGGCTATGAGTCCAAGGTTTAGGGAACCCTTGCTTGACCGCTTGGTTGAAAAGCTTGTGGATGTGTGGGATGAGGACAGGACCTCCAATTTTTAAAATTTCCCCCTGGTAACCTTCAATGTCTTTAGCTTTCCCATTTGCCAAGCATTTAACCCTAAAATCAATGTCTTCTAATCAGAAAACTTCTTTCGTTGTGAGCAAGGTTTCAAAATCCCTAGCATTTGGAGATTCATAAAGCTTTTTAAGATATGAATTCCAGTCATGTAAAGAAAATTTATTATTATCTTTAGTTTTCTAGTTAGAATCTGCCTCCAAGATTTCTTAGAAGACATTGTAGAGAGGTGTAACATTTGTAACATTTATGAATTCTAATAAAAATACTAACTCTCTATAATATTTTATTCTAATTTATTAAATATTCAAATTTTATATTTTAAATCAAATTTAAATAACTTTGTAAAATCTTATTAATTATTAATATTTTGGAATTAAATATTCTATTTTCATCTTTAACAAAATGTCATCGTGGAATTAGATAATAAAAAATAAACATAAATAAATTAATAATTTAGAAATAAGTTAATAATTTAAATTTAAGAAATATTTTATAATGTGGAAAATTTATAGTTTTAAGAATCATTTAAAATAATAAATTATTTTAATTGAAATATTGTATTTTTTAAATGATCACTTATTAGTAACATTAAAAGAAATAATTAATAATGATTATATATTACTAAGTATATTTCAAAATAATAAAATGATTTGTCTTGTTATTAAAAACCATTTTTATAATATTTAGTGTCTAATTTTAATAACCATTTTTATTTATCAAATTACAACATTAAATTAAGGGGTAGGTACCAAACTTTATTTCTTCTAAGCTCGAAGCCTTCAGCCTGTTCCTCGGTGTGTGTAGGGTGGCCTTCCCTTCAGTCAAGTTACTCCCCCGAGTTCGGTTGGTCCGCGGATACCATGTTCTCTTTTCTCTCGGCGCCCTATCCCTCCCGCATTATGCTGCGGCGGTCCCGATGACTGGTCTGGCGTTTCGTCCCTGTCCGCTAGTGCGGATGTCTTATTCTTGCAATGACAACTTGCAATGATTATGACTCTTGGCAATGGGAAATGTGGTATGACACATGTCATTCCTTGGCTTGTTTTGGCTTATTTTATTTTACTAGAGTTGGTGATTTCATTGAAGTATTTATAGTAGCATTTTCCAAGGAAACATTACTAAAAATAGATTACCATTATTTCATCCTTGTTGTTACTTCATATCAAGTTAAATACGTTCATTTAAAGCTACATCTGTTTCTATTTACAGCTAAATTTAAATTCTTACACATACTCAACCTATAAAATAACAAAATATACACATTTTTAGATTATTGCAGAGTTTCCAATGGCAAAAAAAATTAATAATTACAAAGATTCGCTTTTGGTGAACAACGCTGCCTCAATTTCTGGCTCCAAAATGTATCGAATCTTCTCAACATTGCTAGGAAAACTAAAAGGCTGTCGTAATAATATTGGTTGATTGGGTAAATCCCACAAGGTATACGGGATTGTTAACAATTATTTGTTAATGCCGTGCTCCATAAGTACTCGCACGTGTTGGAACAACTCTTTTCTACGGATTGTCAACGGACTTCTTTACCTAAACTGGGAGTAAGAAAGGCCGGTTTCGACGCCTTTTCTATATTATGATGTTAGGCTAAATTAGGAAAGGGTCCATGCTTCCAACAGCGGCGAACATTCTGTTTTTGGAGTCCCCAGCAGGCGTTGGATTCTCGTACACGAACACAACCTCGGATTATACGCAAACTGGCGATAAACTAACCGGTAACTTGCGATTTTTTTCGGTTCTATCGAGAAGAAAGCGCGTTTAAGATATGCTAAGAAAATCTAAACTTTTTAACGGCCTTTTTGTTTTATTCCAGCTGAAGAATCGTATGCATTCCTGGTAAACTGGTTCAACAGGTTTCCTCAGTATAAATTCCGAAAGTTTTACATTGCAGGGGAAAGCTATGCAGGTAATATCATCTGTAATACATATGATACCTTAATTGTTTTGTTGGTTTCATTTCGATATCATTAGAACTTTGATGAGCGTAATTGCAAGGTGCTACACTAAAATTAATGCACGGGTGACAATTTTTTTTTAGAGATACGAAAGTTTTGACACAGCTAGTATTGAAATTTGTTAACAATTGTGATACTTTTGGGGATACTAAGACGAACTATGTCAGGGATGGAAGAAATATTTCTAAAGCTGACTCGATCTATGTGGAAATATTTATTTTTCAGTGAAGGTGTTGACGATATTTGTTTATTGTAGGATATTACATTCCAGAGTTGGTTTCAAAAATTTTACAGCACAAGAATTTGTCGCAGGCATCGTTTATTAATTTCAGAGGAATACTGGTGAGTTCAACTCACACTTGTGACTTTTAGTGACTTTCATTGGTCTCAAATCAAATCCGTATGAAAACAATTTAATATACAAAATTGTGAAGTTTCCGGACATACAACTCGCAAAAACTCGCAATCTCTCGAAAGGCATCGCTCTAGAATTTCAAATTTGGAAACTTATTTACACAATCAATTGAATCGCGCACATTCAATTTATGCAGGTGGGAAATGGCATAATGAATAGTGATACAGATTTTATTGGAACATTTCAGTACGCATGGAGTCATGCATTGATATCGGATCAACTCTATGAGCAAGTAATTAGCAATTGCACCGGTTCAAAATTCAATATAGGGGTGTGCGATAGTTTAGAAGATCTAGTTTATGCAGAAATGGGAAATATCGATATTTACAGTATCTATGCTCCCATATGCCTAGATAATTCATCCCAAATGGCTAGGGTAAGTGCAAATTATACATATTATGTGAAAGTAAAGATTTTTTTTCATTTATGTTGAATGACATTGACAATTAACTCTTCATCTATGGTCCTTCTATTTACCTAGGTATTACTTTCAAAATCCCACTAAACCATTTAACTTCTCTTCTGTACATTAAATTTCAAAAATTTCAAACACAGCTGCATTTGCTAAACATTGACTGTACTTATGATTGTTGTGAAAATAGCAAGAAGAAACTGAAATACCAGGGTATGATCCTTGCATCAATAACTACGTATCCGCGTATCTTAATACGCCTGAAGTTCAGAAAGCCATACATGCAAATGTAACAAACATAACTTATAGCTGGACCCCGTGCAGGTATCAGTCCTTAAGTTATTAATATTTTATTTTTCGAATCTTCTTATACTCACAACATGATGTGCTAAAATATGGTTTCACTTGACTCCGTAACAGTGATATTCTTTCTTGGGCGGATGCTGTTTCAACAGTCTTACCAATTTATCGTCAACTAATTGCAAGCGGGTTTCATATACTTCTCTATAGGTATAATACACATTGCCGTGTACTACAGAACATATTAACTCAGCGGGAATAAGTGTTGGTGGTATCTGCCGATTTTTAATGAAAATTTGACTCAGATCAATTTCCCAAAGACCACTTCAAATAATGTCTGTACCACAAACAAATTGTTTAGGGATCACAGTAGTATTTTATTAGGAATCACTCAAGTATTTTATTAACAGATTTTTTTGGTTTGGTTTCCAGCGGAGACCTGGATTCCAGAGTTCCTGTGACAGCGACAAGACTCTCCATCAATGAACTCAAGCTTCCAATTGAGACTCCATGGTACCCCTGGGTTAATGGCTTCGAGGTAAATAATCAATTCAGTTTCATGGATTTCAGAGATAATAATACTTTTTTTTTTTTAATCTCAGCATGCATTCTCGTGGATGGTGCAGGTCGGTGGATATAGTGTGATTTACAAGGGTTTGACATTTGCCACCGTTAGGGGCACGGGGCATGGAGTTCCGCAATTGCAACCGTCCAGGGCTTTAACATTATTCAAATATTTTCTGGAAGAAAAAGCCTTGCCAACATGTCGATTTTATGATTGCAATAAAACCGTTATGGCAAATTTCGTTGATAATTTGTTATCATCTCAAATGTGATGAGTGATAAAATTTGTTTTCTCGTGGAAGAATGCTGCAGTGATGATTTGATCAAATTTGACGGATTGGTTATTAATCTCAAGTGAAATGAAATATTGTTATTTAATATGCATGAAAATTTATAAAAATAACTATAGATTGATTTTAATTTCGATAAAAAGACATACATTTTATTCAAGTTTTAAACTATAGAATTTGATAAAGAAAAATGCAAGTAGAAATTGAAAAATATTAAAAAAATTAAGCGTTATGTTTTTTTCCAAAGGAAGAAAAGTGAAATTTCATTTGTTGGAGGGACTGTAATTTCACTCACATGTTTGAAAATTACATTTTTCTCATACCCATCTTGAAGGCATTCATTTTTGTGATACCAAAAAAACCAGCTATAGAACTTAGGGGAGGAAAGACCTCCTCTCAGTTGAGCTTAGGGGAGGAAAGAGCTCCTATGACAAGTGTGCTCATTAAAACAACACTTTAAAATAACAAAAACATCAAAAATATACTGGTACGATCATAGAGGAACAAAATGAAACGTCCCAACAAAATAATGATATAGTACAGTCATTTATGATCAACAAAAGCATGACAAAGTACATTCAAATACATTCATTTGAAACTATAAAATAGATAATAAAAAAATTCAAAAGCAATACTTTGATTAGATCCTTGTTGAAATTATACTATAGATTATCCAAGTGCAAAGTCCCGTTATGGTTTGTGAAAAAAAAAACATAGACTAACACCCTATAGGCCTTAAAACATGAAAACATGATGAGGTATCTTTTTCGGAGGTTGTTAGGTGTGTGGTTTCTTTCTTTGTAAATATGATAACAAGTAAAAAGGGATAAATTATCAATAAGTCACATAATTTCCTCCACAATAAGCATAAGAATAATATTTCTACAAGCTTGGGTTGTATTGAGCCAATTAATAGTGAGCACGGAGTCCCCAAAAATATGAATTTGGGTGCATCCTTTTTCTAAGGAAAATAGTGATAAATATTTTAAAGAAATGAGCTTCTCATGTCAATTGATCCCTTTCCCTAAACCAAATTTGACCTAATAACAGTGAGCTTCAGAGAGAAAAATGATAAAACTACCTCTGCTGAGTGTCCCAAATTGATAGATGCTTTGTCAAAATAGGCTCATAGCCTCAAATGATGCATACGTTCTGGTATGAGCACTTTAATATGAGAAATATCTTTTTCCTATGGAAAATGACTTAAAATTGCAACAAGTTCACTTGCAATATGTTAAGGAATCCAAAACTCGTAGTGGAATGTAACTCTATTTATGGCCAACCAGACCCTTTGGCATATGATTAGTGGAATTGATTTAATGACATGACTACTAGGATTTGATTGTCATCCCTTCTATTAATCCTCCAACTCCACACCTTCTCAAGTGGCCGATTGATCTAGAGTGATCGTAAATTCTTTCCACACCAACTGATAAAAAATGCATGAGATGAACATGTGCACTACATTTTCATCATTGTTTTTGGCACAATAATGGATGAGTCATAAAACATCATTATTGTACATCCAAGGATGAGACCTTATTTTCCATTAGACACCACATAAAAAATTGATTTGTCTAGCTGCTTTCCATTCTACTTTCCATTACCATTTCTATTCTGCTACAATTTTGTCAACTAATAGGGAAATGTAGCCTAGCTTCATGGTGTAGGTCCAAAAAGGGGAGATAATGAAAATGATTTCATCATCTTCGCCAATTCATATTATGTGACCATGTGAGAGAGATTGCAAGAAACTTTTCCATGAGTCATGATGATCCTTCTCTAATCCTAACTCTTAAGTTGATAACCAAGTTTCTCTCGAGATTGATGAGTTTGTCGGATTGTATATATGAGACGGATCTCTGTGACCTATTTCTCTTATAAATTTGGTGAAAAAGGGTGGGAAGCAAATGTTTCTATCCACATCCTAGAAATGGATCAAGACCAAGCCTCACTCTGTCTCCTTTTCTTACCGACAACGCCAACCCATTACCTATGGTATTGAAAAAATTGAGCATGACTCTCCATACTACCAATATATTTTCTCTATTCTTATCATCCCTTCTTATCTAGTCTTCCAATGAATTTAGTGCAATGTGCTTATGGTTGATACCCAATTTCCATATGTTGGATGATGAGATCATCCCCAAACCACATTTAGCAACCCAAGCATTCCAATATAAGGAGATGTTATTTAGACCCCAACTACCTAGAAATTTTGGCATATTTATTTTGTCTCATTTGACCCATTGCAACAAACACACGTTCCCACTTCCCTTCCCAAAGAATTTTTGAGTATATTATTCTGATGCTTTCCAATACTCCTTTAGGGATCCATGTGAGAGATGCCAAATATACAAGAATAGATTTGAGAAAACATTTGATCAAGACGTAACATCCCTCCCTGGAGAGCCATCTGAGACACCAGTTTTTTGTTTGTTTTTCCACTTTGGAAATGAACCAATGCCAATATTATTTGTTGTAAAAGGTGTGTTTTAGATGAAAATGTAGATACTTTAGGCCTTCCCCTAGTGGTTTAGAAACATGTGGAAGAATTTATCGATTGTGACATATTTCCTATTAACTTAGATTATAATAGGATATAGATTATTTTTAGGAATTTATAGACATACTATTGTATTTTCCATAAATAGAAAGGATATCTTCTAATGTATTGATCTCCCTTAATCCCCCCCATTCTAGAAAATAAGGATGTTGAAAAAAAAGAGAAAGAATTTAACGGCCAATGTCTCGGCTATAACAGATTAGTGAAAAGCCCACATATTTTTGCATTTGACAGAAGATGAGTTAATCATTCTTTCACTAATAATAAAAATAAAGGGGAGAGGCAACAAGTTTGATGTAGCCCTATTTGTGCATGTAAAAAGCGATAAGATTAGACATTTATACTACAAAGGATATAGTCTCTATGTAGCTCATGACCCAGTTGATAAAGTTCAAGCTGAAATCCGCATGGGTGAGAAGAATCCTAATATATATCCATTTGAATCTATCCTAGTCTTTAGAAAGGTTGATTTTAATAACAACCCCTTCATATTTTGAGTTTTTATGTCGTGCATTACTTCCTCGAAAACTCCAAGAGCTTCATGAATTTTCCTCCCTTCCAAAAAATGAAAATTGTTTAGAGGAAATGGATCTTGAAAGGATATTTTTTAATATAGAGTCAATAATTTTGGCTATGATCTTTTAAATAGCATTGCAAAAGGATATAGGGTGGAAGTTTAAGAATTAAAGGGGATGAGTTTCTCTAGGAATGAGGGAAATTAAGGTTCAATTAAAGCTAGGATGCATTCAACCTTCCTTTTTGGAATATTTCACCACTTTCAAAAGATTTGAACCTAAAATTTCATAAAACCTGAGGAAAAATTTGGTAGCCCATACGTCAGGCCTAGGGAGCATATGTTTCTGAAAAATATCCGAGACTCATTAAAGTTCCTCCTCTAATACCTCCTCCATAATCTCCTTTCTTTGCTCTTCATTGATCATTCTAGGGAAGATTTTTAATGTACATATCACTTCTACAATTGAAGATTTCAATGGAGCTGAAAAAATATTTTCGAAGTACTTCTTTCTTGTGGTGGTTAGGCCCTAAAAAGAAGATACTTCTCTACCTTCATCATTTTGAATACTCTTTAAGCTATTTTCAATTTTTGTTCCCTTAGCATAGGCCTAGAAGCATTTAGTATTATCATCCCCACTTTTCAACTAAATGGCCCTGATTTTCAATCGACATTCCTCCTACCGTGTTGTGAGGATTTTATTTTTCCTTTTCCCGAGACTTTTGATGATCTCTTGGGACCCTTGAGTGCTATAAACTTCCTCAACTATTTTGAAATTTCCTAAAGTTATCATTCTATCGCCTGTAGCTCCTCATTTTCTTCCTTTTTTCCCACTCATTCGTTTATTGCTTATAAAATGTTACCTTAATTAAGCATTTAAATAAATAATGATATTTAAAAATTAAATTTAAAAAACTATATCCATGAAATATTCAAAGACATAAATTTTACTAGAAGTTACTCAATAGAGTTTAAATAAATGTTGAAATAAATTTTAAATAGAAATTGTAGTAGTTCACCACATTTCAATTTTAACAAAAAGTGATAGGAAACTGCAATATTAATTTTAAAAAAAAAACTCTCTAGGGTTATCTAAATTGATTGAGTCCCCATAGTTAAAACACCTTTGTTATTTAAAGACTATGAGTTAATTTCTCTCAACACTTATCAAACTTTGTAATTAAACCAGAAATAATTCAAATAAATTTACATGGTACAAATATTTCATAAACCTATGAGTTATCAATCTCTATGAGCCATATAGAAAAGGAAAAAGAATTTCTTAAAAAAAATAATGAATAAAATATTTCTTTCGCATAACCATTAATTAAAAAAAAACAGTCTCAATCCTATTACTTTTTCCAAAGTCATACCGTTACATTTTCTATACAAATAAATACATACAAGTTTCGAACATTCACCTATAAACCATTTAAATAAAACATGTGTTTTGAAAAAATATGCCACCAAGTAAAAAAATAAATATGAATGTGTGCATAGATATACACTACCAGTATGAATATCAGGTTTTGTAAATAAATTTTGCATTAAAAAAATTGTAAATAAATGTTGCACTAAAAAAAATATTTATGCTACATAGATCATTGCTGGTAAAGCACTTTAAAATGAAATTATAGTTCTAAAAAATAAATCCATGATAGGATGAATTCCCTAAAATAAAATAAAAAAATATGGTATATTTTATTAGACTTATCGTGAGTTTTATCAATTTATATTAATGCGTCATTAGAAAAGGGCTCGGCTTACCCTTCTTTTTTAATGGCTTTTCATCTGAAAGTTCAATTGTAATACTAGACGAGATTGATATTTCGGAAGATGTTTGAATATTTTCATAGCCTTCCTATATAAATAAGCACTCTAGTGTATTTAATCATTTTTTTTTTTTATTAAAATGCTTTTTTTTAAATACATAACCCTTAACAAATATTAAGTAATCAATGACATTCGATTTTTTATAATTCATATATTCTTAAATTTCATTAAATGATTTAAAAAAAAATAATGTTTATATAATTAATATCAATATAATAGGTATATAATTAAATATCAATATAAATAATACGTATAATTGAATTCTATTATTTAATTTTTCAATAATAATAATTTTTTAAATTTAATTTTCATATTAAAAATATCAAATAATTACAACTAACATATATCTATATCTATATATATATATATATATATATATATATATGTGTGTGTGTGTTTCTAATTTATTGCATAAGAAACCAAACAAAAAACAAAAGATTACAGAGTTTACATGAGCATATTTAAATTATAGATTAAAACCTTAGATTTGAAATTTCACTGTAAACTAATGTGCCACCATAGGAGAGCCCATAAGAAAGAGAAAAATATCATCATTTGAGTTCCTTAAATTATGTGATAAAAAGGTAATAAGGCTAAATAAAAACTTTGAAAATAAGAGGGCAACAGTGCTTGCGAGAAGACATAGAAACATGAGAATTAATACCATGAAAGTAGAAAGGTGAGCTTTATGAGGATAATGATGCGTTGAGGTTAGTGCATTGTTCCTCCACCTTGCATGGTTGAGGAATTGGTGAGATGGGATGAGATCCTTGCACGTCCAACATCAGGCCCCTAAGCTTGTCTAGAAGGTGTGAAGGTCATATGAGTCTACCATTTTTCCACAAAACAATTTCCCAATGACAACTTAACGAGCAAGTAAAGGTCCATTATATTAAGGTAATGCTTGTATCTTCCCCATGAGTTTCCTTTATCAGGGACATAAGGAGAAATATTTACCATGACATCTAAGCCGAAAATATCCTACATTTCCTACCAATATTTACCATGACATATGATTCCAAAATATCCTACATCTCCTATTGAATTTCCTCTTTGATCAACCAGATTTCTTCCTGAATATCCAAAGAGGTGTGCTCATGAAAAATACAAGTTTATGAATCTGCTTGTAATCAAGCTTTGGAACCACCCAACACTCTTGAAACCCCTCCTCCTTTGAAAAAAAGGGACACTCATGCATCATGGGTTCTAGTGGTAGTGTTATGCAGAATTATGATCTACGGATAAACCAAATTCCCTACGTGTGGTGCTAGTCACTTAGAACAACAGAGGAAAGAATTACTATCACTTTCTCTAAAACAAGCGGATATACAGAATGGTAAAGGAGCCTACTTGTGATTCAATTTCTTCTCCTTCTCCTTCTGTCGTTGTTTTCGTCGCTCTCAATCCAACTCAAATAGCTAGATCGATTCCTACAAACACAAACAAAGAACAACAAACAACATGCAATATAAAAATATCTACTTATATTACTCAATCAAATCGACTAGATATGCTATCACACACACACACACACACACACACACACACACACACATATATATATATATATATATATCATTCAAGAATCCATTTCAAAAGAAATAGAGACATATATATGGGAAAATGAACAACAATCTTTATTAAAGAGTAGAAGGGGAATGTTACAACTAATGATCGATTTGTTGCCAACCAGCTCCAGCTTCATTCCAGCCTCATCACATCTAACATCATACCAAAACCATATCAGTACTTTCACTCTCTCAAATGAGAATCCAACATCATAACTATACCAAATTTCTCCCTTTCCTAGCACTAGAATCAATGCCCAATTTATAGGGAAACTGGTGGTAATTTATCAATGATGGCTTTATAATAATAGGCAAGACATATTCCCAAGTTCAAAGGTGTTAGATGGACACTTGGATTCAAATTTTGACACATATGGACTCTTCTAGAAGGCACTGGCCATTTGGAGATTCCCGGAACAATGAGAATTATGCTCCCAGGTGTCTAACGCACTCTTGAATGTCACGAAGTGCATTGAAGTGTACCCTTGAATGGAGGATTTTGCATTGCAACACAGTTAGTCCCTTTAGAGGCTACATTGGTGAGTCAATAAGTGATATAAGATATACTTAAAACCTTGGAAATCTCACAATAGAAGCCATGAAGGAATTGTTCTTCTCTTAGGGAAAATGGCAATTGAAATATGAGGGGATGATAGACCATATTTCATTGGTCCTGGGGATGATGTCCAGTTTGACCAGGTTCTGGGGGATGATGCCCAAATTGAGCTATAATAGCTACCCCCTAAAGCATGAAGTTAAAATAATAATAATAGTATTTGGATGAGATGCTTTACGAAGTGATGAGCTGGAGCTAAAGTGGAGTGGTGACGTGCATCAACATTACAATACATTACATCATGATATTTTAATCTTGATCATGAATTGCTGAGGGAGGCATTCCCACGCTCAGCGCATAAATTATCTGATAACATGTACATAGTTCAGAAAGTCATGTATATTGGAATCTTTCCCAATACATAAATACCTATAGATATACGCCCATGTTCGGATGATGATTTGTATGTAAATTCATCGTATAGATGATGTGTACAACAATCCTAAAATCACAACCTAGATGGGTGAAACTAGATCCTAGGCCTTCTTATCTCATTCACTCAATCATTCGGGTACAATTCTATCCATGCAAATATATGATTTGTAATCGAACATGGTTAGACATCGTTTGATTACCAGCCAATGATGTGAGTTGTTAACAACCACGAGAGAACCACCATTGATGTTAATGGTTCTCAAGGTACTGCAATATAGTTTGCAAGGCGTGAATAGATGATTTCATGTCGAACGACAAACAAATATTTCTGTCAAAGGTCCAAAAGAAAGGAACTTGTCGATGATGTAACAAGCCTCATAATACTAGAAGATAATGTTTCTAAGTAAACTTCATGGATGATGAGATGATGTCGACAGGAACCCACTTTATCGCGAAACGGGAGTTACTGATTTCAGAGACAAAATGTGACTTGATATAGAAATGTTCATGGATGACTGTCATGAAAATGAAGGTTTATGAGTATTGCATAAGGATGAGTATTCATTGGATGACTTCTCTTGAACATATCAGTGACACTGTGATGAGTTGACACCATCGACCCAAAACCGAAGTGAAGGTATGATGAACCATAGGTATGAATAAAATATCAAGAAGATTACCCAACCCAAAATTCACAATGATAGAGCGAAAGTGTCATGTTCAAGAGCGACCTGCTACAATAAAGTGTTATGTTCACTTTCCCAAATTTTCTATGGTCATTTGTCGACAAGCACCTCTTTATTTTTTAGCAAGCTTGAGGAGGATAACATATTCTTCATCTATAATTCAACCCTTCGGGCGAATCCATCACTATTTAATAATTTAACGAGTCTAGCGATAAATAAAACTCACTTCTTGCCATGATTGACAAAACCGTCGCTATTTTATGTTTTAACTAGCCTAAAGATAGTGACAACCCAGTCATTTTTCATGTTTAGAGAGTTTGAAGAAGAGGACAAAAGAAAAATCCATGAGTCATTTTTTGTAAATTTTTTCGCTGAGGTCTGAAAAAGTGTAAAATGATACCTGAGAGAACCTCCTAGCCATTTTCAACTAAGGTTTTCCTTTTTCGTAAATAATCTATCTCAATATGAAAAAGGATTTAAATTATACTGAGTAGATTTCGTTTAATTTACTTTTATAAGCTCGAAAAGATAAGTGCTCAGAAATCATTTCACATTATCAGAGTGTGAAAATAGCTAAAAGAAGACTCCAAGGGTTCCTTTTTTCTGTTATCGAAGCTCAAAAAAGAGATAAAAGTGTGGTTCAAGCCTTTTTCATTTTTATCAAAGCTCGAAAAATAAGGATAAAAGTATGCTTTGTGGTAAAATCATTCTTGAATAAGTGTGCATGGCTAATCTGCTATATCAGCTGTAAAACCTATTCAGAACAACATCAAATGGATTAAAAATAATTGTTTCATAAAAAAAATGAATAAAAACCATATTCACAACATTTAATATGATTTTTAAATAATCAAATGACTAATTAAAAGAGTTTTTACCATTCATTTTTTTATCATTTGGAAGTTATCATTTGAATTAGAGCTCTGAACTTATTTTTAGCTTGAAATTCAGCTATTGATTGGGTGCAATTGGTAAGAATTTTTTTACCATGTTTTTTTATTTTTATAAGGCTTATAAATGTTTTTGTATTTTCATATTTCCCAAGACTAAAATAAATTTTTTATGTAATGCAGATGTAGGTCAAGTTCAACCAGTGGGACAGCTAGAGCAGAGAGCAGATGAGCCAACAAAGAGGGATGTCAGGAGAGAAGTCCTTCAGGATTTAGATATGGTTGAGACTCTTCCTGAGCTACAACATCACATACAGGGATTGACTCTCAGGACTCCATATTTCCAAATCAAAGAGTTACCCATGAGACTGCAACGCCATACTATTGGTGTTCCTAACCGTTGGATGAAATGATGCTTAGGATAGCTAGATCAGTAGCATGTTATCATGATCATCACTAGTTTAATTTTGACATTTTGCATACATTTTGAGGTCAGATGACCAGTGTGTCTTGGGCACAAATTTTGTAAAAACCTATAACTATCTATCTATTTGTTTTCAGTGTTTCCTATGTTTATTGTGCAATCTTATTCAATTATGTGATGTGCATTGAAAATATGTCTTTACATGTGTTGCAAATGCCTATTTATAAAATAATTCGCTAAGGAATCAATTAATGTGTTCAAGTTTCTGGAAATGTGTTGATATTGAATGAAATCAAAATGTCCTTCCAAAATTTGAACTCTTAGGAACATATGATGCAATGTTGAATTTCTGACAATATTAACACTAGTAAGTTGCAGTACCATAAGTTGTGAATCTAACCTAGTGATGATGCGATTAATACCAAATGAAATGGCATCAGAGAGAAGTTATATGAACGCACTATACTTAGCGATACTGTTTGTAGATCGACCAATAAAAATCCCTTGAAAAATCACTAACTTGTCATTCGAAGCGAAAATGGCCCACGCTACAAAGGATAGATTTTGTGTACTACAACTAGCACCATCAACATACCGAAAAAATGGTTCCAAATATTCAGACATCTACGCTGAAATGTAAAGTAGATTACTAACTTCAAGAAAACTCTAGAAAAACAAACTAAGACAGTAAAGCAAATCAACAACATATATACAATATAATACAATAGTTTACTATGCTCATGTTTAAGCATAGTAACATTTCATATACAACCCATTTCGAGGTTGTGCCAATGGAATTCCATCATAATCTACCAACTCATAGGTGCCATTAGAAAGAAATCTTTTGACAATATAGGGGAAATGCCATAACGACTCAAATTTCCCTGTACCTATTACATCAGCTTCTTGATCATAAAGAAGGACCAGGTCACCCTCTAAGAAGATGTGAGATTGGACATTCTTGTCGTATTGTGCCTTTATACATCTCTTACGTGCTTTGTTTGCCAATGTGGCTTCATGACGTGTTTCATCAAGATGGATGAGGTTAAAAAGACGTGCTTCTTCAGAAGAGGTGTCAGGTAACAAGTCAATTGCAAGTTTTAACGATGATATTTCACATTGGATAGGCAAGATATCTTCCAAACCATACACCAATTTAAAGGCGGTAAATTTGGTCGTGTTTATCACCGACGTTTGGTATGCCCATAAAGTCGAGTACAGGAAAAAATTCCAATTTCGTTTATAAAATCCTATCATTCGTTGAAGAATTCATTTAAGAATTTTGTTAATAGCCTCAACTTGTCCATTTGATTGTGGATAATCAGTAGTAGAACTATCATGCGACAGTCGTAATTTGGAAGTCAAATTATTCATCATGTGATTGCAAAAATGCTTACCATGATCTATTACTATAGCCTCTGGAACACCAAACTGTCAGATGACATGATTGAAAAAGCTTATGCAGTTGTTTCGACTGTGTTGTTGAATGTAGGCATCGCTCCAGCCCTTTTGGTAAAGTAGTCTACTGCGAAAATAATATAACCATGCCCCCCCCCTGTTGTGAAAATAGCTCCAAAAAGAGAAGAAAAGAGATATCAGTGCCTTAGCAATAAGCCACTTCGAGGGGGAAACCTCCAATATATTACATGATTGAACAATTCTTGGATGATTCAAATTACAAAACCTCCTTTCTATATCTAGGAGTCCATGGGGCCACAATGTAATCCTAGCCAACCTAACAATAATAATTTAGGGGCACAATAATAACAATATGGGGGTTACCAGGGTACAATAATAACAATAAGGGGGTTACACTAACAACAATAAGGGACTATACTAGTAATATAGGGACCTAACATGCCCCTCTCCTTCAAAAAAGTGTTGTCCTCAATGCTTGAGTAGCTTTTTGGTGCTTCGTATAAAATTTCATCCTCCCATGTAGAATCTTTCTTAAAGTGGGGACAAGTTCTTCCACCATGAGACACCGTGAAATTGATCGATTTCGTAGTCGTCGAGTTCTTGTTTCCGTGACCACCTCAAAGTTCCAATATGATTTTTCCTTCAATAAGTTCGGAAATATTGTTTCCGAACTCTGGAAGATTTTGACCCTCGAACTTATGCAAACAAGGAACATGGAAAATTGATGTACCTGGAACAGTTGTGAAGCTCCAATTTGTATGCCATAGTACCGATATTTTTCAACACCGATGCAAGGCTGTCTCCTCCGGTATCGACTCAGAATCACACTTATGCATGTAAAAATGCATTTTATAATTTCTTGCCAATCAAATCCACTCACTGGCAATTTCACTCATGCGGAAGCTATGGTTATAAACTAAACGACCATGCTTATAGAACCATTTGAAATACCCACCATATGATTTTCTTTAATTGACATTGAATTTCAAACAATTTCCAATATAAGCTTACCTTCCAATCACGGAGTTAAAAACTCATTATTTATTTTACCCACAGCTTACCATTCCATATCTGAATATAGATGTTAGACTTTTGGAGAAGTTTCAAATATTAACATGATTTAACATTGAGTCCATAATCACAGGTCGACTTCAATTAAACCTCCAAATCGCTAGCACACAGCAACTTTCCTACCTTTTGATCTAATGATGGACGCATCGTTCATCATTCAAACTTTAGTCTCTAATTAACTTTTGTGCTATCTCACCTTTAACTTCTGAACAGCCAATTAGATTCGATCAAATGAAATTTAACTAAGTTTCGATCCAACCTTCTTATACGTAGAACAATTACACGAAGAACCTTCGCTGATTTCTCTCACCAGACCTTCGCGTTGATCTCACCTCCATATCCTCGCGTGCACCCTCTTCACCGTACAACTCATATTTATTATAAACAAATAAAATTCAAACATGACTTACCATCACAATACATTCATTCCACAATGTGCGCGTTGGCCCGACACCTCAAAACTCGACCGATAACAAGTTTTCATAGGGTTCAACACCAACATCGCTCTTTTTCTTCTCAACGCACGACCGACAACATGATCGTGCTGCCCTTGAATTTGCAACAAATCCTCTGCATCGACTATCCAACATCACATACACTCGTATTTTATTAACACCGCTTCTATTTCTCATCGAAAATGTTTATATCTAATCTCACCCAGACCGCCCGTTCGTACCGACTTACAATAAAAGTTGCTACATTATACCAAATAACCAACTGTTGAGATATGACTTGCGCCTGCATAAAAAAACCCATCGATTTTATTAAAACAGTTGATCGATTCTCAATAGAATCTTCATCAGGTGAGACGCATGTAAACAGAGATGCGTTTCAATTTAACCCAACGAATCTTATGTTGATCCGCTCGAATCGTTGATTCGTTCCAACTTTTCTTAATGCTTTTCATTACATTAACAATTGGAATCGATATCACACCATCAACTAAACAGATTTGGATTTTCATTCAACGGATTCAGTATTCTTCTTTGGCACGATTTCTTCTGCGTCCAGATTTGAATCAACGTCTGCACATCGACTTAATCAGCGCTAAAATAGATTAAATTGCTTCAATTCATGACTTTTCCAGATTGTAATTCTTCAGCACTTATAATTTAACGACTTTTTCAGGCCCATGAATAATTTGACTTGCGTTCCTTCTATACAATTGCAAACGTCAATTCGTTGTAGAATAACTTATACACAAAAATCGAACCTTTAAATACTGTTCCTCCATCTAGACTGCTAAGAACTCATCAAATAGATCAATGTTTATGGACTGCTATGACATTGAAACCTTACATTCACATCCATTTAATGATTACATTGCTTCACATGAAAATTGACATGAATTTACAATATCGAATTTTCCCTGATCTGTTAATAGCAAACGAAATTCAAGAGAACCAGAGTTTTATACAATGATTCACACAACTCGCAGACTCAAATGCATTAAAATACACCTTTTACGCAGAGATTTAATGCCTTTTACATTCAATGATTATGCATAGTGGTTTTCACACAAAGTCGATGTGGATTCAAGCATATCGATCATTTCTTCATTAATTCAATAATGGCATGAACTTCAGAAATAAAATTCTGTATTAAATACATACAAAACTTACATAAATCTCCTTCCTTGGCCTGATTTCCAATCACTGGCCCTTTACAGTTGCCCGAAGGCTTGCAAGTAGAAACCTGCTCTCTACTCACACTCTCACTCCCCTCAGTTCTTCAACTATTCAAGTGTATTTTCCTCACAAAAACCACTCATATTTATACATAGAAATGAATTTAATTCACTCCAAAAATCTCTCCACCTAATCCTCAACTAAATCTATTTTAAATATATTTTAGGTGTGGACTCAACAAAGTCCCTAATTTTGCTCCTAATTCTATTTCTCTCATATCCTTTTAATTAATAAAAGAATATTTACAAAATCCTCACTTTTATAATTTATCTCCTATTTTATTTAAAAATAACAAATTAATTAATAAAATAATAAAAATGTCACACCCCCCTTTATTACATATTTAAAAATGAAAAATGGCCTTGATGCTCCCGCATCAGACTCCCAAGGTTAAAATTAATCATGATCGCCTGATCATGTGTTCGGATCTGTGTATGCCTGGATCCCATACTTTGTTCTGCAAGTCATCATCTGCTATCGCTCGCTGCTTTTCTCCAGGTTTCCATATCTTATTCTGCATCCTGCCTCTAGCTATGCTTTCATATTCTACTTTTATATTTCCCTTGCTGAAATTCCTCTTCTTTCTTGCTCTTGTCTACTGCTTCTGAGACACCTTCATCATCAGTCTTCTGATGCTTTCAATTTCTATGTCCAGCCTTTCCTCTGTCTGCAAATTTCTTTGTCTATTGCTGCTGCTTTCACTTCCTGTTGTTGCCGCTAATGTTGTCTCAGCTGCCACCATAGATGTTTCTGCCTCCAAAATTTCCTGTCCCTCTGCAACATTCTTTTGGTCATCTGCAACTTCTTTCTCTGGTTCAAATGTCTCCAGCAAACACTTCAACCATTTCTTCTCAAAAATTTCATCCACATGCTGCAAATTAACTCCAACATAACCTCCATCTTTCCCTTCGACAATCTTCAGCAGTTTTCCATCATCATCTTGATTGATTCTGGCAATCAAATCAAGTTCTTCAAACACTGTAGTCTCATCCTCTATCACTGTAGCAGTTCCAAAATTTTGTCCACCAGTCTTCTCTTGGCTATACAGACAAGCCAATTCTTCCTTGTCACCCATGGTAACAAGCTTCTGCTTATGAGACATGACTCTCTCATCTTCTTTCTACAACAGTTCTTCTTCTTCCAAGACAATTCCAAATGATGGACTGTCTTATGTACCACCTGTAAACACAATCAAATTGTCAGCTTCAAAATCGCAAGACCCAATGGTCTCACTTGTTGATTCAGTCACCAAGTTTTCTCTCTGTAGTTCCAAGTCTTCTTTAGGACTCAGAAAATCTTCACTGGCTTTCTCCTTAGCTTTCCCTGGCAACACTTCAGTATGCTGCACTGAGTTCCTTTCCAACTCCTCTGTCAGCACATCAATATGCTGATTTGCATTCACCATGTGACTATAAGCTAGTCTCTCCTTCTTCCCATCATCTATTTCATAATTGTCATTCATGAAAACTTCATTACCTTGCTTCCTCAACAATTTATCCTGTGTGTAAGTTATCTGCCTCTCCAATTCCCTTATCTGAAGATCTAGCTTCCTATACAATTCAATAATTTCATTAGGAGTAGAACTTGGAAACTTCACACAATTTTCCATACCTTCACCAGCTCTTAACCCATCATCAGATGGTCCTTCTCTCTCTGCACCAACATTCTGATTAGACTCCTTCGTCTTCATTTCCTCCTGAGATCTTTCCATCTCAGCATCGATCTGAACAGACTTCAGATTCAACTCTTCTTGAACAAACTCTAAAGCTTGCTCATCTCCTTATGATGTACCTGCAAACATACACAACTCATTAGTTTTAAAACCACAAGACTTTTCAGTCTTGACTGCTTCCTCCAACACTTTCCTTTGAACAGATCTACGTGTGGAATCTTCAAATTCCATCTCTGGCTCAAGAACTCTAAGTTCCCTTTTCAATAAGGCAATCACACCTTGCCTCAACTTCATCTGCAATGGTTGCCAAATCACTCTCTTTCCCTTCAATGGAAAGATCCATCCTCCTTTTTGATTTTCCTGCTCTTGCAGCCATTCTTCTAGTACCTGCAATTGTACCTTCATTACTGCAATTTCTCTTTCTCTGACTTTATCAGTCATCTTACCTCTATGGAATTCCTCTGAACCTCTTCTCTAATCCTCCATGATCATTTTCTCCATGAGTTTCTCACTCACCATGAGTTGTACTAGCCTCTGCAACAGCAAGCTCTCCTGCTGCCCCTTACCTCACCAATCTGCTTCACTGGATCTGCTCTTTTGGTAAGTACTGGTTCACTGCCTCTGGAACCTCTTGAGCACTCTCCTTTGCTCTCTCTCTAGGCTATCTCTTCAACTCACCTTCTTCTTCAGGACACTGCAATTTTCCTCCTTATCCAGCCTTTCGCTGAATGTCAGGTTCACTGCCATCATCTTGTCTGCAACCATAAACTTCAAACACAAATTTCAAATCAGAAAATCATCTCACCTTTAAGATCATGCACGATCTTTTCCTCCATTCACTTCTACAATCCTGTTCACTGCAATTGTGTACCTTTGCATCTCAGATTTAAAACACACTTTAGTTCTCAACAGAACCTTCCTGCACTCATTCAGAAAAAACAAACATCTTCCATTTCAATAGAGCCTTCCTGCTCCGATACCAAAATGATGCAGGGCCAACCCTGTAATACCCAGAATCTTTACAATGCCATGCATATAAAAATGAAATTCCAAATCCATGCCAAGTAATTCCATTCATTGGGAAATTTCATACTCTTTCGTGGAAGCTCAAAAATTAATCTTGAAAAGGTTAATCTCACCTTGAAGAAATTCCATAATTATTAAATTCATTGTATGGAATTACCAATCAACTTTTGCCTAACACCCATTTGTCCCATTTTTAAAACTTCAGACTTTATAATCAACCCCATATATTGATACCCAATCTGGTCTTTTTTTTAACATGTCTCATACAAATTCAAGTGGTCAAACAAAGTTTCAATTATTAACATAATTTATCATTGAGTCCACAGTTCGACTTTAATTAAACCTCCAAATTTCCAACACACAGCAAATTTCCTACATTTTGATCTAATGATGGGCGCATCGTTCTCATTCAAACTTCATTTTCTAATTAACTTCTATGCTATCTCACTTCTAACTTCTGAACAACCAATTAGATCTTCGACCAAATGCAATCGAATTAAGTTTCAATCCAACCTTCTTATACGTAGAACCTTCAGTTGATTGCTCTCACGGCGCCTTCGTTGATCTCACTCCATATCCTGCGTGCAACCTTTCACTGCATAACTCAGATTTATTATAAGTCAAATAACATTCAAACATGACTTACCAGCACATTACATTCATCTGCCAATGTGCATGTTGGCCCACACCTCAAAACTCGACCGCTACCAAGTTTTCATACGGTTCAACATCGCCCTTTTTCCTTCTCAACACATTTACTGACAACATGACTTTGCAGCTTTCTTTGAATTTGCAATGTAAATCCTCTGCATCGACTATCCAACATCACATACACTCAGATTGTATTAACGCCGCTTCAGTTCCTTACTGACAATGCTTTACACCAATCTTAACGTAGAGTCTGTCTAATCTTCAACGCAGAGTGTGCCTGCGTGTACTGAATTTCACAAACAAAAGTTAAGCAGATTATACCAAATAACCAACTGTTGAGATATGACTTGCGCCTGCATAAAAAAACCCATCGATTTTATTAAAACAGTTGATCGATTCTCAATATAATCTTCATCAGGTGAGATGCATGTAAACAGAGATGCGTTTCAATTTAACCCAACGAATCTTATGTTGATCTGCTCGAATCGCTGATTCGTTCCAACTTTTCTTAACGCTTTTCATTACATTAACAATTGGAATCGATATCACACCATCAACTAAACATATTTGGATTTTCATTCAACGGATTCAGTATTCTTCTCTGGCACGATTTCTTCTGCATCCAGATTGGAATCAACCTCTGCACATCGACTTAATCAGCGCTAAAACAGATTAAATTGCTTCAATTCATGACTTTTCCAGATTGCAATTCTTCAACACTTATAATTTAACGACTTTGCCAGGCTCATGAATAATTTGACTTGCGTTCCTTCTATACAATTGCAAACGTCAATTCGTTGTAGAATAACTTATACACAAAAATCGAACCTTTAAATATTGTTCCTCCATCTAGACTGCTAAGAACTCATCAAATAGATCAATGTTTATGGACTGCTATGACATTGAAACCTTAGCGCATTCACATCCATTCAATGATTATGGATTGGGTTCTACTATGAAAATTGACATGAATTTACAATATCAAATTTTCCCTGATCTGTTAATAGCAAATGAAATTCAAGAGAACCAGAGTTTTATACAATGATTCACACAACCCGCAGACTCAAATGCATTAAAATACACCCTTTACGCAGAGATTTAACGCCTTTTACATTCAATGATTATGCATAGCGGTTTTCACACAAAGTCGATGTGGATTCAAGCATATCGATCATTTCTTCATTAACTTAATAATGGCATGAACTTCAGAAATCAAATTCTGTATTAAATACATACAAAACTTACATAAATCTCCTTCCTTGGCCTGATTTCCAATCATTGGCCCTTTACAGTTGCCCGAAGGCTTGCAAGTAGAACCCTTCTCTCTACTCACACTCTCGCTCTCTCTTCAACTATTAAAGTGTATTTTTCTCACAAAAACCACTCATATTTATACATAAATAATGAATTTAATTCACTCCAAAAATCTCTCCACCTAATCCTCAACTAAATCTATTTTCAACAAAGTCCCATACATAGAATTCCTACTCCCTAATTTTGCTCTTAATTCTATTTCTCTCATATCCTTTTAATTAATAAAAGAATATTTACAAAATCCTCACTTTTATAATTTATCTCCTATTTTATTTAAAAATAACAAATTTATTAATAATAAAAATGTCACACCCCCCTTTATTACATATTAAAAAAATGAAAATTGGCCTTGAAGCTCCTGCATCAGAAAGACATTTGGGTCTTAAAGGCATGTTCCAGAGATGAGTTTTCACTCCTACCCAATCTATGCTCATCAGTCACAGTGATGCATGTAGCTCATCCATTGAAAAATTTGTGAGATCCTTAGTCTCCTCTATGGTGGTGATAATCACATCGAATCTTGAGGGTAGACTCCTCAAGATTTTTTCCACAATCCTCTTTTCTTCAAGAGTCTCTCCATGATATCTTATTTGTGTGACCATTCCAATCACATGAGTGAAGAATGAGTCAATGTTATCTGACTCCTTCATATAGATAGTCTCAAAGTCTCTCCTCAGCAACTGAAGTTTTGCATTCTTCACTCTTTCCATGCCTTGATAGGCTATATTGAGAGTTTCCCATGCTTATTTGGATCTCTTGGCTATTGCTATCCTTGGAAACACACTCTCATGCACTTCTTGATACAATAAGAAGAGAGCTTTGGAGTCTTTCTTCTTATTGCTCTTCAGCAACTCTTTCTCTGCCTGAGTTAAATCATCAAACTCTTCTTCATCTGATGGCTCTTCAAAGCCATCGTCAACATTTTCCCATAAGTCTTGGGAGACAAATAAAGCTCTCATAGTTATTGACCAGTAGTCATAATTTTTCCCATTAAATAGTGGGAGGTGGATATTTCCAATACCCATGCTAGTGCTGGCTCCAGCCATTCTGCACTCTTAACTATGATTCAAAAACACTTGACTGTGTAGTTAAAATAGCTGACTGTTCTGCAATAGTAACACAATAAACTGTATAGAGAAATACCTTGAATTCTTTTGGTTGAGTCTTCACACTGCTGGAGAAGCTGCTGCAACTAAGAACTCCTTTCCTTCAGCTTCTTTGATCTTCAAAGAGCCTGGACTAGCTCCAATACCATGTTGGAATTTATGAGAATTCCAAAACAACCAATAGAGAGAATAACGCTCTCCACCTTAACACAGAGAAATTAAAATTTTCTTGACAGGAGGGACAGAGTTTAACACTTTAAAAATTTCTATTGATTAACCATAAAATAATTGTTACAAAATTTCCTCTGTGATGAATTCCACACACTTGGACTGCTGCAAAATGTAGTACTAAGAACAATCAACACTATGTTGTGTATTTAAAAATTACTCTCCGTTCTCTATTACAAAATATGCACTCTGTATGTGCAAAAATAAAACACTCTGTCTCTCACTAAAACTTACACTGTTGTGTAAAAGCTTCGCACTACTGCGCAATTCAAAATTTTCACCCTACTGTATGTAAAAATAAAAACTTACAATACAAAATGGCTCCCGGGCCTTTTCAACCTTTTTATATGCCTCAGCGCTTTTCACAATAAAAAAAAAAACTATATTAAAAATAAGCTTTTAAAACATAAAACCTGTGGGGTCCGCCTTTTTCAATGCACTCATATATCATGTAATATATATATGTTAACACACACACACACACACACACATATATATATACATATTACAACACTTTTAAAAACCTTTTATCGCGTAATGTTTAAAACAAATCATCAAAACAAAATCTCGTCGCGTGATGTAAAACCATTAAGCCAAAACTTTAATAAAACCATGAAACATATGCTCGGACTTCAAAAGTCCGAATAAACTAAATTTCAAACCAAATTCACGTTCCAAAATAGCATGCTGATGTCAGCCTAATTTGTGACGCGAAAACTCCATAGAATATGCCATATAAAAATTCGGGTCCAATTTGGGCTCGGTGTACGGAGGGAAAGTTGTGACGCGAAAACTCAATTAAATCCAGCCTAATCTTTCTTGGGTCCGGTTTTTGCAATGCGAACGGCTTCAAAATAAAACCCACTCCAATGATATGATGCCATGTGTTCTGTGCTAGGTTGGCGTGGTGTGGGACCACTGCATTAACAAATTTAACTCCTGCGCACAGAAACAAAATTAACTCTGTTGTTATAAAAGGAAATCCTCTATTCTTTCAAAATACAAACCCTGGTGCCGAATACCAAAGTGAATTTGACTACTCTGTTTTGAAATATTGTTTGTTGTTTTTTTTTTAAACTGACTTTGATTGTTCAAACATTTTGGCAAGCGGCCTGGTGATAGAACTTCTTCAAACAAATATAGAAGGCGGCTCTCAGTACAGAGTAGTTGAAAGTAATATTTTCAACACAGTACTCCATCCATTAGACATTATTATCTCACCATATGTTAGTCTCTTACCATATGCTTTTGGATTAGAGCAATAGTTAAATTATAATAATAAGTTTGATTTCAAAGTTCAGCAAAACATTTTATTAATTTATAATAATAGCGGACCTATTTGATTCCGCGCCTCCGAGTAATTTAGAATTGAATTGTGGTGTGAATGAATTTGAATTTGAATTTGGCAGGAGATTTGGGATTGGCTACACCCAAAATTATGTGGAGATTCTGGTAAAAGAAGTGTAAAAAATTCTTTGCAGGTGGGTAAGCTTGAAATTTATCAAATTTTTTATTCGATTAATTTTGGTAAATAATTTTAGTTGAACTTAATTTTGAGAATTTTTTTTAGTTTGATAGAGCATAGTGAAGTTACAAATATTTAGTATTTTTCTTATTCGATAGATTTTAAAATATTTTTAAAATTGGACAGAATGTGTGGATTTTAAAATATTCTTTAAAATAGACTTTAGAATTTTGAGATGGATAGTTCGACATTACTATCATGGAAATTGGACGGAATTTGTGGATTGGAATACAGGCGGGCGTCATGCGCGATCAAGTGTTGCAGGGTTTAATGAGCACATTGAAAAAGGCGTATCAGTAGTACCAATATTGTAGGTATGAGTACCAATGATGCACGACGTGCCTTTGCCTTTCCACCATTCGCTCTTTCCTTCGACTCGGGGAGGATGTCAGGTGTCAATGTTAATGTCGATGTCAACAAAAAATATGGTATGTCGGGTGCAACGGAGACCGAGGCATTGGTTATCGGGGTCATGGGAGAACTCGACGACTTTAATGGAGTTGAAGAAACCCTACCTAGTGTCGACATCTAAGAAGACGAGCCTGATGAGAACAAACGGTCTCATGATCTGCCCAATTAGCAGATAATTCAGTCCCACCTACAACCATCTGATCATCACTGCCGCATCAAAGAAATATATTGCAGTTTCGGCTTTCTTGCAGAATTCATAAATGTTGGAATTTCTGATAATTCCACAATAAACACGGAGAGAATGATACTCTCTTGAACACATTGATAAATAAATAAAAAAATTCTTCTAATAGACAGAGATGGCACAAAACTTTCTACTATTTCATAAACATAAAAGTATTACAAAAAAATTTTCTTTCCACTGCTGGGAGATTACAAAATGACACTGGTTCGACATACAGTGTCCAAACAGAATTTCTCCTTAAAAGGTTCACACGGTGCTCTCTCTGTTCTATCCTTTTTCTAAGCCTGCGGGCTCTTGTTCTTCAACACACTGCTTTGTATTTTCAACTATTACACTTTTATTACAATAAGCCTACATGATTTCTTTATAAGTGGCGCAACACTTTTCGAAAAAAAAAAATTAAAACAAACTATATAACATATATATTATAAACTTAGAGTTTATAATATATATATCAGCTTATATATATTCAAAGTTAAAACTTTGTCGCACGACATTTGTAACATAAAATAAAACAAAAGACTTTGCCGCATGAGACAATAATCATAGTTTAAAACTATAGAACCTCAGATTTCAAAAACAATTAAACCAAATCACATTCGAAATTTGCGTCACAAATCTTCATGACGTCACCAAGGTCTGAAGTCGCATGAATGCCATTTGATTTGCCAGCGCTAGGACCCACCCGGAATTCAAAGACTTATGAACCAGAATTTATAACAAATTCGCGTAACAAAAATGACCAGTGACATCATGGCAAATTGTTATGCGAAGTTTTGTGAAATTGGATTTATAAACTGCTGCGGGTTCGGTTTTGAGGTTTGCTGACTCAACTTCAAACCTGCGTGAGTTGGCATGTGGGACCGGCTGCTATCGTGGCCCAGTTCAAAAGTTTAAAACACTGGCACGTAAATTAAAATGCTTCTGTGGTTGGTGAGGGCTTTATGCCAGATAATATGGTTTTTAATAAACTCTGTTGTTGCGTGGGTTAAACACAAAACATTCAATTTTCCTCTGCAATAGTGGCTGCAACCCTTTAAACAAAAACCGCCTTACAGTTTCATTTAAACTTTGTTGAATACACCATGGTGTGCACTCAACCTTTGCCCCTGTTGTACTCTCTTTCTCTTGCACAGGGTTGCAGGTGACTTTAATATATTCAACACTCCCCCTTAAAGTCAGCTGCTAGGTTATCTGTCATACCCATGCATTTCCTCAAATATTCAAAACTTTTCTGCCCCAATGGCTTTATCAGTAATTCTGCAAACTACTACTCTTTTCTGCAATGTTTTAACATTATTTCTCCATTGTTCACTAGCTCCCTGATGTAGTGAAACTTGGCATCTATGTGTTTAGTTCTTTTGTGAAACACAAAATTCTTTGACAATGCTATAGCTGAGCTATTGTCACAATATATCAATGTGCCTTTTACATGTTCTTGGCATAAATTCCTCAACATTCTTCTCATCCACACTGCTTTACATGCTGCTGCTGTATCTGCCACATACTCTGCTTCTATTGTAGATAATGCCACAATTGGCTGTTTTTTAGAAGCCCATGAAATGGCTCCTAAACCCATATGAAAAACATAACTAGATGTACTTTTCTGGTCATCTATACTTCCAACCCAATCACTGTCAGTATATCCAATCAATTCAAAATTTTCTGAAGTGGTATATAGAATTCCATACCTTTTAGTTCCTTTCACATACCTCAGAATTCTTTTTTCTCCTTGCCAATGTGCCTCATTTGGCCTTTCCATAAATCTGGAAATTAAACTAACAACATGCATAATATCTAGCCTAGTTGTAGTCAAATACATGAGGCTGCCAACTATGCTCTTGTACAAACTAGGATCAAAATCCTTGTTGTTGTCCTCTTTACTGATTTTCAATCCCATCACTGTGGGAGTAATTGCTGCCTAGAAATCTTGCATGTTAAATCTTTCCAAAACTTCATTTACATATTTAACTTGAGAAATAAAAATTTTATTTTCATTTTTCTCTACTTCTATTCCTAAGAAGTATTGCAGCAATCCCATATCAGTTATCTCAAATTCATCCTTCATGACTGATTTAAAATTCTTAATGAGGTAAGCATCATTACCTATAAAGATCACACCATCAACATATAAAACAACAATCAACATCCTACCATCTTTCTCCTTGATGTACAATGTGGGTTCTCCTTCACATTTTTCAAACCCATTTTTTAGTAGATAGGTATCTATCCTACTCTACCATGCCCTTGGTGCTTGTTTCAGCCCATAAAGAGCTTTCTTTAATCTGCAAACTTTGTGCTCTTGGCCCTTTTTCTCATAGACCAGAGGTTGTTTAACATAAACCTCTTCCATCAAAAATCCATTTAGGAATGTTGATTTCACATCCATTTTGTAAACCTTCCACTTGTGTTGTGCTGCTATGGACAACACTGCTCTCACTATTTTCATTCTTGCAATCGGTGCAAAAGTTTCTTCATAATCTCTTCCATGTTGTTGCTTATAGCCTTTGACAACAAGTCTAGCCTTGTGCCTTTCAATCTTACCTTCAGCATTGCTTTTGGTCTTTTAGACCCATTTCACTCCAATGACTTCTTTACCTTTTGGGAGATCAACCAATTCCCATGTTTTATTATTCTCTATTGCATTCATTTCTTCATCCAGAGCATCTATCCATTTCTTATCTTTTATAGCTTCTTCAAAATGAATAGGATCATCAACATGACAATATAATGCAAATAAAGAGTTCATACATTCATTTGCTACCTCTTGCTCATAAATGTCATTCAAATTTCTGAATTTGGTTCCTCTTTCACTTGGTGTACTTGTGCTTGTAGAAGCACTCAAATCTTCTCCTTGCGGTGTGCTTGAAGAAGCACTATCATTACTTCTCAAGGGTGTCCTCATTCCTGCTTGTGGTGTCCCTTGCTGTCCTTGTGTTGGTGGAGGTAGTGCTGCTAATGACGGATGTATTTCAGCCATCTCATCCTCATTATCATCATGAGACAAACATCTCTTCACATTGACTGTTTTCTCAGTACTTCCATCCCAAGCTTCTTCCTCAATGAACTGAACATCTCTGCTTATAACAAATTTCTTGGTGGATGGGTTATACAATCTATATGCCTTGGATTCTTCACTGTATCTAATAAAAATGCACTTCTCCCCCTTACTATCCAGCTTCTTCCTTAGCTAATCTGCAATGTGTGCATAAGCCACACAACCAAAAAATCTCATGTGGATGACACCTTGTTTTATGCGACTCCATGCTTCTTCAGGAACTCTATTCATTACTACTTTGGTTGGGCATCTATTCAAGATGTATGTTGCACAATGTACAACTTTAGCCCAATAATCATTTGCCAAATGTTTTGCCTTCAACATACTTCTTACCATATCCATGATTGTTCTATTTTTCCTTTCAAAAACTCCATTTTGCTGCGGTGTGTACCTTGCTGTAAATTTCTTGTGTATGCCATTTTCTCTGCAAAAACGCTAAAATTCTTTTGAGATATAATCACCTCCTCTATAAGTTCTTAAAAATTTTATGTGCTTCCCACTTTGGTTCTCAACAAGTGCCTTAAAGTGGCATAATTTTTCAAACACTTCACTTTTATATTTCAAGAAATAAACCCAAGTTTTCCTTGTGTAATCATCAATAAAAGTCAACATATAGTGGCTGCTTGCTAGTGATGGTGTGTTCATTGGTCCACACAAATCTGAATGGACAATTTCTAAGGGTGCCTTTGCCCTTATGCTATTTCCCTATGGAAAGTTTTCTCTGTGTTGTTTGCCCAAGATGCAGCCTTCACATAGGCTGTCTGGTTTCTCAATCAATGGTAATCCCTTTACCATTCCTTTCCTATGCAACAAATTTAGTCCTCCAAAGTTGAGATGTCTAAATCTCCAATGCCATAACCAATTTTCCTCTTTTGCTTCTGTTTGGAATGTCTCTTATGTCACTGCTGCCATTTCATCTCCTTTCTTCAAATTTGCTCTCATCTTGAGAGGAAACATTCTGTTCCTTGTCATCTTCACTTGTGCAATGCATTGTTTGCTTGGTGGTTTATCCATGATGGTGCAGCCCTTTTGAATGAGCTGCCCAATGATTAACAAATTACATTTCATACCTGGTACATAATATACATCAGATATGCTCTTCTTTTCTCCTTTCTTTGTCAAGACATTTACTATGCCTTTTCCCGTGACAGAAACCTTACTGTCTGTCCCCAATGTGACTTGAGACTTCACATTTTCATCTAACATAGAAAACATAGCACTGTTTCCAGTCATATGGTTGCTACATCCTGAATCTAGAAACCATAAATCTTCACTCTTTTCCTTAGCCATATTACATGCTAAAAACAATTTATCTTGGCAGATATTTTCTCTAGTAAAATTGGCACTGGGTATATTGCCCGTGACATTCTGCTTCTTCCTACATTCATTGGAATAATGGCCATACTTTTTACAGTAATGACATTGGACTTGGGATTTATCATAGCTTTGTCCATGTGCTTGATTTTGTCCACCTTTTTGGTTGTTGCCTTGGCCTTGGTTCTGATTTTGATTGCTGCCCCTTCCACTTGTAGGGCTGTTTTTTCCTCCTCTGTTTTGGCTTCTGCCTCTTTCTTTTCCTCTGTAGCTTCCTCTACCTTGACCTCTTCCTCTTCCAAAGGACATTTGGGTCTTGAAGGCATGCTCCAAAGATGATTTTGCATTTCCATCCAATCTTTGTTCACGAGTCATCAGTGATGCATGAAGCTCATCAACTATAAACTTTGTGAGATCATTTATCTCTTCAATGGTTGTGACTATAACATCAAACTTTGAGGGTAAGCTCCTCAACACTTTCTCCACAATCCTTCTTTCTTCAAGTGTTTCTCCATGAGATCTTATCTGTGTGACCATCCCAATCACAGTGAATAATAAGTCTATGTTATCAAACTCTTTCATGCAAAGAGTCTCAAAATATCTCCTCAACAATTGTAGCTTTATTGTCTTCACCTTCTCCATACCTTAATAGGCTGTTTGGAGGGTATCACATGCATCCTTGGACCTCTTAGCTGCTACTATCCTTGGAAATATACTTTCATGCACTGCTTGTTAGAGAAAGAAGAGGGCTTTTGTGTCCTTCTTCTTATTACTCTTCAATAAGTCTTTTTCTGTCTGTGACAAGGCATTAAAAGCTTGCTCATATGCTAGTTCTTCCAAACCATTTTCAACAAGCTCCCATAAATCTTGAGAGGCAAACAGGGCTCTCATGGTGATTGCCCAATAGTCATAGTTCTTCCCATTAAACTGTGGGAGTTGAGTATTTTCAATACTCGTGCTTGTGTTGGCTCCAAACATTGCTAGCACACTGAACTATGCTATAAATCTTCACTGTGATTTTTAAATAAATTAATTGTCTTCAAACAATAACATAAACTCTGTTTTGAGAAATACCTTGGATTTTAGCTGAGCCTTCACACTGCTAGAGAAATTGCTGCAACAAAAAATCCTTCCTTCAGCTTCTTTGACACCTTCAAAGAGCCTAGACTAGCTGTGATACCATGTTGGAATTTCTGATAATTCCAAAACAAACACTGAGAGAACGATACTCTCCTAAACACAGAGATAAATAAAATACAATTCTTCTGATATACAGAGATGGTACAAAAACTTTCTACTATTTCATAAACATAAAAGTATTACAAAAAACTTTTCTTTCCATTCCTGGGAGATTACAAAATGACATTGGTTCGACAGACAGTGTCCAAACAGAATTTCTCCTTAAAAGGTTCACACGGTGCTCTCTCTGTTCTATCCTTTTTCTAAGCTTGTGGACTCTTGGTCTTCAACACACTGCTGTGTATTTTCAACTATTACATTTCTATTACAATAAGCCTACATGCTTTCTTTATAAGTGGCGCAGCACTTTTCAAATAAAAAAAAATTAAAACAAACTATATAACATATATATTATAAACTTAGAGTTTATAATATATATATCCTCTTATATATATTCAAAGTTAAAACTTTGTCGCGCGGAATTTATAACATAAAATAAAACAAAAGACTTTGCCGCATGAGACAATAACCATAGATTAAAACTATAGAACTCCGAATTTCAAAAACAATTAAACCAAATCACATTTGAAATTTGTGTCACAAATCTTCATGACATCACCAAGGTCTAAAGTCGCGCGAACGCCATTTGATTGGCCAACGCTGGGCCCCGCCCGGAAATCAAAGACTTATGAACCAAAATTTATAACAAATTTGCGTAACAAAATGACCTGTGACGTCATGGAAAATTGTTATGCGAAAATTTATGAAATTGGATTTATAACCTACTTCGGGTCTGATTTTGAGGTTTGCTGACTCAACTTCAAACCTGCTTGAAAAAATTTGATTGCTCCACTGTGGTGAGTTGGCATGTGGGACTGGCTGCTATCGTGGCCCAGTTCAAAAGTTTAAAACACTTGCGCGTAAATTAAAATGATTCTGTGGTTGGTGAGGGCTTTATGCCATATAATATGGTTTTTAATAAACTCTGTTATTGCGTGGGTTAAACACAAAACATTCAATTTTCCTCTGCAATAGTGGTTGCGGCCCTTTAAACAAAAACCGCCTTACAGTTTCATTTAAACTCTGTTGAATACACCATGGTGTGCACTCAACCTCTGCCCTGTTGTACTCTCTTTCTCCTACACAAGATTGCAAGTGAATTTAATATTTTCAACACTAAGCTCGCGCAGAAAGCATAATCATCATGATGCTTTCAACGCTTTCGATTGCAAAGAAAATAATGTTGAATTGCAATTAGGTTTAACGAGTGGTCACAGATCGGCAGTGGGAAGACTGAAAAAAATATTTGGGTGGAGAATTGACGAACCGACATCTTTCCAGTCTGAGCAACCAAGACTCATGGCCAACAAGGTAGTCTAACCACTGTCTCTTTGTTTTCCAATATTATCTCTGCATTAACGTTTCCTATCTGACACCCAATCACTGTTGGAATTTTCAGAATTCCAAAACAATAAACAGTCTTCCCTTAACACAGAGAAAAAATTCTAAAATTTGCACACAGTGACAGAGTTTCACATAAAAAAAATTTCTATTAAAAAAAACTTGCTATTACAGATTCTTCCTCAAAGAGGGATTTACAAAAAAAATCTGACTGCTGCAAACACAGTTCAGAAATATCACTCTGTCATTCACTGGAAAACGTATACTGCTGTATATCCTCTGTTTTCCCAAAACACTCTCTGTCTTTTTCACAAACAATACACTCTGCTGTGTATTAAAAAAAACTGCTCTGTGTTTTCAAAATACGCTGATGTGCATAAAAACATTACATTCCAAATAATGGCTCTGTCTCTACATATTACAAAACAGAAATATCTTCAGCCATAAATTTACACAACCACTAAATTATCACCGCTTCAGATATCTTTAATGGTCTCAATAACTTTTATGTCGGCACCGCTTGGAACGCATTGATCACGGCTTGACTTGGTGGCCTTTGTGATATTTCATCTTCCCGCATTGTTGTGTTTTCCTTTCCTTATATTTACTACTTCTTTGTGTAATTACAACATATGATTCACGGCCTTTTAATATATATACGTCACATATATATTAAAAATAAAACAGATTACATATAAAACAAATTTTGTTTTAAATCTGTGCGATGGGAAAATTAAAATTTAAACCTCGCAACCTTTATATGACATATAACATATGGCATATGGGCCGTATTATCTATGTGGGCCCCCTGCTCGGTGATGTCAGCAATCCGAGGGGGTAAGGACCTCCGCCCAAATCTTTTCATCGACCCCCGCGGACTTTGCTTGCCGCTGTCCTCTTCACTGCCGCTTGCAATGTCTGGCAGTTGGAATTAATTCCAACACTCCCCCTTAATTTCAACTGCTGGGTTTTCTTGCATACCCATGCATTTTCTGAAATATTCAAAGCTTTTCTGCTGTAGTGGCTTTGTGAGGATATCTGCAAATTGATCCTCTGTTCTGCAATGCTGCAAAACAATCTCGCCATTGCTTACCAATTCCCGTATGAAATGAAACTTGGTGTCAATGTGCTTAGTTCTTTTATGAAAAACAGAATTTTTAGACAATGCAATAGCTGAACTATTGTCACAAAAAATCACTGTCCCTTTTACCTGTTCTTGACATAAGCTTCTCAACATTTTTCTCATCCAAACTGCTTGACACGCTGCTGCTGTAGCTGCCACATATTCTGCTTTTGCTGTAGACAACGCTACAACGGGTTGTTTCTTAGAAGCCCATGAAATGGCTCCTGAACCCATATGAAAAACATAACCGGAAGTGCTCTTCCGATCATCAACACTTCCAGCCCAATCACTGTCCGTATATCCAACTAAATCTGAACTTTCTGAAGTAGTATAAAAAATACCAAACCTTTTAGTACCTTTAACATACCTCAAAATCCTTTTTGCTGCTTGCCAATGTGCCTCCTTTGGCTTTTCCATAAACCTGGAAATCAAACTAACAGCATGCATTATGTCCGGCCTAGTTGCAGTCAAATACATAAGGCTGCCAACTATGCTCTTGTACAAACTAGGATCAAAATCCTTACTGCTGTCCTCTCTGCTAAGCTTTAATCCCATCACTGTGGGAGTGATAGCTGCCTTGCTCTCCTGCATGTTAAATCTTTCAAGTACCTCATTAACATACTTTGCCTGTGAGATGAAAATCCCACTTTCATCTTGTTCTACTTCTATTCCCAAGAAGTATCTCAACAAACCCATGTCAGTCATTTCAAATTCATCCTTCATGACTGTTTTAAAATGTTCAATAAGGCAATCATCATTACCTGTAAAAATAACATCATCAACATACAAGACTACAATCAATATTTTACCATCTTGTTCCTTGATGTAGAGGGTGGGTTCTCCCTCACACTTTTCAAAACCATTTTCCAGTAGATATGAATCTATCCTACTGTACCACGCTCTTGGCGCTTGCTTCAGCCCATAAAGAGCTTTCTTCAACTTGCACACTTTGTGCTCTTGGCCTTTCTTTTCATAGCTGAGAGGTTGTTCAATGTAAACCTCTTCCATTAACACTCCATTTAGGAATGTTGACTTCACGTCCATTTGGTAAACTTTCCACTTGTTTTGTGCTGCTATGGACAACACTGCTCTCACGGTTTCCATTCTGGCAACCGGTGCGAAAGTTTCCTCATAATCTATGCCATGCTTCTGCTTATAGCCTTTGACAACAAGCCTTGCTTTGTGTCTCTCTATCTTGCCTTCAGCATTACTCTTGGTCTTGTAGACCCATTTAACACCTATGACATCTTTACCTTTTGGGAGTTCAACCAAATCCCAAGTTTTGTTCCTCTCTATGGCATTTATTTCCTCATCCATAGCTTCTATCCATTTCCTATCCTTGATAGCTTCTTGGAAATGAACAGGATCATCAACATGACAATATAAAGCAAACAAAGAATTGATACCTTCATTAGCTATATCTTGTTCATAAATATCTTTCAAACTTCTGAATTTCTTACCTTTTTCAGTAGGTGTAAAAGTACTTGAAGAAGCACTTGAATTTCCTCCTTGTGGTGTGCTTGGAGAAGCACTGTCATTTCTCCTCAAGGGTGTGCTCTGTGGTGTTGGTGTTGCTGTTTGGGGATGTATTTCAGCCACCTCATCATCATTCTCATCATGAGATAAACAATGCTTAACATTCACTGTTTTCTCTATGCTTCCATCCCAAGCTTCCTCTTCAATGAACTGTACGTCCCTGCTCACAAGAAACTTCTTGCTGGATGGGTTGTATAACCTGTAGGCCTTGGATTCCTCACTGTATCCAATGAAAATACATTTCTCCCCCTTGCTGTCCAACTTCTTCCTTAGCTGATCCAGAATGTGTGCATAAGCCACACATCCGAAAACCTTCATATGTGTGACACCTTGCTTTGCGCCACTCCATGCCTCTTCCGGCACTTTGTTCATGACTGATTTTGTAGGGCACCTGTTCAAAATATACGCTGCACAATGTACAGCTTCAGCCCAATAATCATTAGGCAAATGCTTTGCCTTTAACATACTCCTCGCCATGTCCATTATGGTTCGGTTCTTCCTTTCGGCTACTCCATTTTGCTGCGGTGTATATCTAGTTGTAAACTACTTTTGAATACCATTTTCTCTACAAAACCGTAGAAAATCTTTAGAGATATACTCACCTCCTCTATCAGTCCTAAGGACTTTGATATGCAGCCCACTTTGATTCTCAACAAGTGCTTTGAAATTACAAAATTTTTCAAACACTTCACTTTTGTTTTTCAAAAAGTAAACCCAAGTTTTTCTTGTAAAATCATCTATGAATGCTAACACATAGTGGCTGCTTGCAAGCAATGGAGTTTGCATCAGTCCACATACATCTGAGTGGACAATCTCTAAGGGTGATTTTGCCCTTATGCTTTTCCCGGAAGGAAAACTTTCTCTGTGTTGTTTCCCAAGAATACAACCTTCACAGTTAGTCGTCCGGTTTCTCTATCAATGGTAAACCACTTACCATTCCTTTTCTGTTAAACAAATTAAGACCTCCAAAGTTGAGATGTCCAAATCTCAAGTGCCATAACCAATTATCATCATTTGGTTCGCTTTGGAAAGTCTCTTGTGCAACTGCTGCTTTCTCTTCACCATTCTTCAAGTCTGCTCTCATTCTGAGAGGAAACATCCCGTTCCTTGTCATCTTTACTTCAGCAATACACTGATTGCTAGGTGGTTTATCCATGATGGTACAAACATCATTTTCAAAGAAAACATTATATCCCTTATGGACAAGCTGTCAAATACTTAAGAGATTACATTTCATTCCTGGAACATAATAAACATCTGTTATGGATTTCTTTGCACCTAATCTTGTTAAAACATTTACATCTCCTTTTCCCATAACAGAAACTTTGCTATCAGTTCCTAGTGTGACTCGTGACTGCACACTTTCATCTAACATAGAAAACATTGCTAAGTTTCTCATTATATGGTTTCTACAACCGGAGTCTAGAAACCATAAATCTTCTGCATTTTCTTACCTATATTACACACTAAAAACAAATTACTTTGGCTGTTATTTTCTTTAGTGAAATTTGCACTAGTTTCACTCCTCATGCTATTCTGCTTCTTCTTTCTACATTCATTAGCATAATGACCATATTTCTTACAATTATACCATTGGACATAGGACTTATCATACCTTTATCCTGTGGTATCAACCATTCTCGTTGGCCGCCTTGGCCTTGATGCCTACTTGGTTTGTCTCTCTTCCTTGAGCATGCGCCGGACTGTTCCTTCCACCTCTGTTTTGGCTTCTGCCTTTTCCTCTTCCTTTGCCTTGCCCTCTTCCTCTTCCGAAAGACATCCGGGACTTAAAAGCATGTTCAAGAGATGAGTTTTCACTCCTACCCAATCTCTGTTCATGGGTCATTAGTGATCCATGAAGTTCATCCACTGAAAACTTTGTGAGATCCTTAGTCTCCTCTATGGTGGTTACAATCACATCAAATCTTTCTCAAGAGTTTTTCAACAATCCTCTTGTCTTCAAGATATCTCCATGAGATCTTATTTGTGTGACCATTCTAATCACATGAGTGAAGAATGAGTCAATAGTGTCTGACTCTTTCATACAGAGAGTCTCAAAGTCTCTCCTCAGCAACTGAAGTTTTGCTGTCTTCACTTTCTCCATTCCCTGATAAGCTGTCTTGAGAGTTTCCCATGCTTCAATGGATTTCTTGGCTGCTGCTATCCATGGAAACACACTCTCATGCACTGCTTGATACAAAAAGAAAAGAGCCTTGGCATCTCTCTTCTTATTGTTCTTCAGCTGTTCTCTCCCTGCTTGATTTAACATTAAAAACTCTGCTTCATCTGCTGGCTCTTCAAAGCCATCCTCAACTAATTCCCATAACTCTTGGGAGACAAATAAAGCCTTCATAGTTATTGACCAGTAATCATAATTCTTTCCATTGAATTGTGGGAGATGAATACTTCCCAAACTCATACCTGTGCTGGGCCGGCCTACCCATTCGCACTTCTAACTAAGGATAAAACAATTGATCTAGAAGAGAATTCACTGTATCCCAACAAGAATACAACAAATTTTATAGAGAAATACCTTGATTCCTTTACCGAGTCTTCACACTGCTGGAGAAGCTGCTGCAACAAAGAACTCTTTTCCTTCAGCTTATTTGAGCTTCAAATAGCCTGGATTGGCTTTGATACCATGTTGGAATTTTTAGAATTCCAAAATAATAAAACTACCTTCCTTAACACAGAGAAAAAAAATACTATTCACTCACAGACAGAGTTCTCAACTCAGAAAAAAAATTTCTATTTCATAAAAAAAACTGCTGTTATAGATTCTTCCTCAAAGAGGGATTTACAAAAAAAAATCTGACTGCTGCAAACACAGTTCAGAAATATCACTCTGTCATTCACTGGAAAATGTATACTGCTGTATATCCTCTGTTTTCCCAAAACACTCTCTGTCTTTTTACAAACAATACACTCTGCTGTGTATTAAAAAAAACTGCTCTGTGTTTTCAAAATACGCTGCTGTGCATATCTAAAACATTACATTCCAAATAATGGCTTTGTCTCTACATATTACAAACACACAAAATATCTTCACTAATAAATTTACACAACCACTAAATTATCAACGTTTCCGTATATCTTTAATGGTCTCAATACCTTCTGTCAAGACTTGCTTTTGGAATGCATTGATGATGCCTTGACTGGTGCACCGTGATATTTCATCTTCCCGCATTGTCGTGTTTTCTCTTTCCTTTTATTTACACTGCCGTGTAATTACAACATATGCTTCACGACTTTTTTTTATATATATGTCACATATATTAAAAAAAAACAAAACAATTAATATTTAAAACCAAAATCTTCTGTTTTAAATCCGTGCGATGGGCAAATTAAAATTTAAACCCCGCAACCTTTATATGACATATAACATAGGGCATATGGGCCGTATTATCTATGTGGGCCCCCAGCTCGGTGATGTCAGCAATCCGAGGGGGTAAGGACCTCCGCCCAAATCTTTTCATCGACCCCCGCGGACTTTGCTTGCCGCTGTCCTCTTCACTGCCGCCTCCATTTGTGCTTTGATCGCTCGGCAGTTGGAAATTAATTCCAACAATCACATGACAATGGTGCAGGCAAAGCGGGTCCTCTTGAAAAAGATCCAGCACAAGTTTCAAACTAAGAAATCGGATGGTTGCAGCTTGGTCCAGAAGTCTCCATCAAAAGAATTCCATGCAGCAGAAGCTCTTGAAATCACCGGTAGTAGCCGGTATTGTAATCTTGCAAGCAGTAGTGAACAACAAGGAAACCACAACATTGTACATTCTTCTTCTTCTGCTGCGGAAAGAAATGGTGGCCGAAGTGTGTCTGTGCCAGCGAAGCAGGGAGATGCAGATTATCAGATAACGACGGATACTGACTGTAAGCAAATTCTTTCAAAGAATATATAAGTTATCATTATTTTTAAAATGCATGAATATTAGAATTTTTTAATGGTGATGCTCACAGTTTGCAGATTCTTATTATATGCAGATATCATTCTGGAGTGGTAGTTGCTACTGCAAAAATGTAAGAAAATGGGCAAACAAAAATGGTAAAAAATGGGGAAAAAATTATAAAAATTCTAGGCGACCTGAAAAACATCTTAGAGGAAAATCTAAGTTTTTTACAACACGGTGTTTTTGTAGCTTCAGTACACACGGTAGGGAAGCTGAAATTGCTGTAGCTTCAGAGCACACGGTCTTCTACCAAACCAAGTAGTACGGTCTGCTCCTGAACCACCGAAATGCCTTATTTTAAAATATATGGTCAATCGTTGTTTGGTTAAGATGACCTTGTAGTAAATTGATTCTGAGGATGTAAATATGCTGATGGAACAATGTTTAGCCCAATTCACTTTCAATATACTTAAATAGGAAAAATTCCCATCAATGTTCAGGATCTATGAAAATTCTGGATTTGAGAGTTACCAAGGTCCAAAGTCAAAATTTCTATCAGAGTTCAATATCTAAAAAGAAAAAAACTCCGAGTTTCTGTATTACCAGTTCCAAATTGAAAGTTTGTTACACGATTAAAAGGCTCCTCTAATTAAAAAGAATATACAAAGATTTTTTATTTAGTTGGAAAGGCTTCTTCATACAATGGAATACAATGGAATATTTGAAATGGTTGTATCTATTTTTATTCTATCGTCCCATGGTCACTGAGTCACTGCCTTACGTACATGATATATAAAATAACAATTTACACCACTCCTATGTAAAATAGCAATTTACACCAACGTCATCCACTCCTATATAAAATAATAATTTACAGCAACATCATCCACTCCTATGTAAAATAACAATTTACAACACTCTTATGTAAAGTAACAATTTACACCAACATCATCCACTCCTATGTAAAATAACAATTTACAGCAACATCCACTCCTATATAATTTTTTTTCAGAGGAAAAAAATTAAACTAGATTTTATGAAAGAGAAATAACAGTTACATTTGTCTGTCATTTAGAGTTTTTTTCCAGATCCAAAAAAAACTAAGAAGAGTCATAATGTCTCCGAATACATGTTCACAGTACCAGCCCACATACATATGGAGAGTTCATCTACGGAAAATCAAAATAGAGTAAAAAAAACATGCAAAAAGATAAAAAGATAAACAACAACAAAAAGAAATTGCATGTGATCTGACCTAAAACTGTCCACTAAACCAACTATGGAAGGGCAGTGCACCCCTCTTCCCTCACCACTCCATGAGATACAAAGGAAAAGTACATACATCATTCATCATCATGTAATCCTCTTTTTGACAGGGACTCGGTCATCTCATTTGGTTCCTTAATATATGCATAATGTCAAAACTCAGAAATTTCTTTATGAGAGCTTCAATACATTTCCAACAACCCCTGAGATCTGGAGGATCAAAAGTTGTATTGCCCAAAATACAATCATGATGGTCTCTGAATCTCTGTAGACATGTATGCTGCTATGGATCTGCCTTTCATTTGGAAACCACAGAAGACCCCAAAGAGCCACCATCTCCACCCTGGAATTTGTGCCTAATCCCCCGAACCAATGCAGATAATAGTGAGAGTTACCACTAATGCATAGCCAAGCTCCACAACCGCATCTCCCCAACCATGTTGCACCATCGAAAAATTCGGCCAGCAAGTTTATCTGTGGCTGTAAAAATTCCATATATTTTAGAGCAGGTCCTGTAAGCACTAAAAGGAATTCCCCAAAAGATGAGAGGATTCTGGGCCTTCCAGATTTCTCAGATTACATACACTGGGATATACTTTTGTATACCACGTCCTTCCAAGCCCCACCTCAAAAATTTCTCAATAGAATTTAAATTCTTGAAAGTAATTTTCAAAAAAGATAGAGTCATCGACGAGACCTGAAGAGTGACATTGCAGGAAATAAAAAGATGACAACAGTTTTCATATCACCACCACAAAATGGCCTGAAAACCACGCTTACACAGATTATCCCATGTTAAAATCTGGTTTTTCCACACCAACCAGCTGAACAGAGTGATTTTCAAAGGGGCATGCATTTTCCATATAGTCATGAACCACAATGACATAGTACATTCTTGTGTAAGGTGCATAAGATGTTTATAATTTTCCGTGACCGCCACAACACCTTTCCAAAGAGGCCCATGCCATGAAAGGAAGTCACCTTTCTCATTTCTGCACAGACCAACACTTTTTAGTGCTTTGACAGAGTTATTCCAATCCACATCCATATGCCCCAAAATTTGATGTGTGTCGCCTCTTTCCATGTTAGATGGACATCGTTCCAAGAATTGGTAGCCGAATCTAGAAGAAAAATGACTCTTTGGTGAAGTGCCTCGATCATGGCTTCAGAAATAGTAATGGAGTCTGAAACGTTGCCAATCATGTCTTGCCCAATAATCAACAGGTTTGCTTTTCCAAAAGTCCATTTCACCCGACTCAAGAACCATACCATGATCTTTTGGAAGCTTGACCAGATGTATGATCCCCTCTTTATTCTGATCTCATCCATCTTGATCCAGTGCATGTTAGGCCTTCACATCTAATATTTTTCATAAATGACCTACCCCCAAATGCTACCCATCAAATAGTGCCCTCTAGAGAGACTTCATTAATAGGGACCAACCGAAAAATTGGGTGTTCAATATCCCCTAGACACCAAGTTCTTTAGTTTTGGAGATAGTACTCCATGCCATTAAATGATATTTGTGTTCCTTATCTGCACTAGACCACAAGAAGGGCGCCAAATGGGAATGAATTTTAGATGTAATATGGACCAAAATAGAAAAAAGGTGCATCGAGTAAATAGTCAATTGTTGTAAAAAAAATCGAATCAAGGTGAATCTCCCACCCAATGAGAGTCAAAGATGTGTCCAAACCATAAGTTTCTTATCAAATTTTGAGAGTAGTCATGTCCAGCCCTCTGAACAGTGGTCTTTCGGCTTAAATATAAATACCAATTGGGTAAAGCCATCCTGTAGATGCTTGATACCCACACCAAATGTCTTAGCAATATAATTGATATTAGTCTGATTTCCAGTTGAGTAAATAAGAATGGATTTGAAGCACCTCCCACAGTGCCCAATAAATCATCCCAAATGTAAGGATATCGTCTACGAATAGAATATGTGTAATACAAATGTCTGGAGCCATATGTAGTCCCTTAAACGTCCCCAAAGCCTTTGTTTAGTTTATCTTCTTGCTACTGTTGTCCGTAAAAAGTATGAAGAGTAGTGGCGATAATGAGCATCCTTGTCATAGGTCTCTACCTACATGAAAAAATTCAGTGGGAAGTCCATTAATCAGGACAACGAGCCAAAATTTAGTCACACATGCCATGATCCATTCTACATTACGTATCTCGAGCCCAATCCTCTACAGAATGATCATGAGAAAATTCCAGTGCACGCAATCGTATGTTCTTTGTAAGCAAATATTCATTACCACCACTTCCATTTTTTCAGTCTGTATGGAGTGAATTCACTCCTGAGTAATATGAATTGCATCATATATATAAATATTGTGAAGAAAACAAATTTTTCTCCTCAATATATGAACAGAGAGAGTGCCTTTGATCCATTCAACAATGACATTCAAAATAAGCTTGTATATGATATTGCACAAGGAGATTGGACCAAAATCTGAGAAAGTGTTTGGTGAGGTGATCTTAGGTATGAGGGAAATGAAAGTATATTTAATAGAACCATAAATGAACCCCCTGTTCTGGGATTCCTCAACAAAATCCAACAATTCCTTCCTCATAAGACCAAAAAAATTCAAAAATATTTCCACTGTCCAACCATCGGGTCCCGGGCACTTCTCCCTGCCAAAGGATTTCAAAACCAAGTGTATTTCATTAAAGGAAACCAGTCTATAGAGGGCATCATTTTCTTCTTGATCAAACATGCTTGGGTATTCCTTAGCTCCCCATAGTCAATTTTCTATGAGGTTCGCGCCTCTTATCACAAAGAGATCCTAGAAAAATAGAATTGCCTCTCTCTTAATCTCGTCGTCAGAGAATCTATAGTTTCCATCCACTACCTTTATGATCCAAATAACATTGATATTATTCCGATGACTGAAGGATAGATGAAGTAATTTTGTCTTGTGACCCTCCACATGGGTCTAGATTGACCTGCTTTTTAGTCTCCATGTATTTTCGTGTATAAAAATAATGTCCTTTTTCCTATCTTCCAAGAACTTCAACCTATCTAGAGTGTGCCGAGAGGGTGGACCTGTTGAGAGACTCTCACCAATCATTTGTATTTCATCCACCAAAGCCTTCAATTCCATATATAGCCTAGCCTTCTTCTCTCGCTCCCAAATGTGAACCTGGCTCTTAAGGGCACTTAATTTCTTAGTAATATTATCCATGGTCGATCGAATGAGCAGTGTTACAAAGGAATCCCAGACATTAGTAACCAATTTGTTAAAATCATCGTCTTCCAGCCAAGTTCAATTAAATTTGAAGGGGATGTCCCTTCGGACCGATTCTGCTCGCCATTATAGGACAATAGGGCAGTAATCTGAGATGTATGTCTTCTCAACCCTTGATCTTAAATTTCCAAGAACTTCAAACAAGTTCCGATGTACCATGAATCGATCAAGTCGCTTCCCAATATATTCACCACCATTTCTACCATTATGTCAACTAGGCTTGATAGAAACAAGGAAAATGTCCACCAAAATTTTATCATCAAAGAGTGAGTTAAGTCGATTTGAAAGAGTGTCTCCATGACACTTCAAACATACTCATCCCTAGATAATGTCACATTATAATCACCTGCAATGATCAATGATCCAATATTTAGAAGATCCTAAGACTCCACCCTATCCCAAAAACATTGTTTGCCTTCATATGGAGCATATATGTTACATATGTGGATCTTCTCTCTCAAACCGTAGATATGTTGATGCAGGAGCATCGGAATTAGCCAGCAATGTGAAGATTTGTTCACATGTTGTGGCTAAACAGGGTGAAATTCACTGATTGTTGGTCAAATTCAGTTTTACTGAGGAGGTTGGACTTCTAAAATAGTTTGTTATAATTTATTATTGTAATAAATGTGAGATTTCTTATTTTAAATTTGGAAATAGAGTTGTTAATATAGGTGTGCATGAAAGCTAAAAGATAGAAGATGACTGATTAGATTTCTAGAAATAGAAGATTTCTGTTAGTAAGAGATTGTGAAAAGGAGGAAAATGTTGATGAGCGAGAGATTAGAGAGGTTTTGAGTGAAGTGTAATATGGAGTGTATGTATGGACTATGTTTTTGTATATAACAGAGGTCATTTTCCTGGTGTAATGGGGCTAAGGTCGAGACTCTGTTCGTCTGAAGATTATGAATAAGATTAAAGTTGTGTGTATAATTGTATGACGAGCCCATGGAGGCCTGAGCATTGTTTTTTTTCCTTGTATTGATTGAAATGATTCTGGCCTGTGTTTTATTATTGCTTGTAATAATTTCTGTGTTACAGTAAATCTGGTAATAGTTTGAGTCTGTGAGCAGGAAAGCTTTTAATACAGAGAATTGGCATAAAAAGAATTCACAGAACCTTTGAGCAGAGTCGAATTAACATATATATCGATTTTGGAATTCGTCGGGTCTGTATAACTTATCGCATCGGCCGAGGAGAGGTGTTCCATATCATACCATATAACAATAGAACCCAGATGCGAAAAGTTATAAAGTTGTTTGAATTGAGATCGGGTCCGAGTGGATATCGCAAAGACTACGGGAGGTGACGTTGAACCATAGCGATTTCCGATTTCTGACTAACTTTGCATTGGAGTTGTGGAAGCTGCGGCGGTTGGGTAGTGACATCAATCACTGCGATATGCGATCGCCGATTTATATCGCATCGGAGCACATCGGAGTGTGGAGCGCATCGGAACTGTGGATTGATATCGCATCGGAGCTGTGTATATTAATATCGCATTGGAACTACGGATATTGATATCGCATCGGAGCTGTGGAGAATGCCAGTAATAGAATATCACATTGCGACTGCCGATGTTGCGAATTGATTTGAGCCATTCGATTGGCCAGATCTGGGCACGCAATACACATAGATTTCAATTTATAAAAAGCGTTTAATGTTACTTTTGAATAAATTAAAGAGTATATCAGATCGGAAAGATAAAGTAACATTTTAATTAAATTCAAAGGTTCAATTCCGAAATATAAAAGGGTTGAGTGAAGAGTTGAAAAGGTCCTGTGTGAGCTTATTCAAATCCATTGCTGTCGCTGCATCAATTTTTGGTATCGGAGCAGAAGAAAGGGGTGTTTGCAGTAAAGATGCCACCAAGAAGGGGAATTGGTCGAGGAAGACCAGAACCAAATGCAATTCTGTTAGAAGAAGTGCAGAACTTGCGTGCACGAATGGAGACAATGGAGACAGCCCAAAGAAGAGTGCCTGATGATGGTGCTGAGAGTTCTTCAGAAGAATCTGATGCAGATTTGGAAGAAGTAGAAGAAGACAATGAAACTGCGAAAGTCCTTAAGATGCTGGCAAAAGTTGGAAGCAAACCCAAGATGGAAATTCCTATGTATGAAGGGAGTTTGAATGCGGAGGAGCTTATGGATTGGATTAAATCCATAGATCAGTACTTTGACTATGAAGAGGTTGAGGAGAATAAGAGGGTGAATTTGCAGTCACTAGATTGAAAGGTCATGCAGCCATCTGGTGGGACGAGGTACAGAAATCAAGAACGAGGAAAGGGAAATCTAAGATCAAGCAATGGGACAAAATGGTAAGTAAACTGAAAGCCAAGTTTTTGCCTAAAGACTATCATTTGAATATTTTTAAGCAAATGCAAAATCTAAAGCAGAAAGGAATGTCTGTTAAGGAGTACACAGAAGAATTCTATAGATTAAGTATCAGAACAGGGCATGTAGAAGATGATTTGGAAAAAATAGCCAGATATGTAAACGGATTAAGGTATGAAATACAAGATGAGATTAGCCTATTAAGTCTGAAAACTGTTGAGGATGCCTATCAAGCAAGTCTGAAGGCATAAGAGAAAATATTGAGTAGACAGAATCAAAGGAATAGAGGAAAAAGCTCAGCAAGAGGAAGAGGAGCTGCCAGATCTAGAGGAACACCGCATCAGCATGAAACAAGGAGTTCAAGTGGCAGATCACCACAGAGAGGTGAATCTAGTAGAGGAATATTAGCGCCCAGAGGAAGTGGGCGAGGAAGAGATGTTAGGTGTTATACTTGTGGAGAATGGGGACACATGTCGTGGGAATGTCCTCATAACAAATCAGCAAGCCAGAGGGGTGAAAATGTGACAAAGGCAGAGCCAGAACCACCTCGACTTGTGGAGAAAGAGGAACCACCTGAAGAAGGTGAATCACTGCTACTTAGAAGAACTTTGCTTAGATCAGAAAAGGAGGCTGGAGAACCTTTATAAAGGAAGAACCTGTTCATAACTACATGTAAATCAAAGGGTAAGTGTTGTAAGGTTATAATTGACAGTGGGAGTATTGACAATCTTGTGTCCATAGAGATGGTGGAAAAGCTTGGGTTAGCAAGGACGGCACATCTTGCACCTTACAAAGTATCTTGGCTACAGAAGGGCCATCAAGTTATTGTGACAGAGCAATGTAATGTGGAAATGCAGATCGACACATACAAAGACATGATCCTATGTGACATAATGCCCATGGATGTATGTCATGTATTATTGGGGATACCATGGAAATTTGACCAGAAAGCGATTCACAATGGGAGAAGGAACACATATACCATAGAAAAGGATGGAATTAAACACATGTTGCTGCCAATGAAGAATGATGTTAATAAAGGACTTCCTGAAAATAGTATTATGTTGATAAGTGGTAAAGAACTATTACAGGAGGTCGATAAAATTGAGGAGTTGCGTTTCGCTATCGTAGGGAGGCCCCGGGTAATCTTAACCTCTATGAATTTAAACGATTTGCCTGAAGAAATTCAAGTTGTGTTAAATAATTTTATGGATATCATCGTGGATGAATTACTGAATGAATTACCACCAATTAGAAGTGTTAGCCACCATATCGACTTAATACCAGGAGCAAGTCTACCTAATAAAGCTGCATATAGACTAACTCCCCAGGAAAACGCAGAGATTGCAAGGCAAGTACAGGAATTGATGAACAAGGGGCTGATTCGAGAAAGTCTGAGCCCGTGTGCTGTGCCAACGGTACTTAGTCCAAAGAAGGGAGGAGAATGGCACATGTGCACCGATTCCAGAGCTATCAACAAGATAACAGTCAGGTACAGATTTCCTTTGCCCAGAATGGATGATCTAATGGGTTGTTTAAGTCGATCCAGGTACTTTACTAAGATATATTTGAAAATCGGGTATCATCAGATCAAAATTTGGGAAGGCGATGAATGGAAAACGGCTTTCAAAACAAATAGTGGACTGTATGAGTGGTTAGTGATGCCTTTTGGGATCACTAATGCACCCAGTACATTCATGAGACTAATGAACGAGGTCTTGAAGGAGTATCCAGGTAAATTTGTCATTGTTTACCTTAATGATATTCTGGTTTTTAACAAAAGTAAAGAGGAGCATTTAGAACATCTAAAGTTAGTCCTGAAAACTCTACAGAAGGAAAAATTACTAATCAATTTGAAGAAGTGTAGTTTCATGAAAGAAGAGCTGGTGTACCTAGGATTTGTGATTTCCAAAGAAGGTTTGAAAATGGATCCGGAGAAGGTACAAGCAATCAGGAACTGGCCTACTCCCAGAAGTGTATTTGAGGTAAGAAGTTTTCATGGACTTGCTAGTTTTTACCAAAAATTTATAAAAGGGTTTAGTCAAGTTTGTGCGCCAATCCTTGAGACAATCAAGGAGGTCAACCAGCCATTTCGATGGACAGAAGCAGTGGATAGGAACTTTAATCTGCTGAAAAAGAAGATAACACAAGAGCCAATTCTAGCATTGCCTAATTTTGAGAAAGTCTTCCAAGTAGAAACCGATGCAAGTGGAGTAGCAGTTGGTGCGGTACTGAGCCAAGAGCAAAGACCGATAGCATATTTCAGCGAAAAACTAAATGATGTGAAAAGGAAATATTCTTCATATGATAAAGAGTTTTATGCTATTGTGCGGGCATTGAAAAAGTGGAGGCATTACTTACTGCCAAAGAAATTCATCTTATATTCAGACAATCATGCTTTACAGTTTATTAATAACCAGCCAAAACTAAATCAGAAGCATGCCAAATGGGTGGAATTTCTGCAAAGTTTCACCTTTGTAATAAAGCATAAAAGTGGTAAGTCTAATAAAGTAGCAGATGCATTAAGCAGGGTAAATTTTCTTTTGCAAGAGTTTAAAGTGGGTGTTGTAGGTTTTGAGGAAATGATGGAAATGTACAAGGATGATGAGGATTTTAGAGACATATACACAACAATTTAGAATCCAGTGAGCCATAACAGAAGTCAATGGATGGACTACCTTATTCAAGGAGGGTTGTTATTTAAAAGCAACAAGTTATGTATTCCTAAATGTTCCATGAGGGAGAGCATAATTAAGGAGAAGCACAGTGGAGGATTATCTGGTCATTTTGGACAAGATAAAACCTTCGCTCAGGTGAATGCTTTTTATTATTGGCCCAAAATGCAAACTAATGTTAAAAAATTTGTTGAGAAATGCAGGGTATGTCAATATGCCAAAGGAAGGAGTCAGAATACAAGACTATATCAGCCATTGCCCATACCAGATCGACCATGGGATGCAGTTAGTATGGACTTTTTTCTAGGTTTACCAAAAACTCAGAGAAGAAATGATTCTATTTATGTTGTAGTGGATATATTTTCTAAAATGGCACATTTTATTGCTTGTAAGAAAACTAATGATGCCACACACATAGAAAATTTATTCCTTTCAGAGATTGTAAGATTGCATGGTTTACCTGTAAGTATTGTATCAGATCGAGATACTAAACTTGTAGGGCATTTCTGGAGGACACTTTGGAAGAAACTGGGGAATAAACTCAGTTTTAGTTTAGCATACCATCCTCAGACAGATGGACAAACTGAAGTAGTGAATAGAAGCTTGGGAAATATATTAAGAAGTTTGGTACATCAGAATCCCAAACAGTGGGATTTGGCATTAGCTCAAGCTGAATTCGCTTACAATGATACACCAAACCGAAGCATTGGAATGAGTCCATTTCATATTGTCTTTGGAATGCATTCAAGAGGAGTATATGAGCTTAGGGACTTGGGAAAACAGGAAGCCAAGAGTGTAAGTGCTGAATATTTTGTTGAAAAAATGCAGAAGTTACAAGAAGAATTCAAAGGTAAATTGCAGGAAAGCAGCGGTAGATACAAGCAGAGAGAAGATCTGAAAAGAAAATAAATGGAGTTTCAAGTAGGAGATTTAGTCATGGCATATTTGAGGAAAGAGATATTTCCTACAAAAACTTATAATAAACTGAAAATGAAGAAGATAGGACCTTGTAAAATTAAAAGGAAATTTTCAGCCAATGCATATGAGATTGAGTTGTCGGAAGGGATCGGAATATCCCCCATTTTTAATGTTGCAGAATTATATCCATTCAAAAAGGCAGAGACCGAGTTATAGAATGAAGCCATAGGTGATGAAGTTCAAACTGTAGATTGGGAGGAACAGTTACCAAAAGCATCCAAGAAATAAGTTAAGGCTATCTTGGATCAAAGAATATCCAAGAAAACTTGAGGGCAGAGATATTTCCAATATCTGGTCAAGTGGAAGGAACATCCAATGGAATATTCCAGTTGGTTGACAGCAGCTGAACTACACAAATATGGAGTAAGTCCTGAAAGTTTGAAGGACAAATCTTTTCTTCCCTGGGAGTCTGATGCAGGAGCATCGGAATTAGCCAGCAATGTGAAGATTTGTTCACATGTTTTGGCTAAACATGGTGAAATTCACTGACTGTTGGTCAAATTCAGTTTTACTGAGGAGGTTGGACTTCTCAAATAGTTTGTTATAATTTATTATTGTAATAAATGTGAGATTGTCTTATTTTAAATTTGGAGATAGAGTTGTTAATATAGGTGTGCAAGAAAGCTAAAAGATAGAAGATGACTGTTTAGATTTCTAGAAATAGAAGATTTCTGTTAGTAAGAGATTGCGAAAAGGAGGAAAATGTTGATGAGCGAGAGATTAGAGAGGTTTTGAGTGAAGTGTAATACAGAGTGTATGTATGGACTATGTTTTTTAATATAACAGAGGTCATTTTCCTAGTGTAATGGGGCTAAGGTCGAGACTCTGTTCGTCTGAAGATTATGAATAAGATTAAAGTTGTGTGTATAATTATATGATGAGCCTGTGGAGGCCTGAGCGTTCTTTTTTTTCCATGTATTGATTGAAATGATTCTGGCCTGTGTTTTATTATTGCTTGTAAGAATTTCTGTGTTACAGTAAATCTGGTAATAGTTTGAGTCTGTGAGCGGGAAAGCTTTTAATACAGAGAATTGGCATAAAAAGAATTCACAGAAGCTTTGAGCAGAGTCGAATTAACGTATATATCGATTTTGGAATTCGTCGGGTCTGTATAACTTATCGCATCGACTGAGGAGAGGTGTTCCATATCATACCATATAACAATAGAACCCGGATGCGAAAAGTTATAAAGTTGTTTGAATTGAGATCGGGTCCGAGTGGATATCGAAAAGACTACGGGAGGCGACGTTGAACCATAGCGATTTCCGATTTCCGATTAACTTCGCATCGGAGTTGTGGAAGCTGCGACGGTTGGGTAGTGACATCAATCACTGCGATTTGCGATCGCAGATTGATATCGCATCGGAGCACATCGGAGTGTGGAGTGCATCGGAACTGTGGATTGATATCGCATCGGAGCTGTGTATATTAATATCGCATTGGAACTGCAGATATTGATATCGCATCGGAGCTGTGGAGAATGCCAGTAATAGAATATCACATTGCGACTGCCGATGTTGCGAATTGATTTGAGCCATTCGATTGGCCAGATCTGGGCACGCAATACACATAGATTTCAATTTATAAAAAGCGTTTAATGTTACTTTTGAACAGATTAAAGAGTATATCGGATCGGAAAGATAAAGTAACATTTTAATTAAATTCGAAGGTTCGGTTCCGAAATATAAAAGGGTTGAGTGAAGAGTTGAAAAGGTCCTATGTGAGCTTATTCAAATCTATTTCTACCGCTGCATCATATGTCCAAAGAGTAAAATACCCACAAAAAACTTATGAGCCTTCAGATCTGCCCAATATGGGTCCCAGAGTGCCATAGAACCCCCTGAAAAACCACATGAGTCAATTGCAACAATGCACCAGTTGGGACAGATCAATCTAAAATATTCTAAAGATCTCATAGAATCTACCATTATTTACTAAAATAGAACAATAAAGGGTCGGACAAAGAGGACTCAGTGGCGAAAAGACAAGATTTTGGTGGCATCCCCCAATCCCCGCATATTAAAAGATAAAATGCACATCATGTCCCAACGTCAGAGGGCTCACATGCTCTAAGCGCCCTAGATTAATATGTTTTGAGGATATGAACATCAAATAGTCCAAAAAAGTCCTTAAATAGGTGTTTTCCTCACGATTTCCCCTGGAAGTACTGACTTCCCTTGCCACCCCGACGACATATGGTAATATTTTTTCCAAACTTAGGGATGATGATAGGAGAGACGACACATGATTTTCCTTTGTGTACAGTAAGGATAGAGAGGTACATCACTGGATTGAGCATTAAAATCCCAAGTAACTGTCCACCGAGTTTTGAGGGGACGAAGGAGGTATTGAATCTGATAAAGGGGGAAGGGAGGTAAAATGAGAATCAAGAGACTGGGGAGAAACAACAGTGAATTGTGAAAAATGAGGCATTACAGAGGGATTCGTAATAGGGGGATTAGATGAAGAATCCAAGAGTGTAACATGATGAGGAGCCATGCCAGCTTCAAGTGAAATGGAAAGCCCCACCAAAGTCAAATATGGGCACACAGTATATGGATTCTGGGAAGCCCTTGACAGGAGTCCATTTTATTTTTCTGCAAATAAATAACAGACTCGGAAGTAACATAAACATGATTATTTCCAACTAAAGAGGGCTCATTATAGGATTTGGAGGTACCTTTATCGATCTCCTATAGAGGCCAAGAAGATCTCAGAGTGCATTCATAAGAAGGCAGAAGTCCATCCCGACGTGAAACACCATTTCCATAAAAATGTATAGGACATATCTCCAGTAAATGGCCGGTGTGATGACATAACAAAAAGTGAAACATAATGCCCCAAAATTCAATCCTCTGGTTGATACGCAGAGTGTCCCATTCCAAATCAATGCTCCACAACAAGCCCCTCGTATAATCCACCTCAACCAATATCCATGCCACCCTCTTGTCACGAGCACCTAATACCGGGAGATCCATGTAAACAAAACATCCCACCAAATTCCCAATCTCCACTAGAGCGTGCCTGGTCCAAAACTCCAGCGTAAAACCAAGGAGTTTAACCAAAATGTAGTTATTCTTTGGAGTGTCAAGGGGAGGGTTAAACCTGACGTAACGTCTACTAAACTGTAGGAAACTTCCATTAGGGGAATTTTGAGGTAAAAAATGGGCCTCCTAAGTAAATTATAAAATAATAGTGGAAATAATAAAATAATATTTTATTACATCATGAAATTTTAGAGGGAAAAAAGAAAAAACTATTTTTTCAACTCGTATTTTCAACTTATCTCCCTATGGGTTTACTCAAAATTCGAGAGGAAACACTCATTTGATGCAGAATTTCACTACAAGGAAAATACCCTCTAGCAGAGGTTATAAAGGAGGTTTTTAGTGTTATAAATTGGCCAAAATTGTCAAAAAAACATATGCTACCACATCCATAACAAGTTTTATACCCCATAACAAACCATATATTTAATATAAAAGATGTTTTTGTTCTATTAATTATAGACAGAGCTAATTAAAACAAGATCAATAGATGCTTACAAATTCCACAATTGAATTCTGATATGCCTACATATACTCACAACCCATATTTAACCCAATTTCAATCAATTCATCTCATGGTTCTTCTTTGTATGTTAGCACCTATTTGAAGACATTTAATGATGATTTTTGTAAAACAATTTAAAAAATATAAAAATGAAATCTAGTTAAGTTGTTATAAGGAAGTAACAATTACTCAAAAACTTAGAGATCAACCATTTTCTTCCTTGTCATCATGTTTTATGCGCTGAATGGGTTCCATTTTCTTTTCTTTTCTGCAAGAAAATTCTTGAAAATTAATATTTAATGCTAAATTGTTTATTTATTATACCTATGATCGAAAAATTCAATGATTACATATTACATTTGAAGCACGTTGTTGTATTCATTCCACTAGATCCCTCAAAATTTTGTAAAAGTTTTTCCCCCTTTCGTTAACTTCCAGCACCACTCCAAATGATCCAAGGAGCAATTCATTTTCATTTGCATGTTCTATTTTTTTCCTTTTCTTAGAACAACATTCGTTTTCTAAGTTGTTGGTCCCTGTAGAACATTAAACAGATGTGAATTAGTAGACTATTTGACACATGTTATCTAATAATTTTAAGTATATTATTAATGATAATTAAAAAAAGAAACTCATATTGGATCGATAGTATTGTTTCATTCACCTGATTCATCTTTTTGCAATTTTTCCATTAAAATTGTACGCTCTTCTGGTCATAGATCAGAAATAATCATATCGAGCTGCGTCATTTTGTGGTTCTGCATGGTACACAGTAAACAATACATATTAGTTAAAGTTACATATAGTTCAAAAATAATATTTTTTATAAAGAATTTACAAAGAACTTGCCTTTTTTTTCTTTTCTTGATGTGTTAATAGTATTTTTGTTACTTGATATCTTGTTAGTCATTTCTTTATCAATTTGAAACCTGTAGCATATCATTCATTAATATATTTATAAATAAATTCTCAACTTTTCAGGTAGAAAATAAATCTCGAGACACCGGTGCACCTTTCATGAAACCCGCATTGTTGCCGGTGCATGAATATATTAACAACGCATCGCAAAATAGTATAATACATCACACGGTGTATTCGGTATTATAAACACACCGCAAAAAGAGTGTAATAGACCTAACGGTGCGTGGGGTATTATAAACGCACCGCAAAAACAGTGTAATACACCATACGGTGCTTTCCTAGTTAAAGAGAGCACCGATGCCCTATTTCAGATTTGGCGCACGGATTTAAAAAAATGTTTTCAATTTTTTACAACACGGAACTTGTGCGGTGCGCTGTAATAATACAAAGCACCGGTGCGGTGGTGTACGCAAGGCGCACCGATAAAGAAAAATCCATTTTTTCAAAAATTCACGCAATGGCTGAATGGATTGGAATCCGACTATGCAAGTCGTCCCGTGAGTTGGATGTCAATCTAAAATGAAAAACCCTAATTATGAAATCACAGAAACAGGGAGAAGAAAGGGAAAAAACAAAAAAATGAAGGGTTCAGGGTAAAAATGGATAAAACTGCAGGAAAAAATAAAAAACTGCAGAAAAAAGTAAAAAAGGAACTAAATTTAATCACAAAATGGTTTGAAAGTCTATGATAAAGGGCTTGAATCACCAGAGTTTTGGTTTCTGATTGTCTGAATACTTTTGTTCGAATGTATTTCGCCATCCACAGTGCCTTCGTGCTCTCTTGCTCCAGGTCTGTCTCCTGCAAAAATCTGACTGAAATTTTTTAGCAAAAATAGTGAAATAATGAAAAGTGTTTAGTATTTAAAGAATTATTTTATCAAATTAGATTTTCGAAAATATTTTGCCGCCCATTTTTCAAATTGCCGTTTTTTTTTTAATTTATACAAAATAGAGTTGCGTTTTTTTTATTTGCGTTTATTCGTTTCCGGTGCACGGAAATGTGACGCACCGGTGCGTTTATTGTATTAATACGACGCACTAGGGTCTGTTACGATGATAAGCGCACCGGACTTTTTAAAGTTTTTTTTTTTTTTTGTATGTAAGATCATAATAAAATAATGATAATTATAAAGTACATCAATTTATTTTCATTATTTTCTAAACTTTATCTTAGAAAAATTCGTATTATTCTAGATTTGTTATTTTACAATTATTTGCAAATTTACAAATTTATATATTTTAATAAAATCATTTCACATTAATACAATTAAAATTTTCACATTAATAGAATTAAAATTTTACAAATTAAAATTTTACATACAATTCAATTAATTAAAATTACAATTTCAATTAGAATTAAAATTACACTTACAATTTTACATTAATTTCAAATACATGAATTACGATTAGAATTACAATTACAATTTTAATTTTATATACAATTACAATTACAGTTTTACAAATATTTTACAAACAATTCAATTAAAATTACAATTACATTTACAATTTTACATAGAATTACATTTACAATTACAATTATAATTTTACAAATATTTTACATACAATTCAATTAAAATTATAATTACAAATACAATTACACTTTGTGAAATTTACATACAAGTAAAATTACAATTACAATTTTACAATTTTTCATATATACAATTACAATCAAAATTTTACATTAATAAATATTTTACATATAATTACACTTAAAATTACCATTAGTACAAATAAAAATACAATTTTACAATTTTACATAGAATTAAAATTAAAATTACAATTACATTCACGACATAATATTTAATAAATATCATGGTCATTTAATAATATTAAATTAATTAATAAACATCATCGCGATCATGATAACCATCGTACAAACATCATATTCGACTAATAAACACATTCAATTAACATCAAATTAACATTATATATTAATATCATCACAACACAAACATCAAATATACATCTCAATATAATGTCAAATAACTCATGCACCTATCACATATACACATCTATCTGCAAGCTAAACATTAAATGAACATATCTAACATGACTAACAATATGCGCCACATCATGATGATCATCAACATGAAAATTAAGTACAATTGCAACATGAACATAAAATACATAGACCATATATATATATAACTGAATAATGTTAAAAATATACAACTGTAATATAAATGTCATGGATCAGGCACTGGTGGTAGGATAACAACATCAATAACACTAGTACAAGTGAATGCAGGCTGCTTAGTAAAGCTAGGTGCAGCCTCGACAATCGATGGTCGACTAGCCTGCTCATGATCATGATGATCACTAGTACTGATGGATGCATCTGTTGGTGGTAGTACAACATGATCAATATGAGGCGTAGTAGTAGTGGAGGCAGCCTGCTCAGTCAATATTACTGCAGCCTCGGCGGTCGATGGTCCAGCCTACTCATGATGATCGTGACTAGTACTCATGATGGATGTTGCGCCAGGCTATTGACTGGACGTGACAGATGGTCCAACCTCATCTCCATGATGACTAGTGTCAGATGCTAGCAGTGGAGCCTCATGCTAATCATCAGGCACGCCGCGAGGTGAACGATCACGAGATGCAACTGTGTCACTGCTGGCGGACTCTCCATCACGTGCCGCAACTCGAATACGCCTATAGCTATGGAAAATCCTCCTCAATCGCGTAACAACTGTCGTAACTCCTACGGCATGCCACATCAAGCCGTACATGTCACGCGGCATGCCTCTCCACATCCGTAACAATCTATTATTGCCCTGTATCTCTCTGTAATAAGCGGGCCTGATGCTCGCATTTGAAATCAATCCATAGAGTTGGTTGCCCAACTCCATCTGGTATCTGGTCTCAGGTTGACCATGCCTACCAAAAGGTGGTATTAGTGCACCATGAGGCGCATGAGGATCAACATTTCTCTCTGCTGTTCCATCGGCCTCATCCTCTGGCAGTGCATCAGCTATCTCCTGACCGTAATCATCAGGATCGACACTTGGATCATGTGGTGGATCCGCCATCTCATTTCCATCAAAAGAGCCAATGTCTACAAAATATATACAAGTACACAACAATAATTAGACAATTTCATTACACAATTTAATAAAAACAAGTTAAAGAACATGTTAGAATAAATACAAATAAAACAATAATATTAGCTCTATCATCTGGCGTCTCATCAGGAGTGAAGAGGATGTTGGGACACCCTCGCCATTCTAGTCTAGCATAAGAACATGGGACCATAATGAAGGGATGCAGTCGACCAACACTGGCTAGTAAGTCCAGCGAATTATGTGATATCCTCGTTGGAAACATAGTGTCTCCCCTCTTGGGCATCATCTACCCCCACATGCACATCTGAGCCTCAAACATCGACCTACGAGGCTGTCGAAAAAAACTAGGTCTCATCTCTAGAAACCTCTCAAAAAATAAACAAAATAGCTCTAAAGAAAAAGGGAAGTTGACCCTCCCTTGTGCATGAGCATGACATCTATCTAAGGTTTTACAAAACTGTCGCAAAAATATGGCAGACCACCTGACAAGTCGTGGTTGTTGTACTAAATAATCAACGTAATATAAAAGTGAGCAACTAATGCGTTGCCCGTCAATGGTGTTGTGCGAAATGATCGAAGCAATAATAGAGAGAGGCACTTCACGTCCTGTCTACCAAAAGCACCTATACGTAACTGACCTCCAGGTACCTGAAAATCTGAAGGAGATAGTACATGTGCTCCAATGTATCTCTGGGAGTAAAATAAATGACTCCCTACTACACAACTAGCTGGCACGTCTGGGAATGAGGGAAAATCTTCCCCTCTCCTCGATAGTCCTGTAATAAAATAAATGTCCTCCTCAGTGGGTGTGTATCACTAGTCAGGACCAACCTGAAAAGCCTATCAGTGGGCATTCCACCTGCCGATAAGAAGTCTCAAAAGCACACTATGGGCCTTTAGGCCAGAAATAGCCTCCTCATAGAACTTGAGGAGGCCTATCTGCATAAGGATCTCCTGGGTATCTGTAGTAATAGGGCGAGGGCATCCATCTCTCTCCCTCTCTCTCGCCTCCCATTGGTGAATCATGTCATATTTTTTTGCTTGTTGTTGCTGTTGTTGCTCCTGTTCTCTCTGAATCATTGCCATATTAATTTTTTTTTTTTTTATTAAAACATAAATGTATTTATAAATATACATATATAATTTTTTTTGAAAAAAAAACAAACATACAAGTCAGTGCTACATAAGAACAGTCACGCACCAGTGCCGGTGCATCCTAATATTTTAGGGCACCGTCCCCGAGGCACCTAATGAAACAGACTGCATCGGATTCGGTACAGATGTCTATTTTTCAAGCACCGTGGACTGTATATAATTTAGAATAGCAGTGCGCTGACTGAAATATACGCCCCAGCGCATATAGTCGTGTCAGCGCACTGACTTCATGAAAATGACATAGTTGACGATGTGGTCTTTTACTCGGCCGCACTGTTGACCCTCTCAGAATGCAAAATGAGGTGTGCTTACATAAACCGGGGCGGAAAATGAATTCAACACACCGCACTATGATTTCCAGGGTCAACAGTGCGCCTGGATAAATGAGCGCACTGCCTTTTTTATTTTTTTATTTTTAGTTTAAAATTATTCGGGGCGCCTTCTGGCACCGCCCCAAAAATGGTGCGGTTACCGTTAGCACCGGTAGCGGTGTTGCGTGTAAATTTTACAGGTAGCGCTGCTATCTGGTGCGAGCCAAACAGCTCAAGCGCACCGTGCGACAATTTTTTTTTTTTGCTTTTTTAATGGTTATTTTAAAGTTTATTTCAATTTCTAATCTGCTAAAAGGCTTAATTATAGAAAAACTAGAAAAATACCTGTACATTTCACTGTCGAGGAGGCATATTGGGTGTAAAATTTGGAAAATAAAATTTTCCCACTGTTTTTCAAAATGCAAGCTGGAGATTGGTGCCCAATGCAAAGCAGCAGTGCGTGCAATGGGTGAAATGAGAGCACTGATGTCAAGGCGACTTAGAAATAAGGAAATAGCACCGGGGCTTGAGAGATCTGGAGCACTGAGGAAAGTGAATAATGAAGTTTTTTGGCTGTAATTTTTTTTTAATTAACCCTGTTTCAGTGCGCGGGGTTTTATAAGCGCATCGGTGTGGTTAAATAAAACTGCACCGGGCAGTATCAATTTTGGCACGTTATTTATAATGTGCCGGGGTGTTTCTCCAACCGCGCACCAGGATGTTTCAGTTTCAGCACGAAAATTTGATGATGCACTGGGGCGGCGTAATGGTAAAGCACCAGTGCGTAATAGTCACAAAGCACCGTTTTTTTGGCCTTAATTTTTCTTATATATAACGTTATTCTAGTGCGTGTGGTTTTGGGCGCACCGGTGCTCTTAGAGAAGAATGCACCGACTCGTTTCTGTTTCGGCGCGGTGTTTTATGATGCACCGGCGCAGAAGAGTATTGACGCCCTGGTGCATTACAGTAATGGGACACCCCGATGGTGTGTGTATTTCGCGCACGCTGTCCGGTGTGCCAATGTTCGGTGCACGCCGGTGCGTTCTATGGTATCATGCGCATTGGTAATTGATAGCTTAGGAGCACTAGAAAACTGAAAAATCCAGGTTTTTTGTCGTAAATATTTTTTTTAATTTAACCCTTTACTGGTGCGCATTCTTTATAGGTGCACTGGTACTGTTTGCTACAAACGCACTGGTCGGTTTGTGTTTTGGTGAGTTTTTTATGATGCACCGGTGTGGTTTCTGTCTATTGCACCAGGTGGTTTTAGTGTTGGCGTTGTGTTTTATAATGCACTGGCGTGGACGAGTTGTGAGGCATCGGTGCTCTATTATATTATAATGCACTGGGCGGGTGTGTACGGAGTGCACAGTGTCCGGTGTGCCACTGATTTTGTCTGCACCGGTGCTTTCTTTTTTTGAGAGCACCGGGGCGAGTTTTAACGATAAGAGCATCGATAGGAAAACATCTGCAAAACCCTCTGCCTGCCAACATCCTCTAGTAACCTCTGCTAGAGACGGATGTATGGGTTATTTTTCTTTGTGGTTCCTCGAAAACATCTACTAGAGGGTCTTTTCCTTGTAGTGTTTGATTCCTCATCCAAGGATTACCCATGTTACATACTTTCAATGGTTCCCGTTACATGAAAAATGAAAAATACATGAAAAGCATGATTGCAATCACGTTTTTTAATGTATTTCTCATTTTTTGTGTAGGAAAGTCCATCAAAAGTATGGAACATAGATACTCCTTGGATGGGGAATTAAATTTTGCATCCAACAAGTACTCTCGCTCGAAATTTGAGTAAAACCTTAGGGAGATATGTTGAAAATACAAGTAAAAAAAGTAGTTTTATTATTTTATTATTTTTTAATCTTTTTACTTTTTTACACCAAAAATGGTGAATCATCCCCCATGGGTTCCATCATCATCTTGAATCCTATTAGTTCTTAGAAAGCTTATTTTGGTTGTACATTTTTCTTAGGAGGACCATTTTAGACCTCAAAATTCCCCTAATGGACCCTGAACCCTCGGGATCAATAATATTCACTCTGAATCCTCCTTATGCAAGAAGTGAAAACTATACCACTAATTTAATAATTTACTCACTTTTGGGGTGTATCCTAGGATAGGCATCCAATAAGCCGATACCCAATCAGCGATGTCCATGTCCTCTTCACCTTTGAAGAACCACCACCCAAATTGTTCCTAGTTATGTAAAATTACCACTCGATCCCACAGGGCATCATGTCCAAAAATCGACAATTTTGGTTCCACAATGCACTTGAAATTTTTGTTTCACCTTCTACGACGATCCGAAGGTTCATGAAGCTAGTGTCGATATTGGGTATCCACATCAAGAAAGGGACATGAAATTGGACACAACTTTGACTACAATGTGTGTCCTCCATGCACAGTGGGTGAGTCAACTCCCTGGGAATGAGCCCCTTTATCATATTTTTATTCCGCGTCCAACGTGGCATGCCAAAATTCCTCCTGAGTGGGTATGTCTACACAGAGTGATTCAATAAATCCCTCCATCAATTTCCACCAAGGATTAAAAATCGAAGTGTCACAAAGATGTAGGTACCCAGCCCCTCAGTTGTCAGAGAAAAATAGACACCACACCCGCACTACCTAGGGAGCATCAAACGAGTCAACCATCCAAGAAAATCCTTAAAAGTGAAAACATGCACTACCCAAAAAATCTAGGAAGGTCCATTTATGAAATTAAAAACCCCATGCCAAGAATGTATACCATCCAAATGATTTCATAAAAATGAAACCTTCTTAAGGGACGGAGCACCCCCAATCATTGTGAAAGACCCACAGTAACTTTACCCCAAAAGGACCACTGCCGCCAACCTCATTAAAATAGAAAAATTGTAATGGACAGATCGGATAATGATAGAATTGATCTCCATGAGAATCACGCAGGCACCCACCAGCCCAGATCCCCGACATGAAAGATCCCACCAAATGAGGGAATTTTTTACACCTATAGATAGTACCACCATCTATTTACGTGCATGAGATTCCCAAAACCAACAATCGCAACATGTACCAATAATGTGGAGAAATCTAGTCGAAATACCAAATTGCATACTATCAGAGTTTAATACATGCATATAGTGTCGCCTCCAACTGGCTCATGTAGAGATATCCAACATCTTCCCCTTTAACCTCCAAAAATATTTCGATTGCTTACCCCCAGAAAAAGCTGGCCACGAAATTCCGCCACCCCTGCGCCACCATCCCAGAGTCACGACTCAATGACATCCCACTAGAACGACCAAAATAAACTAAGAACCACAAAAGAGTCACAGAAAACCCTTGATGATACACAAAATTTAGTTATTACTAACAACAAAAAAAACATCAACAACACCAACAACCCAAGATCCTCCACCATTGATAAGATCACCAAAATTTATGTCCTTAAAGGGTCTCGAGATGATAAAATAATTTATCCACTTCTTCCACATATTCTAAAAACTTTTATGTTCCTGCTACACCCGAGTCTCAATATCAACTCCCGCTGTTATCACTATAAAATCATACAAGCGAAAGCAATTAGGAAATGTCAAGCAGAAGGTATAGAAAAGGATTTACAGGGAAGTAAGACATTACAGGATCTGAAAATTTTAACTTTTCCTAAGGTCAATCAAGAAAATTTATCAAATAGCGCATAGAAAGCACTGACACCAAGCGATCCGCGCGGCCTTTTCTTCGATAGTAGCAAAGATCATCGTGGCTATGCCTCAGATAGTCACGCGGTCATGAGTATGTAGAAATTCACCATCCGGGACCACTTGGCACACTTGATTGTTGGCTATGTGTTATATTATTTCCACGACTAGTCACACACGGGTGGGGGGGCGATAGCGCCCTCTATACGTTGCGCCAGGTGTAGCAGGGGGGTCACAGGGGGGGCAACAGCGCCCCAGGAAAAAAAAATTGGGATTTATTTTCCAGTGGGCGGACCCGCCCATGGTTTTGTGCATGGGTTTGCACATGGTTTTGGGGCATGATGGTTTTTGACCCCTGGTATTTTGTAGATCCGGTCAAGGGAACTACAGTTATGTTCTAATCCAGGGTTAATAGATTGGGGTTTGTGTATGCTTCGGCATGTATATATATGTGTTGTAACACTAAAAGGAAAATAATGGAAAATCAAGCTGGTCATCTCGATTTGGGATCCAGGGGAAAATCTCTGTGCTTATCTGTTTTATGTTTTATGCTCTCGGTATTGTTTATTTTCTATTTTAAGATTCGTTTGCAGATAATTTATGTACAGGGTTAAAACCTAGATTTGGTATCAGAGTTGTTTCAGCTTCAAGGGGACGCCTTTGTTGCTGAGGGTTTTTTGCTCGGGCCTGAGGTAGACCTTGTTCAGTGGGAGATCTACGGGATCAATTCTTGGGCTGAAAAAAGATGGCGAGCGACAGGAAGATAAAGATCAAGAAATTTAATGGTCATAGTTTTGAGTTGTGGAAGCCCAAGATGGAGGATCTGTTGTTGAATAAAGATCAGTGGATCGCTGTAGATCCAGGTACTAAACCAACAACAATGTCAAATGAAGACAGGAAGAAGCTGGATCAGAAGGCAAAGAGCACAATACAGTTTTATGTCTCAGATTCAGTATTGTTGAATGTATCTAGGGTGGCTACAATGAAGACCTTGTGGGACAAGCTAGGGACTTTGTACCAATCTAAGTCTCTGGTGAATAAATTGTTCCTGCGGAAAAAGATGTATAGCCTGAGGATGAAGGATGGAGATTTGGTGACAGAGCATCTGGACGCCTTCAATACTATGGTAAGTCAGTTGTCATCCATTGATATTAAAATCTCAGATGTAGATAAGTGCATCAGTTTTTTGTGTTCTCTACCAGACTCGTGGGACAGTCTGGTTATTGCAATAGGTAGCAATACAACTACCTTGAATTTTGATGACATTGTGTCAGCCTTGCTCTCAGAGGAAATGAGACAGAGAAATATGGAGGTTCGGAATGGAGATGCCTTATCTGTATGAAGAAGGTACCAAAACAGAAACAAGAATAATGTTTCAAGTGGGAGATCTAAATCTCCTGGAAAGTTTGTAAAGGTGTGTTGGAAATGCAGAAAGGAAGAGCACTACAAAAAGGACTGTAGATCTAAAGCTCCTGAGAAAGGAAAGGGATCTAATGATGCTCCTTCTATAGAGGAAAAAAGCACCTCGGATGAAGGTGGGGATGTGTATTTGGCTTCTTATTCAAATACACATGTAGATCATGAGTCATGGTTGATTAACGAGGGTGAATCCTTTCACTTCACTCCTCATAGGGAGTGGTTCAGTGAGTATGAGAAATATGATGGCGGTGATGTCTTCTTAGGTGATGATAGGAAGGCCAGAATCGTTGGACATGGAAAATTCAAGCTAAAGCTGCAAGGTGGAAGGAGTAGAACACTTCCTGGTGTTCTGCACATTCCTGCATTGGCCATAAATATGATTTCTGTAAGCAAGATGGATGATGCATGTGTAAAAACAGTGTTCGAGAAAGATGCCTGTAAGATGGTTCGGGGAGCACTGGTATTAATGCATGGAGTTTGGATTGGAACTCTGTACAAGCTTTAGGGAAGCACTGTTATTGATGGGTGCAATAGTTATGTGGTTCCCGAAAGTGGAGTGGAAAGCCTAGCGGTCTCTGGAGAAAAGACCATGCTATGGCATCAAAGGCTTGGAAATATTGGAGAGAAGGGCCTTTAGATACTGCATGGAAATGGTATGGTAGAAGGTATGTCTAATAGCTCTCTGGATTTCGATTTCTGTGAAAATTGTATATATGGGAAGCAGAATCGAGTGAGTTTTCCTTTTGGTGCTAAGAAGGTGAAAAATATATTAGAGCTTGTGCATAGTGATGTGTTTGGACCTGTGTCGGTTCCATCACTGGGTAAGTCTGTGTCCTATGTTTCATTCATAGATGACTTCTCAAGGAATACATGGATATATTTCTTGAGGAAGAAATTTGAAGTCTTTGACAAATTTAATTAATTTAAGGCTCTAGTGGAAAACCAGACAGAGAAGAAGATAAAGGTGATGAGGATAGATAATGGTGAGGAGTTCTGCAAGAAGGAATTTGAAGAGTTCTGTAAGAAGTTTGGTATAGCACAATAGAAGACTACTCCATACACACCTCAGCAAAATGGGGTTGCAGAAAGAATGAACAGAATGCTAATGGAAAAGGCAAGAAGCATGCTCAGTGGTACCAGGTTAGAACAAGAATTTTGGGAAGAGGCACTGGAGACTGCATGTTACTTGGTTAACCGATCACCTTCATCAGCGTTGGAGAATAAGACTCCACAAGAGGTATGGACTAGTAAGAAACCCTCTCTTTCACATCTGAGGGTATTTTTATGTGATGCATATGTACATGTTCCAAAGGAGAAAAGGAGCAAGTTGGATAATAAATCTGAAAGGTGCATCTTTATTAGGTATAAGGATGGCTTAAAGGGTTACAAGCTTTGGAACCCGGAAACAAGGAAGGTTGTGTACAGCCAAGATGTGGTGTTTACAGAGGTGACAGGTGTTGTTAAACATGAATTCCTACCAAAGGAACCTGAAAACATAGAGTTTGAGCTAAAGGAGGATGAATTAGACTCTACAATAGAAGAAGACTCAGAAGAGGAAGAGCCACAAACTCCAACTGTGAGAAGATCAATTCGAGAAAGAAGACAACCAGAAAGGTATAGTCCATCTGCTTTCTATTCAAATTTTTCTTTAACTATAACTGATGATGATCCCAGAACCATCATGGAGGCAGTAGATTCAGAGGATGGAAAACTCTGGAAGGAGGCCATGGTTGATATGGCATCCTTGCATAAAAATGAGGCATGGGATCTGGTGGAGTTGCCGGCTGGAAGGAAGCCCATTGGGAAAAAATGGGTGTTTAATAAGAATATGAAGCTAGAAGGAAAGGTGGAGAAATACAAAGCTCAGTTGGTAGCAAAAGGTTATTCCCAGGTTCTAGGAATTGATTTTGGTGATATTTTTTCTCCTATTGCAAAAGTTACTTCTATTAGATTACTTTTATCTGTTGCTGCTACATTTTATTTTGAGGTAGAACAGATGGATGTGAAGACAACATTTCTTCATGGGGATCTGGAAGAGGATATCTACATGAAACAGCCTGAAGGCTTTATGGTGAAGGGGAAGAAAGAGCTGGTATGCAGGGTAAAGAAGTCCCTGTATGTGTTAAAATAGTCACCAAGGATGTGGTATCAGAAATTTGATACCTATATATGGGGACTTGGCTTCACTAGAAGAAAGGAGGATCACTATGTTTATTTTAAATTAATTGGTGACCGTGTTATTTATTTGGTCTTGTATGTGGATGATATGTTGTTGATTGGAAATGAGAAAAAAATTATCTAAGGTTTGAAGACCCAACTATTCTCCAGATTCGACATGAAGGATCTTGGTGCTGAAAAATATATTTTGGTTATGGAAATTAAGAGAGATTAGGGAAAGAGGAAGCTTTGGTTAAAACAGAGGAAGTATGTTGAGACTATATTGTAGAGGTTCAATATGTAGGATAGTAAACCAATGAATGTTTCGATTCCTGTAGGTGTAAAGTTGTCTGTTGAACAGTATCCCAAGACACAAGAAGAAGAGGATATGTCCCGTGTTTCTTATGCAAGTGCAGTGCGTAGCCTGATGTATGCAATTATTTGTACTAGACTAGACATTGCACATGCAGTGGGAGTATTGAGCAGATTTATGTCAAACTCAGGGAATGAGCATTGGACAACAATGAAGCAGGTTTTCAGATATTTTCGTGGCACTAGTGATTATGGCTTGTGCTACCATGGAATGTTCAATATCACTTTTTGAGATATATGGTTGAGGCTAAAAGGGTGTTTCTGATAAAGGTGGGCACCTTGAAGAATGTTGCACATGCATTGATGAAGTTTGTGAGTACTCAAAAGTTCTCTTGGTGTAAAGAAAAAATGGTTGTTGCAAAATTGGGCTAATGACTCAGCTCTCCTGTGGCCCCCTGCGAAAAGAAAACAACAAGTGGGAGAATGCTGGGTATGTGTTATATTCTTTCCACGCCTAGTCACACATGGGGGGGTCACAGGGGGGGCGATAGGCCCTACTGTACGTTGCGCCGGGCACAGCAGGGGGGTCACAGGGGGGGCAACATCCCCCCCTGTCGAGGTTCGGGGCGGCGCCCCAGGAAAAAAAAATTGGGCATTATTTTCTAGTGGACGGACCCGCCCATGGTTTTTTGCATGGGTTTGCACATGGTTTTGGGGCATGATGGTTTTTGGTCCCTAGTATTTTGTAGATCTGGTCAAGGGAACTACGGTTATGTTCTAATCCAGGGTTAATGGATTGGGGTTTATGTATGCTTCGGCATGTATATATATTTTGGTTTTCAAATTCTTGTGGTTATCATTTTCGAATCCTAACGGGGATCCATATTATGTATATATGTGTGTTGTAACACTAAAAGGAAATAATGAAAAATCAAGTTGGTCATCCCGATTTGGGATCTAGGGGAAAATATCTGTGCTTATAGGTTTTATGTTTTATGCTCTCGCTATTGTTTATTTTATTTTTTAAGATTTGTTTGCAGATAATTTTTGTACAGGGTTAAAACCTACATTGATGAAGAATATTCTCACTCAAGCCAGCCAAGTAGAGCCACCTTGAGGCCTTAGTGCAGCACACAAAGGAATCAGCCTCCCACTCTTGTGTCAACATCCATATTGTACCAAGAGAGGGATGGAAAATTTGAAATTTGTCTATAAAAGACATCCATGGAAAGAGGAACATGAGGACACATTTTTATGCTGGCCAAATTTCTTGAGAGAAAACCATCATTTTTTTGTCCGAGCAGCAAGGAGTGGAACGATTCAGCTGTTGGCCACCCAACACCTCAATCCAAGAGAATAAGTTCACCAAGTTTCCATTATTCTACCATCCGTTGAGGAGAGAGAGAGGCTTGTAAGAAGCTTAAAGGGAATATACCCCCTTGCCTTGAATATTAGAGCTCCATAGATCTAAGGATTCAATGCAAGTGATTTAGCATCCTATTCTCTTATACCATCAGCAAATAATAAAGGGAGAGAGATCTCCATTTGAATTATTAGTGTGTTTGACTCGATTGAGCTTGTTATTATACATGACTGTTTTGTTTCTTATTTCTTCATTAATGTAGTATGTTATGTTCTTTACTTAGTTTACTACATTTTATTTTATTGCACTAACAATCTAACAAACCAATTGACCTGTTACTTACTTTTAGGAAATCAACCTCCCTATTAAGCACAATGTATTTCGTTTTCCCATGCGTCGAATACACTACAACAGGAATAGCAAGTCCACTTCTTTCTTTCTTTTAAGTTAGTGGTTGTTGATTGTAGTTCCTCTCTCTTGCCCAGACATGTTGCAATATCACTCCTACTTCCTCCCAACACTTTTCAGTCACCCTTAGTGAGAAATTTGGCTCAAAGAAGGTGGATTTTTCAGACACTATAAATCTACACATGTTCAGCCCGAACAGATGCGTGAACCTCACGCCTGTGTGAAAATAAGACACGCGGTAGGAATTGAGAACTATTTTCACTATTTTTTCTCATTTTTGAGTAGTTGTAAGGTGTTGGAAATCCATAAGAAAGTTTCCATCACTGTGTTCTGGTGTTTCATGGCTGGTTAGGACACGTTTTGCTGAATTTTAGCTTAGCAAATAGTTTGTTTTAATTTTAGTTTTTTTATCATTGAAAATCACACATAGTTTAAGTAGGGTAAGTAAGTGGCCTTCAATCCACAAATTCTATCTGAAAAAAATATTTTCTGGTAAAATATAGCAAACACATATAATAATTAGTGGAAAAGTAAGTGGCTCATATTGTAGTATTCCCAATCTGTACTGCTCAGCAAAACAGGCCTGAAAATGCATTTTTTAGGGATGTGTGCTTCAGAAACTAGGACCAGCCCTTGTATCCCTTATATCAGAGTATCTAAGACCTAAATCCAAGAGGAGGCTCAAAAGAAATCACTCTAGGTGGGTTAAACAGATTTCCCACGCCTAGTTGTCTTAAGAAAGTTGCCCAATGAAGAGCCGCAGTAGTATAAAACACAAAGACTGGAGTATCAGCGAGCTAATAACTCTGAAATGTTTTTAGAAACACCTCAGAAGTAGTTTCATGCACAGCAGCAAGAATAATATTAATTCTCCCTGCAAAGGATGGGGAAAAGTGGTGATTTATGCCCTAAAATGCGTGTATTCCGAAATCTGCATAAAAATAAGGGAAACAGAGAGATTTTATTTTATATTAGGCCATGAGGGACTCCCATACCAAATTTCAGGTCAAAAAAATAATTCTATCTAAGTTAAACAGTTCCTCCACTCCTGAAATGGCTTAACAAGGCTGATTTCCCATGACCTAGAGTATGCAAAAATTACTAAAGCTTGAGCAGCATGATTTTCTAAAGATAATAGATGAAAATATGTATGAAATCATGTAATTATATCTGGGGCAATACTTATGCATTTATAAGATAAAAACAGAGACTTTACATGGATAAACCCTCAAATTTGAGGTGCTGCAACACTGGAAATTGCCAAGAAAGATAAAAAAACGTAATTTCTGAAGACTAAAGCTCTGATTTATTGTGTCTTAGATCTAGAACAGATACATGCATGAAAATACATATCTACTATAGATATGGAAGCCAAAGAGGATGCTTATTACATACCCCTTGGGGTTTTGTGCAAAACATGAAGCACAGAGAGTCGATATGAGATCTAAGGTTGTAGAGCTGCAGAATGATTCAGAAATTTCTAAATAATACAATGGTACAACAGATTAGATATGAAACTAATATGGATTGGATGGCCAATCCATGGATCACCACAGTGAAAGGAATAATCCCAACACCGGAGATCTCTCCTTCAAAATGTAGAAAAAACACCTTGCAGCTGTAGATTTGCAAATAACATTATCTAGGGAGAGAAAAAACACTATATTCTTTGAGAATTATTTGTCCTGATGCCAAGATAAAAAACTGAAGCTCCAACAATGGATGCACTCTTCTAGGAGGTTAAAAGACACAGTCACTGAGAAGAGGCTCCAATACAAGCTAGATCTGAAAAAATCTAGTATTCCACTTGCTGCAGCTTACAAAAGAAAGCAAACCCTCATTGGATCTACATTTCAGTTGGAAGTATAAGCTTGGTCTCCAACCTGATAGTGTACAAGAAATACAAGCTCTCCCAAGAGCTCCTCAATGGGAAGAGATGGAAACCCTAAACAGGAAATCCCAATGCAATATAGGCTAAGCAACAAGGAAAGCTGTTGTCTAAACAAACAACAATTCAGAAATCATATCATGAACTCCTTCAATATGCTGCCCTCCTCTTCCTTTTATAATATTAGGAGATTGTAAAACCCTAAACCACCTTCAATGATTTAGCCCCATTCACATGTGTAGCCTCCAACTTGACTTTGTTGTCCTTCTAAGAGATTCATTGCATCTGGACATTGTGGTTGATTTTGTCTTGGTTGACTTGGTCAATAGATTCAGTCTCTTTCACACTCAAGCGTGTTTTTACAAGTGGCACAGATTTAGCCTTGTTCACATTTGGCATTGATTTATTCTTTTATTAGGAGTTTTATGAACCTCATTTACATACTTATTCTTTAAACAAATAAAGAAAAACAAAATGAATAATCATATTAGCTTAGGACTAATTAGGAATATTACAGTCCTCCCCTCCAAAATGTTGCTTGTCCTCAAGCAACTCATAAGGACTTTGCAGAATCTCCAATGGAATTTTCTCCTCCCAAGAATACAAGTTTTCCTTTGGTGGGTGAACCAAATAGATTTCATCATGAAGTAGTGGGAGATACATGAAAAGAATCATATGCTATCCATTGGCCTTCTCAAGGCACGAGAGATGGTAAATATTGGGTACTCCAACCCCCATGAGAAAATTTGATCTCCATGCTATCAACCAAACAAAGTGAGCCATCCTTGATAGCTCAAAGAAATAGTCTCCAATCCCCACCATCTGCAATGTGTAGGGGTTCCATGGCTGGAAATGAGAGATAATAATTCTCAATTCACGCTGTCTCTCCTTCCATTTGTGATAAATATGGAGTTGATAATCCTGGGCTGCATTAATATAGTCCTCATGAAGCCAAAAGAGACTTGGAACTTCATGATTCCCTTCATGGATTCTACTGAGCCTCCTTGCCCAATATTCCATGCATATAGTGACGAGAGGATCTTCACCATGTATGCTCCAAAAGAAACATGGACTAAGTGTCATATGACATATTGGATGGTGAAAATAGTCCCTCCCTTGAGACCAGCATTGTCCTTCATCTTTCTGCCTCAAATCATAGTACAATAAGTGGCCATCCCACCACCTTCTTGCTACAAAAAGCTTCTTCAAAGCTTGGAAATAGTAGAGGATAATAGGTGTTGGTTGAATATGATTCAAGCAACACATGTCTTGCTGCAAATTCTCCCAAGTGAGAGACTTCTTCCAATGACATAAGCCCAACATCTGGCTCCTTGCATAAGAAAACAAAGGATATGATGTATTAGCCATACAATGTGTTATCCTCCTCTTGAAGAATGAATGAATATGGGAGATTTCATTCCCAAAGGACACACTCAATGAACGTGTCATCCCTCCTCTCATGTTCCCAACAAAGATCAGAGCATCACCATCATCATGATATAAATAACCTCTCTTATGCCACCTCATGAGAGAATTACATTTTCTCCCAAAACCAAGTACATACATGATCATGAGATGCATTCCAAAAAGAAATACATGTACATACATGAGACTCATCCCAATCACAAGCAAATATATGGACATGAAATTTGACATGGGATGTCAAAACTCTCTTCTTGTCAACCAAAGAAACCATGCCTTCTTCTTCTTATGCATCCTCTCATTGAGATACAAGGCATGAGACAAGAAAATATCAAACCTTGGGTAGTACCCATACTCACCCAATAGCAACCAGCATAGGACATCTCCTACTTGCATAAAATTAAGATGTGGTAAGTGGTTTCCCCACCACTTACTTGCTGCCCATAACATATCTCCATGGCTGAAAGTGGAAGATATATTTGGCGCCTTAGGAAAGCACCCATCATGCTACAAAATATCCCTTAGTCCATCAAAGGAGTGGCCATTTTCAGAAATAGTTTTGGCCCAAAGTTGGCCATGAAGTTTATAAGATATGACACTCCTCCTTGGAGTCATGGCATGGATATATAATGTAAAATAATTCATACAATTATAAAATACAACATGATTTGCATAAGTACTCTCTTCACCAATAGTCCTCCTCCAACAAGTGGAGAGGTGCACATATCTATCTCCTTCCTCATGAGGAGAAAGAGAGGGCTGAAATAACTCTTCCATAGAGTTATATTTCTGCTCCATTTTCATGTGAGACATTCATCTTTGATAATGCTGATATAAGTCTTCTTTAAAGCCTTCCCACATGAATCCATCTGAGATAATATGGTGTGTCCTAAAACAGTGGGGGTAGAAAGAAATATATCATACGCAACACTTAGTAGTTGGTCTTTGAGTCTTGACTCTCTAGTAAAATAGATCTGATCATGAAAGAAAATGACTCCATCAACCACCTTATACCTCCTATCTTTCATTTTTCCATCAAGAACCTTACATGTGAATAGGTTCTTGGAATATTCCACCAATAGTTGGGATTCCCAATAGGAATCAAGGCTTCTCAACAAAGATAGAGTTGTAGATTTATGAAATGAAGTAGCCATCCCCTCATCTTCTTTCTTTTTATGGAGAGATATCATTTTATGCCCCAAATCTATGGAGTGGCCTTTTGACACCATGTTAATGTCATCAGAGGTCTTTGACTTCTTCTTTATCAGTGCAAATAGATGAGTGAGAAATAGCAAAATAAATTTCAGGAAATTGTTCAACTCTCCTTGAAATATATCAATAGATCTTAGTGCTATGGTAGCTCCCTTCAAGGCTCCCTCCTTAGCCAAATTTGTCATTGATGCACAAAGTTGAGAGAACACTTTATTCTTCTTCTCATTAGGGGGTATCCCTGGTGAAATACCTCCATGTAAAGAGACATCAAGATCTGAAGTAGACTACATAAATGGTTGCACTGATATGTCCCTTTCCTTGCTACATAGTTCAGTCTCCTTCTCATCAATATTTGAGAACACCTCCCTATAAACAAGAGACCTTGGATCTTGGTCTTCTTTTCAAAGAGGAATATCCATAACTTCTTTTTGAGAAGAAATATCTTCATGCAATGGGGATCTTGCCCTTGGCAAGTTATCAAAAAAGTTTTCATCCCCTCCAATAGAAATTTGAAATGGATTTTTCATAGTAGGTCTTTCCAACTCATGCAAGGGTTTTGCATGCTCATGCTTTGCTAGCTCTTTCACAGACATTTTAGCTTGCCTCTCATTAAATCTCTTCACCATTCTCCTAGTGAACATAGCATAACTGGAAATATTTTCATTCTTCAAAGAGAAAGTTTCAAATAACCACGAAGAATAAGCTTTACCTTTAGGATGCAGTGCTGCTACCTTAAGGGCTTCTTTTTCTGAAACTTGATGTAGATCCAGATATGAGTCTAGCTGATCTATCCATTCTTCAGCTATGCATGTGGAGGATCCATCAAAGTTAGGAAGAAAGAATCTACCTCTTCTTCTTCTATTGTTGGCTCTTCTCTCCTCCTTGAGCTGGCAGAACTCTTGGAAGCTCAAGTGCTCCTTTATTTCCCAAGATTTAGATTCATACTCCTGAAGATAATCACTCAAAGTCTCCTCCTTTTGTGTATCTTCCTCCTTCATCTTCCTTGCAGTCTTCTTGACCTCCTTGGAGAGGTTCTCTCTAGATCTAAATGCTAATGAGAGTAATATCATATTATTCAACATTATGATCTTCTTGGGCTTAGACTCACAGGCTGAGCCAAGAAAGTTTCTCTGATACCACTGTAATATTCCCAATCTGGACTGTTCAACAAAACAGGCCTGAAAAATGCATATTTCAGGGATGTGTGCTTTAGATACCAGTACCATCCCTTGTATCCCTTATATCAGAGTATATAAGATTGAAATCCAAGAGGAAGCTCAAAATAAATCACTCTAGGTGGGTTAAACATATCTCCCACGCCTAGTTGTCTTCAGAAAGTTTCCCAATGAAGGGCTGCAGCAGTATAAAACACAAGAATGGAGTATCAGCGAGCTAATAACTCTAAAATGTGTTTAGAAACACCTCAGTATTAATTTCATGTACAACAGAAAAAATAATATTAATTCTCCCAGCAAAGGATGGGGAAAAGCGGTGATTTATGCCCTAAAATGAGTGTATTCCAAAATCCACGTGAAAATAAGGTAAACGGTGAGATTTTATTTTATATTATGCCATGAGGGACTCCCATACCCAATTTCAGGTCAAAAAAGTCATTCTAGCTAAGTTAAACACTTCCTCCACTCCCGAAATGGCTTAAAAAGGTTGATTTCCCATGACCTGGAGTATGCATAAATTACTGAAGCTTGAAAAGCGTGATTTTATGAAGATAATAGATTAAAATATGTATGAAAAACGTGGAATTATATCTGGGGCAAGACTTATGCATTTATAAGATAAAAACAGAGACTTTACATGGATAAACCCTCAAAATTGAGGTGTTGCAACACTGGAAATTTCCAGGAAAGATAGACAACATAATTTTCAAAAGAATGAAGCTATTATTTATTGTGTCTTAGATATAGAATAGATATATGCATGAAAATACAGATCTATTAGATATCTGGAAGCCAAAGAGGTTGCTTATTACATTCCCCTTTGGGTTTTGTGCAAAACATGAAGCATAGAGAGTAGATCTGAGATCTAAGGTTGCAGATCTATAGAATGATTCAGAAATTTCTAAATAATACAATGGTATAGAAAATCAGATCTAAAACTAACATGGATTGGATGGCCAATCCATGGATCACCACAGTGAAAGGAAGAATCCCAACACCGAAGATCTCTCATCCAGAATGTAGACAAAACACCCTACAATTGCATATCTACAAATAACGTTGTCCAGGGAGAGAAATAGTGTTTTAGGCTCTGAGAATGATTTGGCCTGATGCCAAGATCAAAAACTGAAGCTCCAACAATGGATGCACTCTTCCAGGAGGTTAAAAGACATAGTCACTGAGAAGAGGCTCCAATACAAGATAGATCTGAACAGATCTAGTATTCCACTTGTTGCATCTTACAAAAGAAAGCAAACCCTCACTGGATCTGCATTACAGTTGGAAGTAGAAGCTTGGTCTCCAACCTAATAGTGGACAAGCAATACAAGCTCTCCCAAGAGCTCCTCAATGGGAACAGATGGAACCCCTAAACAGGAAATCCCAATGCAATCTAGGCTAAGCAGCCAAGAAAGTTGTTGTCTAAATAGAAAAAAATTTAGAAATCATATCATGAACTCCCTCAATATGCTGCCCTCCTCTTCCTTTTATAAGATTAAGAAATTGTAAAACCCTAAACCACCTTCAATGATTTAGCCCCATTCACATGTGTAGCCTCCAACTTGACTGTGTTGTCCTTCTAGGAGATTCATTGCATATGGATAGTGTGGTTGATTTGGTCTTGGTTGACTTGGTCAATAGATTCAGTCTCTTTCACACTTAAGTGTGTTTTTACAAGTGGCCCAGATTTAGCCTTGTTCACATTGGGAATTGATTTATTCTTTTATTAGGAGTTTTATAAACCTCCTTTACATATTGATTCTTTAAACAAAGAAAGCAGAACAAAATGAATATTCCTACTAGCTTAGGACTAATTAGGAATACCACACATATATCCACACGTCTTTAGCTAGTTTATTGTTTTTAAAATTTTATGCATTAGTTTAGTTCACTTTTTTGCATTAGGATTCGAGACTAGGACCAAAATATCGAAAAGAAGGCAAGTAATCTCTACCACTCTTGCACCTCTCGGTGAGCCTAGGTACGCATATGAAAGCTTTCTTAAGATAATTTTCCATCTCCTTATAGTGCAAAACCTAGTCTAACTAGGCAAAGTGTAAGCATCCCATCATTTGCACATTGTTTATTTTTTGCAAGGAAAAACCACACATCGTGTAATTAGAGAAGGATTGTAAAGGATCACTGCATAGCCATATCTTATAACACTTGTGATTGTACACTCCAAAGCACACATGAAGCATCGGTAAGAATTAGACCAAAAGGCACCCAGTGTGTTGGGACCTTTTTCCTCTCCTTACAGTTACTTCACCAAGGCACACCTTAAGAAAATTAAGACTCTCTAAAACCAACCACTAATTGAACTCACTAAATTCTCCCCACAGGGGCCACAAAATAAATTAAAGTTCATGTTAGGACCATCTTGGGTAGGCATCCAATAAGTCACCATGGTCATTCTACATATTGAAACATAGATGTTGACTTTTTAGGGAGCTCAAAATTCGTCTATCTGCCCACGGAACAAAATTCTAGAGTGTTACATAGAACCGTTTCAGAGGAGGTTAAGCTTAGGCCTAGTGCGTGTGGTACTATTTGGGGCTACCTAAACCATCTAGTACTCGGTACTAGTAGCTGAATACTAAGAAGTTTAATACTCAAATGCTAACGTGGGATGACAGTACTTTAGTGGCAAAATCTAGGGCATCCTTCCCACAACACTAGATCCTCATACCTTTATCTTGGTCAATTCTTCGGCTTCTAGAAGGCGTCGCCAGTTCTTTCAGGATGTTAGCCCCAGTGCCCATCATAAGATATCTTCGCAAGTCCCAGTTACATTTGAGAGTGTTGAGGATGATTAGGTCTTTTTAGGGTTTTGAGTATCATATGCAAAACAACAAAAACCATATTTTTTGCTTGCTTGATCACATAGAATTAATCTAAAGGAAAACTTTCCCTTTATTTTTCGCTTTGTTTCATGTATGTGATCATATTTTCTTTGATAATAATTTTCCTTCTCTCGAAAAACTAAAAAATATTTCCAAAATTAACCTATTTGACACCATCATGAACCCAACGGGACCTCATCGATCTAGATGTTTTTTGGACCTCCCCCCATTATAGGGAGGAGTTCTGGGTCTTTCACCATTTAGGCATCAAAGACGACACACTGCCACCATTATTGGTTCATTCTTTATCGGAGAATATTTAGTTGGAAACCCCCAAGGGTCACCCAACACCACACCCGTGGAAACCCCAGCAGGGTCACCACACTTAACTCCTCCCACAACCCCTAGAGGGCAAAGGAGCACTACCCCTTCGAGGAGTTAGCAGAACACACCAAAGGGTACGCCACATGGTAATATTCCCCAGGCACCCCCCACACATCATCACACTCAGTTTCCACAGTACACAATGGAATGCAATACTCAATTACCCTTTTTAGCATCGTTAAACCTTCCAGATCTATCGAAGCTAACTAATGACCCCATTGCACACAACCCCAATTGGCCCCCCATGCCCATGAAGCTCCCTTCAGACATACCAAAATTCGAAGGGAAGCAAGCGGAAGACCCTTGAAATCATATTATGACTTTCCACCTATGGTTTTCGTCCAATATTCTCATTGATGATACTATTCTACTGAGACTATTTCAACGCACCTTAACTGGACTTGCCATGAAATGGTATGTGGAGCAGTCTTCTACTTTGCATGGAAACTTTAGCGTCGTCACTACCATTTTATTAACTTATTTTTAGCTACTCATACACCATGATTTGGGGATGGATTTTTTGACTCATTTTTGGCAAACGCCAGCTATCCATATCTCAGACCATCTCCACGAATGGTGGCGACGTCGTAGTTTGTGCAAGGCCAAAATCGACGATAGAGTTTTACTGGACTTATTTTTTAAAACTCTCACAACAGATATCTAAAACTATGTGGCGAAACAAGGACCTACCTCCGAGGAGGAAGCCATTTGCAAAGCCCAGAAACTCGAACTTATCTATACCTAGTCAGGATACATTTACAATGTCTTGCCTAACGTCCCACGCCTACAAACTTATAGAGAATTTCTAGGCGCGTCGAATACTGCAGATGGATTGATCGGGTCACTGACCCAAGGTCACCTAGGTAGCAATATCCAGTACCCATGCTACTCATACGATTCTAACTAGAGCATTATGCAACCTGGCTACCACCAAGTCAATCTGCACCTCTGCAGAATATGACAAATAGGGTGTCATTATACCACCATCAGTAGGGAGGATCGTACCATCCCTCGTAGGGGACCTATTACTCAGCTAGGAATGTTGATGGAAGAGATCCCCCTAGCAACCATTCACCAACCAGGGACAGGGAAACCAATATTCCCTTTCCCCCGCACAAAATTTGATCGGAATCTAGATTAGGGGAAAAAAATTGCTCAAATTCAAAGTTCTCAGAATTGCACCAAGCCAGAAAAACTACGACCGTTCCATTGCTAGGAATCCAACGCAACTCGTTTCCTCGAAAACTAAGTTAGGATGAAGAAGTTATAGCCTGTTGATCACCGTTCAGAATAGGCAATTTAAAAAAAAAATTGCCAAACACTGGGGGCTAATATTCGCAGGTGGGCTAATTTTCCATGTTTTTTCCATAAACAATATTCAGTAATTTCCATTTGTTCTAAGAATGATTCACCCAAATTTTATAGTATAAAGTTATTTTACCTTTAACATCGCCAAATTTTTATAGAGACTATATCAAATTGTTAGAAATTTGAATATTTTACAAACATATCACCAAATATTTTATAGTTTGCATATTAGGGACTAGTAAGATTTGCAAAGGTTTCTAAACCTTAAAATAATTTTCCACCCTTAAAATTTTCCCTACAGAACAGTGACATAGGTTGATGACATGGCAACCCAGTCAGCACTCCAGGTATATTGAAGGAATATACTTTACCTTTTACCCAATGACACTGTGACAAGTGTCACAACTGAATTCTCTAGTTTTGTTTGAGAACGTGAAATTTGCCCAGTGTCCTCCAAGGTTGAATTTGGGTTCAGAAATTTTTATGTGTTGGAATTTTTTTTTTTGTATTAAGGTTGGATTAATATATATATATATATATATATATATATATATATATTTCCAAACCTTATAATTAAATTTTGCATATTTTTAACCAATGTCTGCATATTTTATGTTAGCCAAAGTCTAGTGCAAAGTTTTTGTTTATATGTATTAATATAACTTGCATGCAAAATTTTATGCCACTTTTTGGGCGTAGGTTGGGGCTCGACCCCACGACCTCCCCCAAACCACCAGCACTCCATGCCAATAGACCATGGGATGAAACTTAACATGTTAGAGCGACCAGTTATATTTCAATTCAAACAGAATCCGATGGCGAGGTGTTACATGGATTAATCCCTCTTGTGGACAAGAGCGATCTCCCTAGTACTCTAGTGAATAACTAAAAACAAAGATCCATTTGGAAACCTTTTCCTCTAGATTCATTGCATTTCATAATTATTATAATAAAGTAGAGAGGACACGCCCCTACCTTGAAATCCAAACGTTTGATGTAGCCTTTTGTTCCCTCGCTCCAAAGTCATTTCTCCAAAGAGTAGAGCCTGCAATGAAAGACAAGACAAAGAATCAAAGAATATGCAATATATAATAATAAAAAAATACCAATAAGCATAGAAACAAATAAATGATTAAAAGAGATCCATATGTATTATCTTGAAAAAAAAAGAGTAATCTTACAACCTGATGCCTTGATGTCATACAGGTTTCCCCCAGGGTCCTAAACAATCTTTTCTCCTTCAATTTGATAAGCCTTCCTCTCTGAATACCAACATGGAGTTATAGAAATAAGGGTGTGATCATTCTTATGCCAACAACAACTCACTAGTGTAGAAAGTATGCACTCTTATGAAATATCTTCAGCTTAGAAACTGTATAAGTCAGTTCATCCGAATTTATGCAGGAATGAAACATAATACACATATAACCATAGAAAAAGAGAGATATAGTGGAAATAATGCTTCATTTCATTAAAAAAAAAGAATGACTAAATATGCTTTAATAGAAATGAACAACTAGGGTGCTAGTAGGCTTATCTATGAGAAGAGATGTGGCGGCTACAGGCTGCTGAACTGTGTTACATTGAGGCTCGGAAGCCTATTATATACATCATGGAAATGAGCGGGTGAAGGCACTAGTAGCGTATCCCTGAGAAGAGATGTGATGGTTACAGGCCTCTCCACTGTGTTACAATGCATACATAATGGAAATGAGCGAGCGAGGGCACTGGTAGTGTATCCCTGAGAATAGATGTGATGGATACAGGCCTCTCCACTATGTTAAAATGAGGCTCGAAGGAATATTTATTTTCGAGAAACAATGTAAAACCCTAAACATCCAAAAACCTAACCCTAGGAGATGAAGCACCAAAACCATGGGTCCTGTTTCGGTAAATTGGTGTTTCAACTTCCTGGGGACGTAACTTTGACATCTGATCTATGTTTGATGCACTAAATAGCTCGTTAGAAAGATCTATCCGAGGACCACAACTTTTGAGTGAAAAATTAGTCTTTGACTCGTGTTGCTCCTGGTTTCCCCAAAAGACGTCATTTAGGGCCTCAAAACAACTCCGGAAGTTCAGGACCCGAAAAACTGTTAAAAATAGTAACTTGTGTTGAAACTTACAAACTGAAAGAACTGATGGTGGGGGTTCAATTAGAATCGGTGGGTGGCCATCAATATCCAATGTGCAGGACTCGAAAACTTGCCAAAAATAGTAAGTTGTGCTAACAATGAAGGCTGAAAGAATTGATGGTGCAGGTCGAAATGGAATAGGTGGGTGGCCACCAATATCCACCTGGATCATTCCTCCCTCCTTAGTAAGAAAATCTCCCCATTGCATTAAGTTCCTCCATGACGGGAAAATTCTGCTGAACTTGGTATTGGATTTGTCTAGGATGTCGTGGACCTATTGGCGGACGTGCTGGATGTAGATATGAAGCTGGTGGGCAGTCATTGAAGGATCTGGCCAAATTTATCCATCATCATGTTCCTTTGTTCTCGAGGGCCTCCTCGGGCAAGATTTTGATAGCATCTCCTTCTCCCTCGTCTTTCTTTCCTACTGCCATGGGGGGTCGTCGGAGTTCATGAGGTTGAACTCCTTATACCCTAGCCACGTTGGGGACATGAAAAGAAAAATAGACAAGGAGCATAACCCTCTGATACCACTGATATGGATTTATGTAGGAATGTAATAGAATACACATATAACCATAGACAAAGAGAGATGTAGTGGAAATAATGCTTCATTTCATTAAAAAAATAAGAATGACTGAAATATGCTTTAATAGAAATGAACAGCTAGGGCGCTGGTAGGATTATCTCTAAGAAGAGATGTGGTGGCTATAGGCCGCTAAACTATGTTACATTGAGGCTCGGAGGCCTATTACAGACATCATGGAAATGAGCGGGCGAGGGCACTGGTAGCGTATCCTTGAGAAGAGATGTGATGGCTATAGGACTCTCCACTATGTTACAATGCATACATAATGGAAATGAGAGGGCGAGGGAACTAGTAGTGTATCCCTGAGAAGAGATGTGATGGCTATAGGACTCTCCACTGTGTTACAATGAGGCTCGAAGGCCTACTTATTGTTGAGAAACAATGTAAAACCCTAAACATGCAAAAACCTAACCCTAGGAGATGAAGTGCCAAAAATGTGGGTCCTGTTTGGGTAAATTGGTGTTTCAACTTCCTGAGGACGTAACTTTGGCATCCAATCTCTGTTTGATGCGCTCAATAGCTCCCTTTTTACCCAAAAGACGTCGTTTAGGGCCTCAAAACGGCTCCAGAAGTTCAGGACCCAAAAAAATGCTAAAAATAGTAAGTTGTGTTGAAACTTACAAACTGAAAGAACTAATGGTGGGGGTTCAAATGGAATCGGTGGGTGGCCACCAATATCCAACAAGATCACTGAGTCCCCAAAACGGCTCAGGGAATGCAGGCCTCAAAAACCTGCTAAAAATAGTAAGTTGTGCTGACAGTGAAGGCTGAAAGAATTGATGTTGCAGGTCCAAATGGAATAGGTGGGTGGCCACCGATATCCACCTAGATCATTGGCTTCTATCATTCACAATATATTTGTGTCTACCCTTCAACTTGAAACTTGAGCTCAATTTATAGGGAAATGGAGGTAGTTTTAGTTCCATGAAGAGGGGGATGGATTCTTCTCATGAAAGGATTTGAGCTCCATGGACCAAGAGATAAGCTCCATGAGTGGAGGGATAAAGCTCTAACTGATCGCAACTCTAGAAGCTTCCAGTTGGGAGAATATTCGACCAACTAGGCTTCTAGAATTTACTTTTTCTTTTATTTGCCTTTCATGGGGGTGCGTAGGTAATAGTGGCAAAAGGTGCAGGAGGTGCCATAGTTTATGGAAAGAAAATCAACACATGCGTAGGGAAAGGCTAGAAAAACTACGCAGGTAGACTTTTAAGGGTTTTACAGAGCTTTTCTCCAATTCCAAGACTTGATTTAGGAACATTGGTGTTTTTTACCTCTAAGGGAACATAATATAGGTGGCGATAGACCCATATGAAAATTCAAATGTCATGGTGACAAAATGACATGTAACATGGGGGTTGGAGGGGGCCAGCCCCCTCCCCATACAATCGTGCTGCAAAATCCACAGGTGAGCAGAAAATTTAGGTGTGGATTATGTTGATAATTACGAATTAATTAAAAGCTAATCCGTATTTGTTTAGCACTAAACCATATCTAATCTAGGATTAATGTAAATTCGCGCATATAGCGCTAATCACACTTATTCCATTTTTAACTATGTTTTATTTAATTAACTGCAGTTTAACTCAACGCTTAATTTGGCAGAAAATTTGGCAATGCCACCATTTTCGGCAGGAACCACCATTTTGGCGAAGCTATCTGGAGTCTTCTCCAGATTTGGAGGAGGAAACTAGGGAAAAATTAAATGAACCATATCTTGAGAAATTTTCAACCAAGTTTGGCTTAGGAAGAGTCGTTCTTAACATATTGGCATGCTCTGAATCCATTGGTATAGCTTGCAGACACAGAGGAGCAATTTTACAAGTTTTTTTAGCACTTTGAAGAAAATTGAAGCCAAGGGCCACTAGGAAGGAAGGCCATGCCTAGATCAATTGAAGACCAATATTGGCTTAAGAAGAGTCATTTTTAGATGCTTTTGATTCTCTAAACACAATTGAATAGGTTTCAGAGGCGTTGGAGCACTTTTGAAAATGTTTTTTTTTTTCAATTTGGAGATTAAACAATCTCAGGGCCACGAGGATGGAAGGTCAAGCCTAGATTAGCTGGAAACCAATTTTAGATATTGAATAGTAATTTTTGAGGTTTTTGGGTCTTTTGAAGCCAATGGAGTAGGTTTAAAATACATTGGAGCACTATAAGTACATGTAATCAGATATTTGACTCTTAATCCCAAGAGGGCCTAGCTAGTTGAAGCAGGTCCATGGAGATTTATGCCAGGAGGGGTGAGCTTCGTTATCAGCCATTGTATTATGTTTATGATGTGTGTTATTTCTCTGCATTTCATTTGTTTTACATGAGTTTTTAAAATCGAATTAACTCATAATTTGATCATCAAAGACACATAAATCTTGACACATAAACCCCTTCACAATTGGTTAACTTGAGATGATCCTAAACACACATTTTTAATACTGATAAGGGAGCCAGCACATCAAAACTAGTTTTCCCATATTCAGATCAAAACCCACCACCACAAAACAACGCGCTGGTGAACTTTGTGCAGCCTTCTCAAGCTCAGCCGCGCCAGTATTATGACCAAGAGAATCATAATAATCCTCCCAATGCTGCAAGAAAGAAGCCTAAGAATAAACAAAATGGAGGATCTTGACAGGGGGGCAGTAACCAGCAACACCCCCTGCGATCTCAGTCTAGGGGAAACCCCAACCGAAATCAAAACCAAGAACCAAACAAAAACTCCCAAGGGCAGAACAAAAGGTCCCTTATGAGGACAAACCATTCTTCTACCATATGTGGTGAGTATGGCCATTACCCTCATCACTGTTCCGAGCTCCCTGAATTGAAAAAACTTCAGGTAACCATGGACAAGAGGGACCTACACAGCAAACCGCTACAATGTAGGAGCCCTTCCTCCACCAAGGAGTGGTTAATACCCAACAACAACAACCACCCCAAAATGGTTCCTGTAATGACATCTAGACAAGGAATCGAAACTATGACGCTGCCCCAGAAAAGAAATCAAAACTATGACACCACCCTAGACATTAACCCGTCAGGGGCAAGCATGAGTGCACCTACTGCACCATTGACCATATCCAAAGTACCTATTGAACCCCTGCCAAAGATGGCTAAGGGGCCGATTAGGTGCATAGGACACCACTCAATGTTGAAATTTGAAACAAGAAACAGTAAAATTGGCATCTAGAAACAATATCCAAAAAATGGCACCCATAAATGGCTACCATGGAGGATTTTGATTTAATTATTTCTTAATTAAATTATAAGAAATGTGTGTCAAATTTATTTATCCCTTAAATAAAATGGAAAATAAATTCTAATCTTATCTCATAATCACTTGTAATATTTAACTAAGTGTCATAAACTCAGTTATCTCATGAAATTCAAGTTGAGGGTGGTTGGTGAGGCATGTAGAGTGATTCTATTTGTTTGAGAGTCCAATTTGCAGTTAGTGTATTAGTTTAATGCATGAGAAATCGGTTAACTCAATTAAGTGAGTTAAAATCAGTTTAACTAGTTGTAACTGATTGTTGCACTAGTGAGAGGTCCAGTGAATTAAATCAGATTTAATTCACATCTAGTGATCTGTCAAGTGACTGATAATTTACTATTAATAGCTACATGCATGTCAGTTCTGATGAAGACCAGTTGAGATAGAGGTTAAATGGAAGTTATCTATCAGTTGTATTTATAGAAATTGTCTGGGAAAAATTATATACATCATAGGATTCCCATGATGTATTGCACAATCAAGGAAGGCTAATTATCCTATTTAATAGGAATTAATTTCCTAGGGATTTCATAAGCAAGGTAGGATGAGAAGAGGCTGAGAATTGGCTAACTACTAGCCCAATTTTGTCCAGATCAGTGTGAGACAGTTAGGATAATGCAACAAACTCTTGTGAGAAGAGTGCATTGTATTGTTTCATGATTCCTTGGTTCATTATACAATAGAAATAGAGGGGTTTTGAGTAGGTTTACTTCCCCAGGAAAAATATCTATGTTGTGTGATCGTGTTTATTGTCCACAAATTAATTTGTAGAAGGATTCAGTATCTTGGTTTATCATATCGCATGATCAGATTGAATCCATTGTTATACATATTGTTTGTATAATTTCTACATGGTATCAGAGGAGGAATTGTTTGGGCAGCGATTTTGTATAGAATATCTGGAACTTTTTATGCAAATTTTTCAAAACAAAATAACATATTTGGATTTCCTGGGAAAAAATACCCAAATAGAAAAAACAAATTGGTCGAATCAGAGATCGAATGAGGGAGATATCGTCGATTTAAAATTAGCTCTTTTTTTAGAAAATTTTGTGATGGTGGGACAATTACAATGTGTGCGAGTTAGAAAAGGAAAGAAATCCAAGGGAAAGAAGTCCAAGGCAAAGAGGGAAAGAGAGACATTTCCAAGATCAGATGTTTTCATTGTCACGAGCATGGGCATTATGCTTCGAATTGTCCATAGGAGAAGGCAAGCAAGAAGGAGCCTCCAGTTGCAGTAGGTGAAGCATTTGCTTCACAGTTTGAGCTTGATTTTACACTCATTGCATTCATGGCCAACGATGTAATGGGATGCATGTGGTATCTAGAAAACAGTGCCTCATTCCATATGACGGGGAATAGAGATCTCTGCAATGACTTGGAGGAGAAGGACCTCCAACAAAACATAGAGTTTGGAGATGATGGGAGGTTTATCAGTATCGACACAGGTATAGTTACCTTTCAGAGGGAGAATGGCTCCCATATCAGACTAGCAGATGTTTTGTATGTTCCAGGCCTAAATAAGAATCTTGTCTCCTTAGCGGTATTGAAAGACTGTGGTTATGAAGTGATGTTTAGAAGATTAATGGTTTTCCTTAAACACATAGCCATAGGGACAGGTGAAGCAGATCAGTTCAAGAGTCAAGAACCTATATGCTCTCAAGGATGAGGATGCATGCAATGATTTGAGGAGAAGATAAGTGGTTAGTGACTTGGTGGTTGAGAGGGAGAAATTATCTCTCAACATTCACCCTCAGAAGCAATCTCAGAAGGTTGTGGAGTAGCCACAATTGGAGAAGCAGAGAGGAGACCGAGTGGAAGATTCCACTCAAGAAAATACCTCCAGGAGGGGGAAAATTCAAGCAATAAGGGTATAGGGAGTACATGCATCTATACCTCCAGGTGTGAGGTGGAGCGATGTGCAAAATTAATCCCAAGAAGAAATTTGGGCAGGATTCATTAAGAAGGTGTGTCTCATGGATCGAACCTAGATACGAGGAGCCCACAGTATAGCAGTAGTCGGAAGGATCGGTTAGATTGATGCAGTCAAATGTCATGAAGACATAAATCAAAGTGACAAGTGTCAGATATTGGAGCGCAGATTAGATGTGTCAGTGGTGTAGAGTGCAGATGTTAGCAGTGCAGGGAGTCCAGGAGACATGTGCAGTAGCTAGCAACAGTCAGAAGACTCTGATGACATATACATTACATAGATTCAGTTGTTTGGAGGCTATTCAATTTCAAAAGTGTTGCATGCAAAACATTCCAAAGGTAATGGATCAGGACATATTGATTCATTTCTTGTTGAGAGGGAGTTTTGAAATTGGCAATAAGAAACAGTGAAATTGGCATCTAGAAACAACATCTAGAAAATGGCACCCAGAAATGGCTACCATGGAGGCTTTTGATTTTATTATTTATTAATTAAATTAGAAGAAATGTGTGTCAAATTTATTTATCCCTTAAATAAATTAGACAATAAATTGTAATTTTATCTCATAATCACTTGTAATAGTTAACTTACTGTGATAGACTCAGTTAGCTCAAGAAATTCGAGTTGAGGGTGGTTGGTGAGGCATGTAGAGTGATTATATTTGTTTTAGAGTCCAAGTTGCAGTTAGTGTATTAGTTTAATGCATGAGAAATCAGTTAACTCAATTAAGTGAGTTAAAATCAGTTTAACTAGCTATAACTGATTGTTGCACTAGTGAGAGGTCAAGTGAATTAAATCAAATTTAATTCACATGCAATGATATGTTAAGTGACTGAGGGTTTACTATTAATATTTGCATGAATGTCAGTTCTGATGAAGACCCAGTTGAGACAGAGGTTAAAGGGAAGTTATCTATCAGTTGTATTTATAGAAAATTTCTCAGGCACAATTATATACACCATAGGATGTCCATGATTTATTGCGCAGTCAAGGAAGGAAATTATCCTATTTAATAGGAATTAATTTCCTAGGGATCGCGTAAGCAAGGCAGGTTGAGAAAAGGTTGATAATTGGCTAAGTACTAGCCCAATTTTGTCCAGATCAGTGTGAGACAATCAGGATAGTGCAACAAACTCTTGTGAGAAGAGTGCATTGTATTGTTTCATGATTCCTTGGTTCATTATACAATAGAGATAGAGGGGTTTTGCGCAAGTTTCTTTCCCTAGGAAAAATATCTGTCTTGTACGATTGATTTGCTTCTTTCTCTTACTTGGTGTGATTGTGCGATCGTGTTTATTTTCTGCAAATTAATTTGTAGAAGGATTCAAAATCTTGCTTTAGCATATTGCATGATCAGATTGAATCCATTGGTATACATATTGATTGTATAATTTCTACCCTCAAAAGCTGCCCATAACTACAACATCATGGATGATTTAGCACAATATCCTACTGCCATGTCAGTCTTAGAGGTCCTACAATCTTGCCCAAAATAGCATAAAGTCTTACTTTCCGCACTAGGTGCAATCAACCCCTTTGATTCATGCCTAATGGCTTTTGACTTAGACAATGCCACCTCTAGGCTTCCTTCATTGGTCGTATTTTAGATACGGGTGTCAGTCCAAAATATCACCATACATTGATGTATCATTAACGAAATTGCATCTACATGCATCATGTCCAATTCCATTTGGTAGAAGTTGGGATCACCCGAACTGAAGCCTTCCGACATCATGCTCAGAGCATACCACGATCGACCGTTTGCTCCCATCAGTCTATATTATAATGTCCCTGTTAAATTGGCTGGAAAAATGGTACTCATAGACATTGAAGTCTTGGACACTTGACTACAATATAGTCCCTGGGTGGAGTTGTATGTATGTCATGACTTCCATAGCCTCCTCTATTTTACAGGTGATGATGTTCCCCCACGAGGACCGAATCATCACCGTTGACCAAATTACATACTGTTATAATAAACCCATGATAGCTATTGATGTTTTTCTACCTTACGTAGACACAACTACAGAGTCACTCATGCAGTACCAAGAATATGTCCCTGGTCAATTCAAACCATCATCGATCCTAGGATCATTCCTAGAAGATCCCCCTCTCATACTAGAGGAAGCCCCATAAGTCATAGGGGCACCAGTGTGCATGATGCTATCACCAAACAAAGAGACCAGCCCGAATATGGAGACTAGTAGTATGGAAACTAAAGCCGCTAAAATGGCTTTCCTACCCTACACCATCTCCCAAACCCCATTCTTATACCCTCCACTTGGTTTTGTGTCAAAGCAAGTCTTGGCAACTGTAACATTGCCAAAAATTTATTTCGTAAGACCTGTATGGTATTTGGTCCCACTAGCCATGTTGGGAAGCCCTAGCATCACTTCTATAGGGATAACCCCTATCACTCCTCAGGAGGTGACACCGGTTAATGAAACTCTCGTAGTAGTGCCAGTTAAAGCGACCAAGAAAAACAAAAAAAAAGGAAGAAAATTGAAAACCCCAACATACCTAGGGCATTGCAACCTTGTGCATTATGTGATATCATAGGCCATCCTACCAATATTTTCCTGGAATTAGGTGAATTAAAACCTCTTCTAAGCACTGAAAGAAATGTCACGGCCTCAAGTTCCCATAAAAAGGAACACGCCACAAAAAATCAAGGGAAAGCATTACGCACCATCCACATGTTCACAATTTGTGACCGTTATGAGCATTGCACTCATCACTTCCTAGAGATGCCATGATATAGGGATTCCTTGCAAGCCCTAGAGAAATCATACCAGCAGGATCCCTCAAATCCACCCACGTAGATGGATGAGGGAAAACCTAGAACCATACTTGTGTTAGTGTGTTTGGTGCACGCATGTACGAAATCACACCAACTTAAGGGGTGTGGTTTACCCACTTAAGTTATTGGTCACAGGCAGAAAAAGAAGTGGAGTCAAGCAAGTTAGTGGAACAAGCTAGAATCATAAACATACTAGATAGAGAAATAGCATGCATATATAAACTAAAACTAAACTAAAACTAAAACAAATAAAAAAAGCTCTGAATAGAGTCAAACAACTGCAATAATCGAAATGGTGGCTCTTCGGCCCCTCTTATTGAGTGCTGGTAGGAAATGAGAATGAGACTTTAACCCTCTTGCCAAAGGGCCCCTATAACATGGGTTCTAAGTTGCGATGAAAGGATGTTTTTACTTCCAAGCTTGCCTCAGTGCAAAGTCTCCCTCTCTCTACTGTGGTGGATTGAACATGTTGGATGGCCAACAATTGAGTCGCCTCTATCTTTAGCTCTGGATCAGACACTGCTGGTATTGCTTGGGAAATTCTGGCTAGCATAACAATGTGTTCTCAAATTCTTCATCTCATGGTGGCCTTATATAGGAGAATTCAAATCCTCCTTCCCTCTCTTGGTACATTGTGGATGGTGACCTAAGAGAGGGGGATGATTCCTTTTTGTGCCACAAATATTCCATTATGTGCTCCCTTGATTTCTAAGGAGGCTCTGGTGGCTATCCTTAGGTGGCTTCAAGTGAGGAATCATTGTCCTGGAGTGTGCTTTTTGTGGTCCCGGAAAGTGACTTTCGCCACTCCTAGGATTGCGCGCATTTCGGGTCAAAAGGCGCGCAAAGGTGTTCTTTACGAAGGATTATGTGCGCAAAAGCATTTATGACTTGCTCAAATTTGATTTTTCCTCAAACCTTAGATATTTTTAAATAATTTCTAGATTCTCTAATGTCTTTCAAGACTGTAAATCCTTCTGCCTGAAATTGATTAATGTTGTCTTCTGCTTCTAAGTATTTCTAGTGTTAATAGTTGCCCCCTAATTTGTGAGGTCAAGGAAGAACTGTATAGCCAAAATAAATTACAGTTTCTTTTCTGTATATTGTGTGTAGAGAGAGAGAGACCTGCGTGAAGCTCGGAATTGGAAACACCCTGCACCAGTTTGAAGAATGACCATGTCCTATGGGACCCCTGTAAGAAAATATAATACAATATATATACAAATTTTCTACGAGGCGGGCATGTCCCATGCTCGTGATGTTGTGGCTAGTTAAACAAATATTTTTGACAAATACATGTTCTGGTTGTGTCACTAATATGATAGTGATCTGGTGGTTGCTAACGACGACAGTTGATGCCCTCCGGGGTGTTTTTTCTTTGAAAATAGGTGGAATGTGGTACCCATATGCGTAAAATTGGTATGGAATATAGCTGCGCATTGTACGTATAGGTGTTGACTCATACCTTCCTGTGTAAGAATTATGGAAAGAGACGCTTATGAAGGCACGGGTCTTCGACGAATTTGATCAAAGTGCAATGGTTTTAAGGTACGATACCATCTTGACATGAAATATTTTGTTGTAGTCGAATGTCAGGAGGATCGATGACATCTGTGGGAAATGATGTCTCCCACAGTGCCACCCGAGGATGCCTCTTTTATGGAGAGGGGTAATCCAAGGTACCGCTTCCTTTTTCGAAAATAGGTGTTGAAGTCAACAAAAAGGAAGCCTCAACCGAATGTGGGGGGGGTCACTTACATGAGGGGTCAGGGACCTAGATGTGATGAGGTTAAAATAGGCATGTTGGAGAGGGGGGAATGAAAACTGATGGTGGGGATTCAGTGGCCCAAGGTAGGGGTGTACTAAGCAGCTTGGTATCAGTCATAGTTATTTCTGATGGGGAAATCCCTGGAGTCGGTAAGACTTCCAGGGTGGGTAAAAACTAGCTATGTATGTCATGGTGGCTTCTGCGTTGGGGTGTGATACTCTGACCAAGGTTGTTCAGGGATTGTTGCCATGGGAGAAAAGATGAATGAGAGGGTGGAGGACATAGTGCAATGTTTTCGGTATTTGTACACTTACCAAAAGAATAAAATAATGGGGTTTGTTTTTTACAAAACACAGAGACAGGTGCCCCAAAACATGAAAGTGTTCACTCATTGATGTTGTGAGGAAAGTTTTTTGCTGAGGGTGTAGGCCCCATTGGTTAGTGTCATGTTTGGGATTGATGAAGCGAATGAAAAAGTATCACAGATGGGATTATGCTGTTGGATGTATGGTGGGAAAAATGCGAGGCGCAGTAGTGCGCTTTTGATCTGCTTATACAACCTGGTCGTCCGCGAAGGGGGTTTTAGTTTGTATGGTAAAAATTGACCTTTATGCATGGTGGATGGATGGGCATGAGGTGCTTCCCGGACTAAAGTGGTATGGCCATGGCGTCACTTTTGCTATGATATATGGTCTACTGTGGGTGACGAGCGCCATGGAGGGGAGGCTACAAACCAATGAGGATGTTTCTCATGTGCAGGGTGTGGTGATGATAAACACGGTCGGATATGTGGAACTTATGGTTTATTTCTGATGGATAAATGATGTCAGGATATGCCGATTTTACTATCACTCTATCATGATGGGGGTAGAATGATACCTGCTCTGGAAATTTCAGTAGATGGATTTGTGAATTGTTTGCGAGATTTTCCTGAAAAAACAAATACCTCAAGCGAAAGCATCTTCTTTATCAAATATTATTGAAAGTCATGAGCTTTAAAAAAGAAGATGAGAGAGGGCATACCTGCTGGCGCTGTAAAATTATTTTTTTAGAAGTGCGACTGTGTGGATCGCCTATATTCGTTATGGAGTGCTGATCACGGTGTAGCTTACAGTTCGGAGAACAGACCTTATAATCTCTCATTATGGTCCTCCAAGTTCTGAAAAGGGAAATATATGGGTGAATATGGCCCTAATTAAATTCATTTGTACTTGTTGAGTTCTTGAGAGTTCAAAGGCTTCTGCGTAGCAATTCTTTCCATTGCGGTTAGCTTGAGCACCAGGGATATCATGCCCAGGTAACCTCCATGACGTCCTACACTTTAATGTTTTTAGTGTGATGGTACTGTCGGGGTCCGTACAAACCTGGTTTGTAAGGATTCTGAGTGTTTTTTGCCCTAGATTGTGTGGGCGATCAGGGCAAAAGTGTGCCCTTTGTGCGCATTTTTTGGGGATAAGCGCGCTTTAAGCGCTATATTCCCCTTCTTTGGCATGCTATAAGCGCGCCTGTGGAAAATACAGGCACACCCTAACCATGCCTATATGAGGGACATGTGCACAAAAGGCCGAGGCAAGAATATTTTTGAGTTTTTCCTATTTTTTATGTTTTTTTCTGTTGTTGATGGGTACCTGGTTGCATGAAAAGTTGTTATGGAGGGAGCAGGATTGGCTCGAGTTCTGAACTGCACTGGCTGCTGATGCTGGGGCGTGCCGTCAGCTAGCGCAATGGGGGCTCCTAAATTTTGAGGATAACGAGCTTCTTCAGTCGCGGCTCGATTGATTAGCCACAGTCCTCTTTGGAGACCTAGGGGCGATCTAGGAGGGTAGGGAGGAGGTGCTGCTGGAGGACCCAGTGGTGGTGTTGGACCTTCCGGAAAGGGTAGCAGCTCAGCCGCTGTCGGGGCTGCGGCCGAGCAAGATTTTTCTGATGCAGAGGCAGTACGTGCAGATACGGCGAAGGCTCGCATTGCGAAATTGACTGCTCGGGTGTCAGTTCTAGAGTATGCTTAGGGTCGAGTGGACCGCTTGACCTAGGGGATGCCTTCTTGGGGTTTTATGGATGACCTCGAGGAGGTCTGGCTAGAGATGGTGATGGCCCGGGAGCGGGACTATCGGCCTATTTTACGTCGGGTGGTAGTCTCAGTTGTGACGGTGGGTCCAGTGGTGGCACCAGGAGTAGTTGTGGGTCCATGTACCCCTCTTGAGGGGGGACCGCCCTACAGTATACTTGTATACGAGGAAAGTACCCATTATGAGGATGATTCCCCTATTTTTGACAACTTTTTGTGTATCCTTGGGTCAGCCGATGGGTCATCCACACTATTTTTTGTACTCAAGACACATACATCATGATATATATATATATATATATATATATATATATATATATATATATATATATATATATATATATATATATATATATATATATATATATATATATATGAAAGATCTTTTTGTGGCTCTATATGGTGTGATATCTATTTCAGTTTATATATTTTGTGTTATGCTGATGGATATCTATGTTTTTGGTTTTTTATGTGTGATGGTTTATTCAAGATACATTCCAGTTTAGGATATTGGTAGCTATGTCATCAGCTGCTTGGTTTTGACTCCTTGGTACATGTGTAAATGTAATATAGTCAAATTGTCTGCTTAATCTTTTTGCATGCAAATATCTTCTAAATATATGTGTATCTCTTGTCTCAAATTTTTGGTTTATCTACGACACTACTAATTGGGAATCGAGGTAGACATGCATATGGTGTATGCCTTGATGGAGAGCATCACACATAAGTCCGATGATGGCATGATATTCTACCTGATTATTTGTTGTTGAACCAATGATCACACCGTTTCTGTAGAATGGTGATCAGTCAGGATGATAGATGACCCAGGCAGCTGCACCTAAACTTTGAGACCATCTTGATGCTCCATCAGCAAATCTGAAATAAGGTTCAGGTTGATGATCCACGGCAGCACTTTGAGCATGTTTGATAAGTCTTTTGGTCAAAAATTTTGAGTGGTTGGTTTTGTGTATGTTCACTCCAGGGAAGGGCCATATTGGCCCTTATGGGTAAAATTTCTTGAGGTAAAGGTCGTTGATGGGGTTGCTGAGGCATGCCTCGTCCGGTTCTGTCAAGATGTATGCCCCCTGTCGGAGGCAATGTTTGATGATGTAGGGTCCTTTCCACAAGGTTTTGAACTTTCCTGGCCCTAGCGCTTCTTTCGCGACATCATATCGAAGGAATATTTCTCCCTTGGTGAATGAGCGAGGGATGATGTGGCAGTCGAATGATACTTTTACCCATTTCTTGTGGGCCTTGTTGTGTTGTAGTGACTATCGTCAACTTTTGTCAACGAGTTCTAGTTGCACTAGGCATTGTTTTAGAGGTTGGGTATCATCAAGGAGTTCGATAGCGGTATGAAAATTTGGGATCTTGCGGAAATCAATGCAAAAATGCAAGGTGCCTTGATTTTTGTTGATAGGAATAAGGTGGAAATCCTGGGACGTGCGGGCAGTTGCAATCCTATTTCTGATATACAATGATACGAATCGTATATGGTAAATCATGTTTTCGGCGTTCGGTGGGGGAAGAATCTCTGTGATGGGATTTTGCATATGCGCAAGGTTGGGTTCCCTACTAGGATGGTAAATTTCCTGTGGGTGGAAATTGTGCCTCCTGCAGAGCTGCCTGAATGTTTCCATTAGCGGGAATACCTCTGGTGGATGGTTTTGGCCAGTGTAGATGGTGCATGGCTCCACTGTGCCAACTGAGTAGATTGTATGGGAGTCAACACTACTCGTTGTCCCCGATGTGGATGCTTGGCAACGATCTATGGTAGAAGAGGGGGTCTTCGGCTTCCATTTCTGTATTGTTGGCTTGGATGTATCTAACTCTTTGGGGGAGTGTAAAATCAATGCTGCTCTTGCCACTCTTGTATTGGGGAGATGCACACATTTAATCATATGGTGAAAATGTGAAAAAATCCGGTAGTAGGTACGCGTGATATTCTCTTGGTTAGAGAGTTTCTGAGGGAGAGAAGAGACTATGTGTAAATTATTTGCAAGGGGCTTCGGTTCTCTGCACTGATTGACCCGGTGGTCATTCAGGTCGCATAGTCCACATGTTATCCTAGGTTTGGCCTGGGTCATGCTTGGTTGGTTTTTTGTCCTATATTGCCCATCTCACTCGTGTGGGTGTGGGGTCGCTAACCTAGAGGTGGTGTACCTTTTATACCACTCACGGAGGTCGTCCTGTTTCTTCTCTATTGTATGAATCATATTGATGAGGGGACGGACTCACGAGATATAGGTACAGTGTCGTCCGCAGTGATTGCCTTGACATACTGGGTAGAATAGCCTAGATATGGGGGTCCCATCATGCTCAGTTTGTGGTCTAGCAGGGTACCAACATCGTAACGCTGCTAAATTAGGGCAAGTGGCGACCACATGATTTGGCATTTTTCATAACATGCGTGTTGGTATTCTCTATAGAGGGCGGTTGAGGGTAACTAGGGGTTCCCTGATTGGTCTCTTTTCAGATGACAAGAATAGGATGGATCTTCTCATCACATCCTCTTGGGTTGTGGAGCTATCCGTGGATTCCGCGTCCATGTCATCTCCTTGGGAGAAGTAGACTATGGCTAAGCACAAACTAGCAAGGGCTAGCCGAAATTAGGGAATATAGTGACAGTTCTCTAGAAGGTGATTGTCGGCACACAAAGGACATGTGAATTGTCTTTGCCACAATCCAACATATTAAACCCGTTCTATAGGATACCATCTATGGATGAGTTCCAGGGCTACGCATTATTCGAGGAAGTGACCACGTTCATCTCATAGTGTGCAACGTATAACAGGATAGGGCATGACTGGGGGTCTTTCCCATGCCCTTACTTCTTCTTGTAGGTACAGTATGGTACGAGGTTCATTTCTGGATGCATGGGTGCATGGATACTCTTGATAGGATCGATCGATGGCATGTAAGGCATCCCTATATCACGAGATCTTTGGGAAATGATGGGTATAGTGCCCATAGTTGCTGCAGATAGCGCATGCGTGATTGGTATGCAATGCTTTGCCTTTACCTTTGGTGGTAGGTTCCTTTTTACAGGAATGTGGTGTCACAATGTCTGTCTCAGAGCCAAGGAGTGGTTTTAATTCATCCAGCTCTCAGAATATATCGGTAGGGTGACCTATTACGACGCATATGGCGCAAACTGGTGATTCCCGTTGTATGGCAGGAGTCACCATCTTCTTTCCTCTCTTCTCGGTTTTCATAGTCGCAATCACCGGTTTTGCAATGGAAATTTCCTTTGCAGGGGTGGTTTCGACCATTTCTTGGACAAGTGGGGCCTCCTCGAGACTCAGGGGCTTCAACCTTGTGGCAGTGATGTGAGTAGCTCCTATTCCTGTAGGGGGAATGAGATACCAAACTGTTATTGCCAATGACATGTTTGGTAACACTAGTGTTTCCAAAACCTGTTGGGAGACGAAACCAGTTGGGAAGTAGAGGAAAGGGGTTTGGGAAGCGACGTAGGCTAGAGAGGTTGCGTGGCTGATGACTCGGTGGCATTACTGCTCGTGTCTGTGTCCTGACTAGCTTTGGTGCTTGATGTGGACATCATGCAAACTAGAGCCCCTGTGACATCAGGTGATGACTCAGGGATAACGGGAGGATCTCCTAGGAATGATCCTAGAACGGACGACGATTTGAACTTGTCGGAGACATATTCTTAGTACCATGAAAGTACATCTGAGGATGTATCTACATAGGGTAAAATTACATCTATGTTTGTTAGGGGTCACTTCTCATTATACGTTAATTGGTCTACAGTAATGATGTGGTCCTCGTGGGGGAACATCATAATGTGGAAGATAGAGGAGGCTATGGCTGACATGGAGTACACATAAATATGTCCAAGGAGTGTATTATAATCCAAGTGAGCATCCAAGAATTCAATGTATATGTGGGTCATATTTCTGGCTAAGCAGACTAGGACGTTTTGGTAGAGGCCGAAGGGGGTTGAAGGACGACCGTCGTATGCTCTAAGCATGATGACTGAGGGTTTTAGTTCAGAAGATCCTAACTTCTGCCAAACATTTTTTGACATGATGCACATGGATGCACCCTCGTCATTGAAACATTGGTGAATTGTGATATTATGGACTGAAACTGGTATCTGGCAGGCGACCATCGAAGGAAGCCTGGGGGTGGCTTTATCTAAGTCAAAAGCCATTAGGTGCGTATCGTCAAGGTCGATAGTGCCGAACGTGGAAATTAAGGCTTTTCGTTGTTTTGGGCATGACTGCAATACTTCCAAAGCTGACATAGCAGTGGAAGATTCTGCTAAATCATCCACGATACTATAATTATGGGCCGCTTTGGAGTAGTTTCCTTCTTGCCTATTGGGTCCCTTCTATTATTCATCCATAATTTTCACTATCTGAATATGACTAAGTATTGGTTCTAGATTTCTAGAAGCAAAGTTCATGAACATTATGAGTTCTAGAAATCTCACTACCTTCATTATCCTTAAGATACTTTTTTCACTATTTCATCATCCTATCATGTCAATGCTCAGCTCACCCATCCAAAAATACCCATCATGGGCTCACGTCACTCAGTTTGTCTTTGTTGTGTCACCTTTGGCCTCAACCTTCTATTTTGTTTCGCCTAACTCCTCCATTGTCCATCTAGGGCTTTTAAGGGCATTTTTTATTCGTTTCATGACCTCCATGGTTAATGCATCAACAAGGCTTGTATCTTGATGCTCTTACACCTCCTCCTATCCTTAATTTACCTTCATAAACACTTCCCATCACTCCAATCCCTCAAATTCATCATTTTTCTACAAAACCTAGTCTATTGCCACAATTTGACACTTTTTAAGACTAGGCATATGTTTTTCCCTTTTGGACCCCTTCCTCTCACTCAATCCTTGAAATTCCACTTTCCCCTACTCCCTAACATCTATCCCTATCCCCCAAAACTTCCCCAAGAATTTATAAAACCTTTAACCCCTTCATTCCCCTCCCTCCACAAGGAAATCCTAAATCCCTTACACCAAACCCTAATTTCCTCTTCCAACTAAGCTAGGGTTTGCTATGGAAAAGAGGCATAAGAGTAGAAGATCCATATGGTAGGTCATATCAGCAATCATGAAGCCATACCAACTCATAAACATCATGCCTCCACCATTTTCCAAGAATTCATTTCAAGAGACAAGCCATGTGTCACACCTAGGGCCAGTTTTTCTTCAAATTGTGTTTCCGACCAAACAAAGATGAATTTGAAAAAATTGAGAGTTTTTTTTGTCCAATATAGGCCCAAGGAGAAAAATCTCCTTATTTTTTATACAATTATCATGGTTTGGGAGCAATATAAAAAACACAGGTGTCCCAAGAGAAATTCTGCACTGCTGGAGTGACCTTAGGAAGATAAGGTTTTCTCACATTTGTAGTGTCCAAATGATCTTCTTAATGAGTCAAAAGAAAACTATACTTGAATATATTTCCAATGAGCTATCATGAGCTCAATTTGGAGTTAATTAAGGCCTCCAAAAGTTGTCTGAACCAGCACTCTACATTTCTGCACCATCTTTCAACACTTTTTGACCATTGTTGGGAAAATCCATTTTTGGATAGGTTTAGGCACACCAAATGTAAAAAAAAAATAAGTTTTGGAAATTATACTCAACAAAATTTCCCACGAGCTATCATGGAGCTCATTCCGACACTGGGAAGGCCTCTAAATGCCTTCTGCAAATTGGTGTTGCGCACAGATGGAGTGGTGTTGCACACAGAAGAAGTTTGGCAAGAATTGCCAAAAATTGGTCAAAATCAGTATTTTTTGGGAAGAATGACAAATAATTTAAATAATTATGATAGGGACTCCTTCATAATAGCAGATGGAATTTCAGGGGGTATTCAAGCTGCCCTCTAGTGTTTGAAAAAGAAGCATTGATTCCACCTCACCAAAAGGACAAAATGACAAAGAGTATCAGTGCAAGGGCCTAACTTTTCAAGGTACAGTCAGAGGCATTAAAAGGATCAAAAGGAGGCAGACATAAGGTGTTCAAAATAATGAAAGGGATATAGTGAAGAAAGCCTTCAAAAAAGAGCGTTGATGTCATTGTCTGTCTTTTTCCTCAAACTTTGTCAAAAGACCTTTTTCTTTTCAAAATAATTGGTTCATGTTTCCAAATGTGGCTAAAGGGAAAAGAATAAACTTGTTGAAAGGTTTGTGAACACAAGAGAAGCATCAAAATACCCCAGCCAAAGAAAAAAATATTTTTTCTTGTGGTTCTGCCACCTACAGGACAAAATGACGAAAAAGAGAGTAAAAAATGTGAGAAGGGAAACAAACATTAGAAAGTTGGTTTGATCCTAAAAATTATTTTTCAAAAAGGAGTATAAGGGTTTTCTTTCCCTCTTCCCACCTCATTTTTGTCTTTAAAAGAGAAGGAGAGCCATTGAAATTTTTTTTTAAGGTTTTTATGCAAAACTTGTTGAAGTTTTCAGGCACTACGCATCGACAGAGGTGCTACGCACAGAGTCGTCGGGACTACGCACAGAGGAGGAAGACACAGTGCAAAAAAAAATTGAGCTACGCACTGGCAGAGGCACTGCACACAGACCCAGTTCGGGCCCGACTTACCCACCGTTCAACGACGCTGCGCACAGGGAATGCCCGACCCAACCCAGCGCTGCGCACAAGGAAGGCCTGATAGGAACAGCCTGTCGAGTGGTGCTACGCATAGAGAAAATTTGGCTAAATTTGCCCATAAATTGCCCAAACTTATTTTTTCTCCTCCTCAGGTTTGCCCCAGGCTCCTGCATGAGTTAGACAATTCATGAAGACAAAAACAATGAGTTCTTGGAGGAAAAAAGTGATGGTGATGATACAAATGAATCACTCCCAAGTACAGGAAAAGGTGTTACTAATGAGAAAGATAAAGATGAAGAAGATAGTGAAGAAAATGATGAGGATGACAATCATCAAGAAAATGAACATGACAACCAAGAGAAAAATGTGCATGAGCATGACAGTGAGCACAGTCATAGTGCAAACCGTGACAAAATGGATGAAGATGATGAACATGAAGAAACAGAGGAAGATGATGAGGAAATAGAAGATCAAGAACAAGGAAATGATGAGGTTTAAATAGAGTTTGTAGAAGCAGGCAGTGACTAAGGGAATTACACTAATAGGACAGTCAGTGATGAGAAAAATAGAAAAGAATAAAGTCATGACTGTCATGACAGCAGTCAGCCTCCTAATGATTATGGAAGTGAAGATAACCCAGAAGATGATGAAGAAAAGGAAATTTATGATGGAAAGAACCAAAGTGAGGCGAGGAAGGTAATGATAAATTTGAAGGCCAATATGGCAGTATGGAAGACAGTGAAGACAATGATGATGATGGATGCTAAAGATCAAGAAAGCAGTGACCCAATGAGGCATGAGGTGACTCGTGGAAGTCATGGAAAAAATGAAAACGCTGGTGACAACAATAAAAAGGGTAAAATAAATGATGAAAACACATTCAAAACTACCATTATCACTCCTCTCACATACACATACCATAGAGGGAAGCGAGGTGTGTTTGCTACCTCAAAAAGGCTAGGGGCCATCTCTTCTCCAGTTATCAAACCATTGGACATAGGCAAAGAGAAAAAACCTAAAAGAGGCAAAAAGGCATGATATCCTTGGTATTTTTCCTGAGGCTTCTCAACAGGTGTCCAAGACCTCTTGAGGGACCTCTCCACAAATTTTGGTCCAAATTGAACAAAATTTTGTTTTTTTGAAATTTTGAGGCCTCTGTACGCAGCACCCTTGGTGCTACGCACAAATTTGGTGCATCCTTAGCTCTCAAAATTTAAATTTTTAGATTCCTCTCATCATCAACAGTCTTCTCACAAAATTTCAGATCATCTGGAGCAGTTTTGACCCCCCAAAAGGTCAAAAAACACCAAACTTTTGACCATTCTACCTCATTTTCAGGCAAGGTGTTGTGCACAAGGAAGTGTTGAAAAATGTATTTTTGGACAGGAATATATCACTCATTCAGAAAAATAAATTTATTTTTTGGACGTATACTTCAAGACCTTTCCAACGAGCCATCACAGAGCCTTTTTCGACATCGGGAAGGCCTTCAAATCATTGCTTCAAGAAGACCCATTTTTACTGTCCCAGTGCTACGCTCCTGTGATTGACAAGTTAGAATGTGCGTTTAGCAAGTTTTTGAAGGCATGTCAGAGCCTAAAGGTCAATTTAATTGCTAAAAATGGCCGGAAAGATATTTATTTTAGATATTTTTTTGCCTTGGGCCTTGCAAGACCTCAAGGACAAATTAGGATATTTCTTGTTAGCCAATAGGCTTCTAGATGCTCTCTTTGGTTTTTCTTCTCCATGCATGATAAATAGAGCATGGAGACTCATTGTAAAGTTTGAATTTGATGAGCTTTCAAGAGAAATACATGGTTTTTATGTGTTTCGAGAACAAATTGCTCTTGTGAAGATTGGTGAATGGCTTGCTTGGACTCATGATGGAGAGGCTTGTTTGCAGGATTCCTTAGCTTGGTGAATGGTGATGTCTTCTTAATTTGTTTATGTTTTCTTGTTCTCATTATGCTTCATCCTTGTTGGTTTCTATAAATCAGAAAATTATAGGTTGAGACATGCTCTTTGAGGAACCTCAGTTCTCCTTTTTGTTATAGCCTTCATGTTTTCTTTTGTTTGGTCATCTTAAGGAATTGTTGATTGCTCCTTAGGCCCACCTAAACTTGTTTGTTTCATGTATGGATTAATATGCTAGTTTACAAGTACGATTCATGATATTCCTTGCTTACTTGAAGCTATTCAAATTATGTCTTGAAACCTCTATTTGGAATATTGTTTGATAGGTTAAGTCAAAGAGGTCTCGTTTGATCTTGCCCTTTTTCCATATATACCTACTTATTTCATAGTTCTTTATAGATTTATGTATGATGTTTAGGAGTTCCCTCTTCATATATTGAGTTATTGTGCTATCTCATATATTTTCCCAAATTATGAAGGTGAATTTACTAAAGTTAGAAGCTCTTATGCTTTCTATGTTTGATTGGAATGTTTATCTTGGACATTTATCAGTTTAAGTATTATTCATTGAGCTTAATGGTTTTCCTTACCTCATGAGTTGTAGCTTTTAACTATCTGTATTTAAGGCCTCTTAGTTTCTCCCAAATTTGATGTTCACTCCACCTCACACATTACCCTAAGGATCCATTTACCTTGCTGGATTGGCCCTGCAACACACTCTGATTCATCATTGAGACACTCATGAATTTTATTGACTCCATAGTCCAATGGCTTTGACAGACTCTCACTCCACCTATCCTACCTGACCATCTTACCCAACCAAAACAACAAACAAACCCTACACTTAACAACTAGCCTAAAATCAACTACCTAAAGAAAAAATAACACATCCTTTGCACCCAATAGAGAGATCCCTCTCTGAGTTCAGGAAGGCTAGGTCCTAGGACTCTAAAGACTGGTTTCATGTGACCCTGTCATTTGGTTTAGCCAATCTTCCAAATCACGGGACACTAACACCTTCACCATCTTTGGCAATGGTTCGACAGGCATATTTGAAATGGTCAAAGGTGCAGTCAATGCACTGGTACTTGCCCCTAACGTATTGGTGTATGGTGGGGTGTCATAATTGTGATTCTATGTTTGGAAAGACATCTCTTCGCTAGTCATGTAGATTTCGTGGCTACTTTTCCTAGAGTCATTTGGATTTTGTTGTTGAGTTCTTATCATCCCTTAATGGGGGAAAGGTTCCTGCATCACAATTGTTTGCTGGGAAGATCCTCCTTGTCCTTGTTTACTCTGTAGCTTCTTCAGCTCAGGTAGATCAGGACAGTGGTGAGTATAATGGGCGTACTCACCACATATAAAACAAGAATGTTTTGTTCGAAGAGGTGGCCTTTTTCTCTGCCATTGGGCATTGCTTGGCTCCTGGCTCTGATTCCAGTTGGATTTGCCTCTAGCCTACAATCGCGGCGAGTGTTGTTAGTTTTTTCCCCCCTATCCAAGATTCCCTTTTGGCTTATTTTTTAATTTTTTCTTCACCACCCTAGGAGGGTAGTTCTCCTAGTTATATTGGTGAGGTTGGTTTTGGGAAGGTTGCACAAAGTTTACCTGTACATTGGTCTGCATAGGTGGGCCTTGCGCTGGGGACTGAGCATAATGCGGTCCTTGGTTTGCACCTAGTTGTTGGAGGGGATATCTTCCGTCAATGTTTCTTTCTGCATACTAGGTCCCCTGAGCCGGAGGATAGGGTCCTCCGTGGTGATACTCTTGCGCCCTATTGGTCAAATTTTGTTGAGGCATATGATGAATTTGAAAACCGGGTTGAGGTATGTTCTGAGTAGAACTGTAAGTGTAACCAGGGTTTTAACTAATAGTGCTTAGGTAACCTCAGGTCAATGACCCAATTAGTCCGTCTGCAGATTTCAACGCGCCTGGAAATTCTTGATAATTTTTCAGGTGCAGGGCGTTTGGTAGGATATTGTAAATATATCCTGACTGGGTATAAATCAGCTCAAGCTGCTGGGCTTTGCTGATGGCATCCTCTTTGGATGTGGGAATTTGTTGTGCCACATCCTTTAAAATCTCTACCATGAGAGTTTTCAGGAACAAATCTAAAAGAACCCGGTCGTTGAGTTTAGCTTTACATAAACTACGATGCCACCTCCATTCATGGAGATGGTCCGAGATATGGACGACGGGGATTTGTCTAAAATGTGTCAGTAATTCCATTCTAGAATCATGGTGAATCGGTAACTAAAAATATGTTAGGAACGCAGTGGCAAGGGCGCTAAAGGTTCCATGTGAAGCAAAGGGTTTCTCATTGTACCATTTTGCAGCTACTCCTGTCAGAGTGCATTGAAATAGTCTCAATCGAATAGTGTCATCAATGATATTGTTCGATGAGCACCACAGGTGGAAGGTCATGACATGATTACCTAGGTCTTCCACTTGCTTTTCTTTGAACTTTGGAATATTCGAAGGGAGCTTCGTGGGCATGGGAGGCCATTTAGATTTGTGTGCGATGGAGTCATTCATTAGCTTGGTTAAATCAAGGTATATTCAACGAAGCTAAGAAATGTGACTAGGAGGTTGACGCCATCGCAACTTACGAAAACAAAAAGTTATGGTTAGGAAGAGGGTTGGTTTGTGACGTACCTTGCTGTGTATTCAACTGACTTCCCGAATGGGTCATACTCCTCTTCCCCCTAGGGGTCATGGGAGGAGTTGTGTGTGGTGTGGCATTGGGAGACCGACTAGGGTTCCCAACTAAGGATGCCCTAATAAAGGACAAACCAATAATGGTGGCAGCATTCTGTCTTTGACGCCTAAATAGCGAAAGATCTAGAACCCCTCAAAGTAATGGGAGGAGGTCCAAAAGATGCCTAGGTCGATGAGGTCCTGTTGGGTCCATTCTAGTGTCGAATAGGTCTGGTTTTCAAAAATTTTGAGAGGATAGAATCTATGATCAAAGAAAAATTTTGGTCACATACATAAAAAAAAGTGAAAATAAAATAAATTTTCCCTTTAAATTAATTCTATGTGATGAAGCAGTCAAAAAAGTGGTTTTTGTTTATTTGTGTATGATACTCAAAATCCTAGAAGACCTATTCGGCTTCACACACTCAAATTTAACTGGTCCTTGAGAAGATATCTTGCGAGTGTTGGCACAGTGTCCCGTAAGAGCTAGCGACGCCCCCAGACAGTCGAAGAAAATCCACCAAGTTAAGGGTAGAGGGTCTGGCACTTGCCTGCACTGTCACCTATAGGGAAAGGATGCCATATATTTGGCCACTAAGTACCACCGTCCCATGTGAGTGCTTGAGTCTTGGGATTATTAGTAAGTCAGCTAACAGTACCGAGTATCAAATAAGTCAGGTAGCCCTGACTGATACCTTCCTGCACTGTGCCTAAGCCTAACCCCTTCTAAAACGGGTCTCTGCCGCACTCGGGTTTTCTTTTCCATGGGCTGATAGGTGGATTTAAAGCTCCCTAAGTAGTCAAATTCTATGTTTCAAGATGAAGAATGATCAAGGCGGCTTATTGGATGCCTACCCCCTTGATCCTAACTTAAACTATAAATTCTTTTGTGGCCCTTGTGGGGAGAATTTAGTGAGTTTGGTTAAGTTAGTTTTAGGTGTCTTTGCTTTTCTTAGTGGGTGGATGTGTGTGAGAAAAAAGTGGAAAAGCACATAGCTAAACGTATGGATAAGCGATGATCCTTTTCAAAATCCCCTATTAAACTATGTTGTATTGTTCCTTGCTCAAAAGAAAAACATGTGCAGATATGGGCCGCTTTCTATTTTTCCTAGTTAATCTATGTGATCAACTAAAGGGAGATGGAGAGTTGTGAATAGAGAGTGTTCATATTCTTTCCTAGGATCACTGGAGGGTGCAAAGGTAGCAGAGATTACTTGCTCTTATATTGACAATTCAATCCTAGTCCTGAAATCCAAGTGCAAAAATTGAACTAAACTAATAACTTTTACACTAGAAAAAAGAAATTATCTGAGCATGTGTGGACTTGGGCCACTTACTTTGGCTAGTGATCTAGGTGTGCTGGTACCTAAATTAGAAAAACATAAAATTCTTTCAGAATGAAATTTATTTCCCCCCCCCCCTACTTAAACTATGTGTGAACTTTTCAAAAATCAACTTGAAATAAAACTGACACTAAGCCTACAAAAACAAGCTAAGAGTGAGCTTTAGCAAGCTGCGGGGTACCTCAACGAGTGTTGGAAAATGTATTATGGGCTATCAAGCACTTTACAAGTAGGAAAAGATAGAAATGTGGGAGAATTTTATCTTTTTGTCTTTTGTGCACAAAAGGTTGAAACAAGCGCGATGTTAGTGCATGGGTCAGCTTTGAACTGACGCCCTGGGCACATTTGTGGGAAGGAAAAACACACAAATTCCTGCAAAAGTAATTTTTGGAGTTGTTCTGCTTCAGTTTGTCACTTGGGATGAACTAGAGACTACAAGAGAAAAAGGGGGAAATTCAGCTCCACTCCATAGCACAGAAAGGGGTCTCCGCAAAAAGGCACAACCACATAAACTTGGTAATAAACGTTAGTGGAGTCACCAATCCTTTTTTAGTGTGTTTGGTGCACGCATGTACAAAATCAAACCAACTTAAGGGGTGTGGTTTACCCACTTAAGTTATTGGTCACAGGAATAAAAGAAAAATAAATGGAGTCAAGCAAGTTAGTGGAACAAGCTAGAATCATAAACATACTAGATAGAGAAATAGCATGCATATATAAACTAAACTAAAATAAAGCTAAAAAAAATAAACAAAAGCTCTGAATAGAGTCAAACTACTGCAATAATCCAAACGGTGGCTCTTCGGCCCCTCTTATTGAGTGCTGGTAGGAAATGAGGACGAAAATTTAACCCTCTTGCCAAAGGGCCCCTAGAACATGGGTTCTAAGTCCCGATGCAAGGATGTTTTTAATTCCAAACTTTCCTCGGTGCAAATCCTCCCTCTCTCTACTGTGGTGGACTGAACTTGCTGGATGGCCAACAATTGAGTCCCCTCTATCTTTAGCTTCAGATCACACACTGTTGGTATTTCTTGGGAAATTATGGCCAGCATAACAATGTGTTCTCAAATTCTTCATCTCGTGGTGGCCTTATATAGGAGAATTCAAATCCTCCTTCCCTCTCTTTGTACATTGTGGATGGTGACCCAAGAGAGAGGGATGATTCCTTTGTGTGCCACAAATATTCCATTGCGTGCTCCCTTGATTTCTAAGGAGGCTCTCGTGGCTATCCTTAGGCAGCTTCAAGTGATGAATCATTGTCCTGGACTATGTTTTTTGTGGTCACAGAAAGTGACTTTCAACACTCCTAGGATTGCTCTCATTTTGGGTCAAAAGGCGCGAAAAGGCACTCTTCATGAAGGATTATGTGCACAAAAGCATTTATGACTTGCTCAAATTTGATTTTTCATCAGACCTTAGATATTTTTAAATACTTTACAGATTCTCTAATATCTTTCAGGACTGTAAATCCTTCTACTTGACAGTGATTAATGTCGTCTTCTGCTTGTCCGATTTTCCATTGTTAACAATACTGTACCTATGAGAAGAGCCTACATCCTCCTCGTACAGAGTTACCCCAACAGACCAAAGACGGAAAACAGAGGCCACACAACCAGCTCCAGTTTTTGCACTATGCAACGACCTTGACCACATAGTCACACAGTGTCCCGAATTAAGGGCGTTCACATTTTGGTACCAAATACCTCACGTTGCCCAAATAAACTTAACTCGGCATCGACGACATACGTATGATATTTTCCGCAGCAACTATCATGTGCACTGATGTCCACACATCCATTGATTCTAATCCATGTTAGATTTCATGCGACGATTCATCACTGAAAATTCTAACCTAACCAACTCTGACACGGAATCTGAAAATAGCACCACCTTTTGAGGTACGGAAACAACAAGGGCCATACTTTATGTTTCCAAGGATAGGTAGTCACCTGAACGACCACCTCCCCCTCGTTATCACCCTACAACTCCTATTCAACTCTATGATGAACACGATCATTTCATTGGTGACTGTGAATCCCTAGAGTTGTTTCATATATGGTATCTTGTCGACCCCGTATACTATGACGGCTTACGAGAAATCCATTATTCGTGTTGGGTGTGTTCTAGTGACCACCTGGTTCGTCATTGCCATTATATCCCCTAATTTTGTTCTACATTAAATAATTTATGCATGGCCATAGTACGCCTCGATGCAACAGACGGATCGGATATAGAATCCATGGAAAGTTCGACAACGCAAGAATATGTGACAAGCAGGTCCATTTTCTTCATGTCAACAGAAAAGCAGCCAATAAAGGGGCACATTGTCACCCCCAATCGCCCTCCATAGATAAAACCAACCTGTGAATTATAAAACACACGTAACCATTTGGTCACCTAATTCCCAGACCTATAATCACTCCGCAAATGGTATCCAATCACTCCAACAGCCCAGAGGGAAGGGAGTATTGAGGAAAGACAGTCTTTTCTGGTTTCTCAAGGAAACCATTAGACTTGAAACTGTACTTAAGTCTCCCAAGTACGCCCTTTGATAGACATTGTTATCACTCTGCCAGATCTCTAAGGCTAAAGAAAAAATCCCAACAGAGGTAACCACATACCAATATTTTAGCTTGGTAGCTAGCCCTACCAATCCGGAGAGGGCTCTCTCCACAAATCACAACCAAGAGGGCTGGATGAATTAGGGTTTTAGGCTAGGTATAAGTACATGGGTTTGATTTGGTTGAATTGGGTTGCTGGATGGGTGAATTAGGTCAAAGAGAATAGGTTAGGGAAAATAGGATTAGGGTTGCAGAGATTCAATGGGGTAAGGTAGGTAAAAAACCTAGAACTTTATGGTTTCTTGAGAGGGATGGATTAGATAGGTGAGGAGCTAGAAAAAGCAAGGCTAAACATGAATTATTTCTAAATGGAAGAAGATGGAAAAACTATGAAGGTTTTCCCAAAATAGAGCATGAGAGATGTATTCTTTTTATCAACTTAAAAATCAACATATCATAGAAATGAAATGGATCATGAAACAAAACATTCATACATATTGACACAGAAGAAGAAAAACGCTAAATTTCCATACCACAGGTATCCCAAAGAAATACCTACAACCTTTTCATTAATTTCCTACCAAATAGAATACACTAGAGTCTTTGATCAATGCATCAACATCCAAACTATGTAATAAGTCAAAAAGTACATGATATAGACCTCAAAAAAATTCTCCCAACCTCAAGGGTCAAATTCCCAAGTTGTGGAGGTGTTCCACCAAAAACTAAGTTGAATACCTAGAGTGTAGGGATGTAAAATTGACTCATCCCTCACTTTTTGCAAACTGAATCATTACATGTCATCAAAACTTTTCACCTAATGTGTTTACCCTAGGTAAGTGTAAAAAAACCATGATTACATTTACTTCCATCAATTACAAAATTAAAAACATAATTTCTCAAGGTCAAAATCAAAATTGCAGAGAAAAATCAGAAAAATCAGACATTAGCCAAGTGCGCAACGCCAGTGGTAGGTGTGCCCTCCGTATTGTAGTTGAGTTTGGGATGGGTTGTAGGTGTCCAAGAAAAGATCAGGATAGCTCATTGGAAATATTATCCAGTATACTTTCCAAATATGTGCTTGGTTTGTATATTTGACTTTATTTGACCTCCCAAAAAGTGATTCTCCCAAGACTACTCACGTGTGTAGCGCCAAGGTGAAAAAGGAGGCAGAACTATGATTTTTTGAATGTTTTTTTACTTTTTCACCTGCCAGTTTGACCAAAAAAAGCTAGCAAAGTGGTTTTCCTACATTTTTTCTATGTTCTGAATCCAATGGTGGTCTCCTTTTAACCAAAAGCTTCCCCAAAAATTATCATTCCAACTGTCACATGATTGTCTAGGAATGCACAAAAACTTCAAAAATTTAATGTATCAAAACTTTCCAAAATTTTCTGAATGGTGTCTGATGATGAGGGCTAGGCATGGAGTGAGGCTTCAGCAAGGATATCAAGCCTTATTTTCTCTTCTTGTATGTTTAGGGTTTACATTTTTGCATTGGCTTCTTTAAGTTTTAACCTTGCAATTCTGTTTCTCTTGGCATAGTGCTTTTCCATCCTTCTCTGAATATCATTGTCCTTGTTTTCTTTCTCCAAGAGCTTCTCAAGATGTTGGTTAGCCCTGTCAAGACATTTCTCATTATTGTCATTGATTACAACTGCAAATTTCTCATTAAGACTGACCTCATCTGATAGTTCTCTTTCTTTCTGCCTTTCTAGTTCTAGGGCTCTTTTCAAACCTCTATTCTTTGGCCTTCTTCTTGACACTTGTTCTTCTGGTTCATCTAGCACACCATATTTTTCTCATGTCTCTTCAAGAAAGACTTCAGCTTTTTCTGCCTCTCTTTGAGCTTTGATGAATTTCACTTCATCAATGAAGTGTTTGGTCTTTAGCTATTGGTTCTCCTTCTCAAGAAAGGTAATGAAAAATTGAGATCTATAAAGATTAGTTTGTAGCTCTCTAATCTTGGCTTCTTTTTCCTTGATGACTATGATAGTGATCTCAGAATCATCTTGCTGATCCAAGATAACAAGCTCAAACTCCAATTCTATCTCATGAATATTTAGCTCCTCATGCCAGATATCTTCCTGAATATCTGCCTTTATCATCTTTTTATTTCCGTTGTTTACCTGCTTTTTTGGTGAAGAAGGGAGGGCCCCTTCCACAATATGTCGAGCAAACACTTTCCTATGACCTCTCTGATATCTTTTTTCCAGTGTCTCTATCTCAACCACTTTTGTCTTTTGAAGCTCACTAATATTAGCTCTACTAGATGACCCAATCCAAGTGTGAAATGGTGATGATGGTGGTGAAATGGGTGAAGTAGTTTGAGCTGATGAAGAAGTAGGTATTGTGGGCTGAGATGGAGGAATGGATGTGGAAGGATGATATGGTGGAGGCACAGCTTGAGCATGTTGAATTGGTGGCACAGTAAATATGTCATTAGCTATGAAAGTGTCCCATGAGATATTCAATTGATCGAGGTGATGGAGAACATTGATCTTTATGAGAGAGTAGTGAAAAATAATTTTCATCTCATCGTCATAATCTCTCTTTTGAACAATGTATGACATTTTTTCAATGTTCCTAAAGAGATAATAAGGTATGTTGAGCATTTTTACCCTTGTGAAGTGCATTAATAATCGAATATGGTAAGTGTAGATTCTAGAGAACCTTCCTTCACAAGAAAAGTACTTCATGATGATTTTCATCATGGGTACATACCTATACAGGAGGTAAGAGAAAGGAAATAACATTTTTCCTTCATTCTTGTACCTTGGCTTGATGTATGGCTCATAGTAATAATTCTCCAAGTTTTTTTTTTCCTTGTACCACTTTTCACCAACATTTGGAATTATAGTGGCAGCTGCTATGATGGTTGTGGATACTATGAAAGTGACACCAGCAAGGGTTACCTAGTTTTCATGAAGATTAGAGATGAAAAGCCTGCTCAAAACAGGGTGATGTTGGACCCTTTGTATTCTTTCACAAAATTCAAAGCATCCTACATGCTTGAAACATGTCACATCCATGGGAGAGGCCATGAGTTCTCTGGTGTTTGTAGGTTCAAGTCTGAGGATCCTCCCTTCTTTGTGCGGTCTCCTCTCTTCCCTTTCTCCTTCCTTACTGAATTCTATGTTTTCTTCTTCCATAATGTCTTGGCTAGAAACCATAGGGAGATGAATTGGGAGTTAAATTTAGGTTTAGGAAGTGGGGAATGGGATGGAAAAAATTAGGGAGATGGGGGGAGGGATTATTAAATTGAGGGAGGTGATAGGGAGTAGAAATGTTGTGGGATTTGGGAATAGGAATTTTATTACAAGTATGGGGATTTGGGAGCCTAGGAAATTGAAATACCTAGGTCTTAAGTTTTAGGGGATAAAAGGCTTTAGAGAAATGGATATAGTGAAATAGGCGTTGGGAAAGCTTAATTGTAATGTGGAAGGGTAGTGGAAGTCTTTGGAAGTGTCATTGAAAATTAGGAATGGAAATAGGGTTTTAAATCTTTGAAAACTCCAAATTTCACACAACAAACTTAACACCGTGAAATTTCCATTTAAGAAATGCAAGGAGGGTGTGATGAGGCCCTAATTACTTTCTAGGAAGTGGAGAAATTTGTTTTTGAAGGTTTGGAGTACTTGCAAAATTTTCTAGAGCTTGCAGATAAAATTGGATAGGTGCGCAGTGCCTTTTGTGTGTTCGCAGTGCCTATCTAGTAGGTGCGCAACACCTTTTCTCTATGCACAATGCTTATCCCAGGTGAGCAGTGCCTTATTCCAGGTGTTCGGCGCCTCCCAGAAACTTGACCTTTCACCTTTAAAATTTTTTTTTCGAGCTGTGTGAGTGGTGGCTCAATGGCATAGAGAGAAAATGAATGTATTTTTTATCTTTGTATGGGATTTATGCTTGATAGATTGGATGTTTTGAGCTTTGGGACCCAATTTTCCTTCTCACTTTCACCTTAAATTTTTGAAACTATACCTTTCACTTTGATTTCTTTCCTTTGGCAATTGATCATTTTGATGGACAAGGAACTCTTTGCACTTTGATATTTTCTTTGTTGGCATGTGGAACTCTGAGTTGGAAGCTTGAGAACCTTGTACTTATTACATATTAAATGACATAAAATTACAAAATAAAAACAAAAGTTACATCTTTTTGGAATAAAAATTACATTTTAGGATGAAACTCACAACTTTGGAATCATAATTACATCTTTGCAAATCATATTTACATGGTAAAGAGACGTTATTTTGTTCACTCCCTTACTTTCCTGGCTTTATGCAATGGAAATGATGTGTTTATTAGACCTTTAAAAACCCTAGAAACCTAATGAAACCTTGGAAAAAAACCCTAAAGACCTAATGAGACTTTTAAAGATTGGTTTTAATTATGACATTAGCTTTATGGATGATGTATAGTCAAAAAGGTATGAAATTGAGCTAGAAAATAAAGGAAATTTATAAAAAGTGATTTGTTTGACTTAGGGCTACAATTAGTGACTAATTTTCTATATGACCTAGTGGAATGAATAAAAATTTCTCAGTGAGACTCCTAAAATGATACGAAAAGAGGATTTTTATCACTGATGGCAGGATGCAAATACTGACACTAACATTGGCCTTATTGGAGATGATAGCTCTGAAAGAAGTGTCAAGAACCACAAAACACTGGATTTTGCAGATCAGTGCCTTATCCATTGGGCCAATACCATAAAAAACTCAAACGAATAAACATGGCTGAAAATTGATAACTCAGATGAAATAGACTGACTCAGGACAAAATCAAAATTGGGTGAAAATTGACTCAATACTGATTGAAATAAAAAAATTACTAAAGTTATTGATGGAAGCATATCACCAAGACTTGAGGGCTTCAAATCCTGATGAAAACCACCTGTCTGCTCAAGAAATATGTACAATCATGTGAAGTGATCCTTCTAGTGTAACAAATCCAACAAATGGCTACTTACTTGAATTATGCTCTCACTTTCCTCGAACAAGCAGAAAAAGAAAAAAGAAAAAACTAGGCCACTCCAAGTGTCCATTAAAAATGTGTTTTTGGTCCATGAAAATAAGAAAATACATCTTCCATGCTAACTGTAGCAAATCAGTAAAAGGAAATTCAAAAATCTGAAATGTTACCTTGTCTCGAGATCCAGCAAAAACACAAGCACACCATTCATTCTGATCTGAAAGAACACTTGGTTGTTGATACATAGGAAGGCATAGGGGAGTATGACTTTCTGCTATCTGAGTGTTGGCTGTAAATTCCTCAAGCATGGGAAAATATGATTCTATTTCTTGCACATTGTCTATCTAGGCTCTGTAATATTCCAAAATTTTCCGGCAATAATTTGGAATATTGATTTTTGCTAAATTCACCTAGGAGGAGAATAAATGGGTAAGGAGACCCATGCATAATGAAATTCTCAATAAAATCCCTCATAGTATGAAAGGGGATCATATTTGGAGCTAGTTTGCACACCCTCATGTGTGAACAGGGTTATTTGCAAGTGGATAAGGTCAGGTTTGACCAAGTCAATAACGTTGCCATAGGAGGAGTGGCTTACTTTAGAAGATAGCGCAGTATGAATGAGGAAAGGGATATTTGGTGGAGGAAACCCTAATGGATGGGGCCCATGGAAAAAGAGCTTTCACTTGTATAAAAGGAGGGCAAGGCAACGATTGTTTCTCATGCTTGCATTATTCATCTCATTGTCTATTCAGACAAGAGAGAATTCTTTGTTGTTTAGCAAGAATTGCCGAAGGAATTCCTATTTAGGATTCCTCCTCCTTCTTGAGAGGTCTCTTGAGCATTTTTTCTTGATTTTCCTCACATCCAGGCTTGAGGCCAAGCATCCTCCACCCAGACAACGTTATTTCTGCAGTAGATTAACACTGTGTTGCTGGGTGTTGCAGTGAGGGTTCACTACACCATCTCCTTTAGCTATTTTTTAGAGGAGGAGTCTCTCTTCTCTTTGGGAGATCAGTTTGGAGGCATTCTAAAGCTTATTTCAGATTTTGGCATCAAGGCCAACTCATTCCATAGTCCTGCAGTGCAGCTCCATCCAGTGACTGCGTTATTTTGAGTTGAGAATTTGCAGCAAGGCTCTTGCAGATTGTTGGAGGGTCAGATATTTGGTGAAGGGATCAACCTTTCATCCTAAAGATCCATTGGAGGAGGCACACTCAGTTTGTACATCATCTATTTCCATCTCCATCCAGTTCTATTTCTGAGTTGCTGCTGCTACCCAGCAACTCTAGCATTTTGCAGATTTTGTATTTTAGAGTCAATCCTTCTAGGATTGATAGGAGGTAGTCTTTGGGATTTGAGATCATCTCTCCCAATGTTTTATTGGGCCATACATTTATATATTTGTGTATTGACACTATTATGCAGTAGTTTCCCTTCATGGACTACACTTCCATAGCTTGATATACATTGTGTAGCAGTGGTTTTGTCATGCTTCTTGTACTTTTTCCTTGAGGTGCGGTATTGCTTATCTTGAGTAGCATTTTCCTCAAGATCTTGTATCTATTTGTTGTTGCTATTATTTAATGAGATGGCTATGGATTTCTCTCACATTTATATTATTTGAGTGTTGTTGTTGCTTCATTGTTGTGTTTACATATTGCTGGAGCTCCAACTCTAGAATATCTTAAGATATTCTCATTGTCGTAGAATTTTCCTGAAAAGGAATATTACAGTGGTATCAAAGCAAGATCTTTGGCTTAGCCTGTGGCTTCAAGCGAAAGTGCTCAGTCCCTAAATGAGGTAAATTTCAAGCTCTATAGACAGATTCTGCAGATGGCCAGGTAACCTCTAGATCTCATCCTTTTTTCAAAGGTGACATATCCAGTAAATGCCCCTGCAGTCAATCTCTGGAATAGAATTTTGATATTCCTGAAAAGGGAACTCTACAGCGGTATCAGAGAGAGAGAGAAGATGAAGACTCCATTTTATGTAGAGAAAGAGGGAGATAATCTTGCAAGGCTTCTTCCAAGATCCATATTGAGCATTCATGAAGAATTTGAGGAGATAATGAGGGAGATTTGTACGGGATCTCCAAGAGGGTTTGAAACTAAGTCAAACTCTAGATTTTCTTGTAGGGGTTGTGAGCATGCAGCTACACCCTATGGTATACAGCACAGTCACATGGCCAGTCTTGCCATGAGAGAAGAAGAAGAAGAAGAAATGCCGAAGAAAGAAACTCTTAGAGGTTTCTTGCATGAATATGAATCTCAAACTCAGAAGTTTAAAGATCATATTACTTTTCCAAAGTTTTGAAAGATTATGGTGAGGAGGAGCAAGTAGCATGATGAGGATAGATTTTTTCTATATATCTTTGATGGTTCCCCTACTTGTTCAGCTAGGGCTTGGATAGAAGAGCTGGACACTTTTTTGCAGCAACATAAGATTTCTGAAGATGAAGCCATCAAAGTAGCAGCGCTGCACTTGGGAGGTAAGGTCTATGCATGGTGGTTATTTGAGTCTTTTACTTTGAAAAATGCAAATACCTCTTCCTATGTAATGTTCATTCTAACTTTGATAAGGATATTTGGTAGAAGAAACTCTGAAACACATGTGGAGGAAACAAACACATTCAAACAAACAATACCCTTGCATGTGATGAAGAAAACCATAGACTCAGAATCACTACAGAAAGCTATGAAGGAGGCTGATATCTTGCATGATGCTTTATTTGAGGCAAGATCTTCATTATTGGCACAAAGAGGCAAGGAGATCTCTCTTTCAAAAGAGGATCAAATCATTGTAGGGTTGCCCACTCATATTGAGGAGGTTGAGGGCAACAACGTTGTCATTTCTAGAGTTGATCTAGTACCTCATGCAAAGGAAGGAGGAGCTCTTGCTCCAACTAGAGGGATTCTTGCAACCTTGCAAGGAAGTCCCTAGGATCTCATACATGGAGGTCCAAGCACAATCAATGAGCAACATGATTGTGCAGCACTGCAGCTGGGAGAAGGAGGAAGGGAGGAAGAGCAGCATCAGGTGATGAGAGGCACACACCCTTCTCTATTTCAGAGAGCTAGTGCAAAGAGGAGGAAGACTGTATTGTGTTGTGAGAGCAAGGACAAGGTTGCTCAACCATATATATAGTCCACTCTTGACATTTATGTCTCATTGCATAGAGGCATTCCACCAGGTAGGCCACCAGATCTGTCATTGATGAGAGACATTTTGTCTTTGGGGTCACCACTCTTGGATTGTGGAGAGTTGAAGAGTTTGGATGAGAACTTTGGCATGGGGGATGTCAAAGTAGCAGACAGTAGCATGAGAAGAGCTACACATGCCGAATTACCAGTGCTATCTCTAACGAGGATTGATCCTTATTGGAGATCTCAGCTCTTAGTAGAGTACTCCAAGGATCTTGGTGCATGCATGATTCTAGATGACCCGAATAGAGATGATGAGTATATGGTGGATGATGTGGTCATCTATTCACATGGCAGAGTCTTCCTCACTAGAGATTCTGGTCTCAAGGGGAAGTTGATGCATGCAACACATGAGGACTTCTTTTCCATGCATTGTGATGCGTATCTGACCTTGGCAGAGGAGTTAATTTGGGAGGGCATTCAACAGGACATATATCAGCATAAGGAGAGATGCAAAGCCTAGATGATGATGATAAGGATATCACAGCCACCTTCCCACTCATTGGGAGTAAGGGAGTATTTTCAGTTGAGCCATTTCAGCTCAAGTCTTCAAGTACATGATGGAGAATGTACAATTTCATCTTATATTTTGTACTTCTTATATTTTTATGAGCAACATATTGTACCAAGGAGGACTATTCCTTCTTGCATATTTTATTATGATGTACTTGAAGCCATTTGTAGCATTGAGATTGACTATCTCATTGGTGGTTTGTGGGGAGAGCCGCATGATTTTTAGTGTGCACCATTGACACCCTTTTGTACTTTCATGTTCACATCTTGTAGGATGATTGTGGTAGAAAACAAGTGCGTAGAGGAGCACTTGTTTTTTTTTATTTGATGCAGGCAGGGCATGCACTACACTGGTTCCTTGTGTGGGACCTTGATCCACTTTTTAGATGTCATTTGGCAACTTGTTCTTATTGTACTATGCTTCCATGTATTTTTTCTATGTTTATGTTCATGGGAGGATTTTATTGGAGAGTGGTCTTGAGATTGAGGATGCCCATTGGGAGCATGATTCTCCTTACTATAAATTTTGTACATTTCAGGAGAAGCCATGGGTCAACCATGAGGGCCACATTGCATTTCTTTCCTTCTTGTGGGAAGGACCACCTGAAGAACTTGAGGAGGCACTCCATGGATCATAAGGAGTTGGAGGAGTTAGCACAGTCAACTCTTTTCCCTTTTAGGATGAAGGGAGAATCATCTATGAGCCACTCCATTTATATGAGCAAAACATATGGTGAGAGTATGGTGGATTTACATGCTGATTTATCTATATATATGCATCTCTTAACCATATATGTGCAAGGATTTTCTCGAAGGAGGATTATTATTCCTTCTAGATTTGATGGTCTACATAAGGCCATTATGGATGGTCACTCCCTAAGTGAATATGGGGAGGATATTTATTGTGGAGAACATACTCACATTTCACATGACATCATTCACTTTCTCCAAGAGATTGGGGTAGCAAGCAAATGGTGGGGAGGCCACCCATCATTTTATTTTCTGTGGCAGTGGAGAGTCAAACTATGCTGGCTACATTTGAGGGACCATTATCCTTCTCCTTTACTTCACATGGAAGCCAACATGATTCTCCTTATGGTCCCCTTGGTTGATATTACTGGAGCTTTTCTTGGGAGCTTGATTGGGGGAGAGACACATTGGGTGGATGTGTCCTTGGAGGGAGAAAACTCCTACACACTTTGCACTACATGTTCTAAAGGGAGCATGGGAGATGGTATGGCCACTACAGTAGCTCATTTGTTTCATTATGAGGTGAGCCATATGAGGAATGAGATTCCATATGATGATGACTTCCAACTCATCATATATGGAGAGACTTGGGCTAGCATGATTTGCAGCGTTGGAGGAGAGGTCCTTGGGGATCTAGTCTTCATCTTGCCACTTGAGGGAAAGTATTTTGCAGCCCAGGATCAGCACTCTCTCTACACTTATCATGAGTGGAGAGAAGGACAGCATGGGGTAAGCTACATTGTCTACCATGAGCATATTTTTATCCCACCTACTTTGCCGGAGCCAAAGGTGGAGGACAGTTTCTAGGAGTTTCCTAGTTGGGAGGTAACCCATTTTGCATGGATGATTGCTTGGGGGATGGAGTATCCACATGAGGAATATGTTCCTCAACACACCATAGAATCCATGGCTTGAGAGGAGGCTTTCTAGTTCTGTCCTTGCATTTTCTTGAGGACAAGAAACATTTGGGAGGGGAGGACTGTAATATTTCAAAATTTTCCGGCAATAATTTGGAATATTACTTTTTGTTAAATTCACCTAGGAGGAGAATAAATGGGTAAGGAGACTCATGAATAATGAAATTCTCAATAAAACCCTTCATAGTATGAAATGGGATCATCTTTGGAGTTGGTTTGCACACCCTCATGTGTGAACAAGGCTATTTGCAAGTGGACAAGGTCAGGTTTGACCAAGTCAATGACACTGCCATAGGAGGAGTGGCTTACTTTAGAAGACAGCGTAGTATGAATGAGGAAATGGATATTTGGTGGAGGAAACCATAATGGATGGGGCCCATGGAGAAAGATATTTCAATTTTTTAAAAGGAGGGCAAGGCAACCATTGTTTCTTATGCTTGTATTATTCATCTCATTGTCTATTCAGACAAGAAAGCATTCTCTGTTGTTTAGAAAGAATTGCCGGAGGAATTCCTATTTAGGATTCCTTATCCTTATTAAGAGGTCTCTTGAGGGATTTTTCTTCATTTTCCTCACATCTAGGCTTGAGGCCAAGCATCCTCCATCAAGACAACATTATTTTTGCATAGATTAACACTGTATTGCTGGGTGTTGCAGTGAGGGTTCACTACACCATCTCCTTTAGATATTTTTCAGAGGAGGAGTCTCTCTTCTCTTTGGAAGATCAGTTTGGAGGAATTCCGAAGCTTATTGCAGATTTTGGCATCAAGGCCAACTCATTCCATAGCCCTGTAGCACAGCTCCATCCAGTGACTGCGTTATTTTGAGTAGAGCATTTGTAGTAGGGCTCTTGCAGATTGTTGGAGGGTCAAATATTTGGTGAAGGGATCAGCCTTTCATCCTAAAGATCCATTGGAGGAGGCACATTCAGTTTGGACATCATCTATTTCCATCTCCATCCAGTTCTATTTCTGAGTTTCTGCTGCTACCTAGCAACTCCGACATTTTGCAGATTTTGTATTTTAGAGTCAATCCTTCCAGGATTGATAGGAGGTAGTCTTTGGGAGTTGATATCATCTCTCCCAATGTTGTATTGGGCCATACATTAACAGATTTGTGTATTGACACTATTATGCAATAGTTTCCCTTCATGGACTGCGCTGCCATAGCTTGGTATACATTGTGTAGCAATGGTTTTGTCATGTTTCTTGTACTTGTTCCTTGAGGTGGGGTATTGCTTATCTTGAGTAGCATTTTCCTCAATATCTTGTATCTATTTGTTGTTGCTATTATTTAATGAGATGGCTATGGATTTCCCTCACATTTATATGAGTTGAGTGTTGCTTCTGCTTAATTGTTTCGTTTTCATATTGCTAGAGCTCCAACTCTAGAATATCTTAAGATATTCTCATTGATGTAGCATTTTCCTGAAAAGGAATATTACAGGCTCATACTCCTCAAATTCATAGTCTAAATCATCCTTGAACAAAAAACATTCTTCATGATTGTCAAACATGACAGCCTTATCCTCTTCATGAAAGACAGTATTCCCTATTAACTGATCTCTTTACAGGGAATCATCATCACAAATTGGCTTCCTCTCAACAACTTCAAGTATAGTTTCATCAGTTTCATGACTATCATCATTTAAACTCAGATTTTCACTTTCAATGATGGAAGAAGTTTCACTAACACATTCTTGACTATGTGAACACTGCAAACCTACATTAGCTTTGGCTGTAACATGAATTTTAAGGAGATGATATATTTCATCTTTAGACAGAGGAGAGAACTGATTTTTATAGCAGTTAACATTGGCTTGATGATTCTCATTTTCAAGATCAGGAATAGGAATTTCTCTTTCTCGGTCCTAGTATTTTTCATCCAAGGAGGAAACTATTGATTCTTGTTAGGAGGAAAAATAATATAGGGCTTCTATGATCTCATCATATAGTCACTCTTCATCCCCATACAAATTTTCAAGAAACTCAATGAAATTATCATAGATCTCACAACAACTATCAATCATCGACAAGGAAGAATTAGAGATTTAATAATTTTGAAAGAAAATTGAATGAAAGTCCTTTAGAGAATATAAAGTAGCAGATTGTAGAATATCATACCATGATCTCGCTCTTTCCTCCAAGGTATCCATAAACATCTTCATCAGATAATCTTTAGCAAACTCAATCTTTATCATGTGAATATGAAAATGAAATTTGACCAAATTCAAACTAGCATCTTCATCGTCTTGACCCTTAAAGTTTGACAGTCCTAATTGCAAATCTATACAAGAAATACGGTTTCAATAACCAGGAATACGAGCTCAATTCATAGGAGAATACCTTCGATAAATCGAATCCATTTTGAAAACAATGAGTTCACCAACAATATCTTCAAACTACTAGTTCTTGAAAAGTGGAGTCGCCATGAAAATTCTGAACCTTTGTATTCTTCGACACTGGAGTCACCAGGAGAATAATGCACATCCTTCTTGTGCCTGATCGTTTTCCACCATCAGCAATTATATATGATCTTTGTTGTTTTTTCCCAAGGAATATTTTTCTTTTCGCCTCCTTGCAATGGTGCCAGTATGTTATCACTCCACCAGATCTCTAAGGCTGAAGAAGAAATCCCAACAGAGGTAACCATAGACCAATATTTTAGCTTGGAAGCTAGCCCTACCAAGCCATAGAGGGCTCTCTCCATAAATCACAGTCAAGAGGGCTAGATGAATTATGGTTTCAGGCTAGGTATAAGTACAAGGGTTTGATTTAGTTGAATTGGGTTGCTGGATGGGTGAATTAGGTCAAAGAGGCTAGGTCGAGGAAAATAGGATGAGGGTTGCAGCGATTCAATGGGGAAAGGTAGGTAGAAAGCCTAACACTTTATGGTTCCTTGAGCGGGATGGATCAGATGGGCGAGGAGCTAGGACGAGCAAGGATAAGCATGAATTCTTTCTAAACAGAAGAAGATGGACAAACTATGAAGTTTTTCCCAAAACAGAGCATGAGATATGCATTTTGTTTATCAACTTAAAAACTAGCATATCATAGAAATGAAATGGATCATGAAACAAAACATTCATACATAATGATACATAAGAATAACAATGCTAAATTTCCATACCATAGGTATCCTAAAGAAATAGCTGCAACCTTTTCATTAATTTCCTGCCAAATAGTTTACACTAGAGTCTCTGATCAATGCATCAACATCCAACATATGTAATGAGTCAAAAATTACATGATATAGACCTCAAAAAACCTCTCCCAACCTCAGGGTTTGAATTCCCAAGCTGAGGAGGTGTTCCACTAAAAACTGAGTTGAATACCTAGAGTGTAGGGATGTCAAACTGACTCATCCCTCATTTATTGCAAACGGATTCATTACATGTCATAAAAAATTTTCACCTAATGTATTTACCCTAGGTAAGTGTAAAAGCACCATAATCACATTTAATTCCTTCAATTACATAAGTAAAAACATGATTTCTCAAGGTGAAAATCAAAATTGAAGAGAAAAATCAGAAAAATCAGACACTGGTCAGGGGCACAACACTAGTGTCAGGTATGCCCTCCATATTGCAGCTGAGTTTTGGATGGGTTGTAGGTGTCCAAACTAAGCTCAGGATAGCTCACTGGAAATATTATCCAATCTAATTTCCAAATATATGCTTGTTTTTCAGAGTTGAATTTATTTGACCTCCCAAAAAGTGATTCTCCAAAGATTTATCAAGTGTGCAGCACCAAGGTGAAAAAGGAGGCAGAACTGTGATTTTTTGAATGTTTTTTGAATTTTTCACTTGCTAGTTTGACCAAAAAAGGCTAGAAAATTATTTTGACTACATTTTTTCTCTGCTCTGAATCCAATGGTGGTCTCCACTTGACCAAAAGATGCCCCAAACAGAAGCGCAGCACCTAGGGCGCTACGCTCCTGACAGTCCAACTATCACATGAGTGTCCAAGAATGCACAAAACTTCAAAAATTTGCAAAAATGTATCAAAAATTGCAAAATTTTCTGAATGGTGTTTGATGATGAGGATTAGGCATGGAGTGAGGCTTCAGTAAGGATATCAAGCCTTCTTTTCTCTTCTTACATGGTTAGGGTTTCAATTTTTGCATTGGCTTCTTTAAGTTTTGACCTTGCAATTTTGTTTCTCTTGGCAGAGTGATTTTCCATCCTTATCTGAATATCATTATACTTGTTTGCTTTCTCCAAGATCTTCTCAAGATGTTGGTTATCCATATCAAGCCATTTGTCTCGGTTGTCATTGAGAAAATTTCTCATTAAGAGTGACCTCATCTGCTAGTTCTCTTTCTTTCTGCCTTTCTAGTTCTAGGGCTCTTTTCAAACCTCTAGTCTTTGGCCTTCTTCTTGGCACTTGTTCTTCAGGTTCATCTAGCACACCATATTTTTTTAATGTCTTTTCAAGCAAGAATTTATCTTTTTTCTGCCTCTCTTTGAGCTTTGATGAGTTTCACTTCATCAATTAAGTGTTTGGTAAATAGTTGTTGGTTCTCCTGCTCAAGAAAGGTGATGACAAATTTAGATCTAAAAATATTATTTTATAACTCTCTAATCTTCACTTATTTTTCCTTCATGAATATGCTAGTGATCTCAGAATCATCTTTCTAATCCACGTCAACAAGGTCAAACTCCATTTCTATCTCATGAATATTTCCCTCATCATGCCTGATCTCTTCCTGAATATATGCCTCTGCCATCTTTTCCTTTCCTTTGTTTACCTGCTTTGTTGGTGAAGAAGGCAAGGCCCCTTCTACAATATTTGGAGCAAACACTTGCATATGACCTCTCTGATATGTTTTTTCCAATGTCTCTATCTCAGCCACTTTGGTCTTTTGAAGCTCACTGATCTTAGCTTTGCTAGATGACCCAATCTGAGTGTGCAATGGTGATGATGGTGGTGAAATAGGTGAAGTAGTTTGAGTTGATGAAGAAGTAGGTACTGTGGGCTAAGATGGAGGAATGGATGTGGAAGGATGAGATGGTGGAGGCACAGCTTGAGCATGTTGAATTGGTGGAGCAATAAAGATGTCATTAGCTATGAAAGTTCCCCATGAGATGTTCAATTGATAGAGGTGACGGAGGACAATGATCTTGATGAGAGAGTGGTGAAAAATGCTTTTCAAATGGTGTTCATAATCACTCTTTTGAACAATGTATGCCATTTTTTAAATGTTCCTGAAGAGATAATAAGTTATGTTGAGAATTTTGACCCTTGTGAAGTGCATTAATAAGCAGATATGGTAAGTGTATAGTCTAGAGAAGCTTACTTCACAAGAAAAGTACTTCATGATGATTTTCATCATGGGGACATACCTATCCAGGAGGTAAGAGAAAGGAAAGAGCATTTTCCCTTCATTGTTGTACGTTGTCTTGATGTATGGCTCATAGTAATGATTCTCCAAGTTTTTTTTTCTTGTACCACCTTTCACCAAAATTTGCGTTGGTGAGGAAAAAGGTCTCTTAAGCAAGACCCAGGTTCGAACTAGAGGCCAACAAGTATTTCCGCTGTATTCTAGCACCATGCAGCATTTTCACCCTGCTCCGAGGAGCAGAGAGTCTCACGCGAGGTGTGCCATGACCTTACTAAGGTTGGGAGTAGATTGATATCAGTCTAGCAGATTAAATATGTATGAACTAGGACTATCTCAGAGCTTAAGCAAACGCAACGTTACATGGGTGATATCCCTTAGAAGCACATTCAGAAAGACAATCCATAAAATTTTAAAATACTACCATATTAATCAATCTAGACTACAACATATCTTGGGAACAACAAACTCTTATCATATTACAATTCACTTATCAGAAACAGATTATTACAACGCTCCTCAACATGAGCTTTAACCAAACATATTACAAAGAGGTCCAATCATAAGATGAGAACACAAAGATACACAAATATAGAGAACAAAACAACATGAAAAGAGATCTCCCATGGCTCCTGTTCTCTCATTCCTCCTGTGCTAACCCCCCTTTCTCCACTGGCTAGCTACTTATTTGTTCTGCTTCCAGCGCAACTGACAGTTCTTGCTTTCTTCTCTCTCGGTTGTCTTATGATTCTCTCTATTCATCAGGAGTTCTACTGCTGTCTCCTACCACATTCTTCTACCATCTATTCTTGCTCCCGCAACAGCCGTGCCACCTGTTCTTCACTCCTTCGCAGCCTTGACAGCTTTCTTCCTACCGTGGTTATGTCCCGCCACGTACTATTCACAACTCAAAACTATTTTATTTCAAAACAAGGGCCCCAACAGGCCTCGACCACATCCTATTGACTCTCTCTGAGTCAATCGCATTTCACTATCTATATTTCCATCGGTCCACTTGGTCCTGTGTTATGCTCTACTTGTCCCCTTTCTCCCGATTGTCCAAACAAGGGCCCCAATTCTGGTAGGACTCTAGCTGCTTGCTGCCCTGCTTCTGTGGCATAATTCTCCATATATACTTGTCTCTTTGTTGCTGGAAACTCGAAAGAGTCCATGAGGTCGGTTTCAATCAATGAGGCACTGTTGTATTTCCCCACTAACAATTCCATCTTTTGAACTTTGTTATCGAGCTCTTGCTCTACAACTCCTTGTGTTGCTCCTGTCATTCTGGCTCTTCTATGATACACCTATAGAAAAAATCCTTATCTTTTCTCTTGAATTCCTTCTTCTGTGTGCCTTCTCGACTCTTCTTCTGGTTATGATTCTCTTTCTCCCTTGGATTTTTCTGGTTCTAATTCAAATTTTTTCGACATTCTCGCACTTCTTTGCATGCGGGCTATGTAATTAACCGGCATGGGTGAGGTTGATGAGACCCCATAACTAATCAATATCCCCCTGGCCTCATCCATGGCTACGATTGTGTGATTATTTACCGACTGAGGTGGGTTCTGACAATGCTGACTATGGCTTTGGGATTTGGGCAGACGCGACGGTTGGTGGTTATGCCTTATTATGGAAAATTTATTACAGTATGGGTGATGCTAAATCTTGGTAATCTTACGAAATGAAACGGGTACTACGCGTAATGATGATGGGTTGATTTTCGACACACTTTTCTATCTGACGTGGATGACACGTTGGACACTACCCTTCCATGACCACAATTGGTTGAGTTGCGGTATCTGCAATGCAACTGTACCTATTTTTCTGCTTTTTCTAAAATGGAAATCATATATATGCTCTTCTTGGGTGTGAGAGAGTTATTGATACTATTCTACCCTACTGACTCCTCTCAGTTGCGAGAGTTATTGGAATTGGAATTGAGTGACTTACTCTTGATAGGGCTTTAGGCGTGCACCGTTCACCCATCCTTGTAGTACTTGGCCATCCAGTTTTGCTAACCGAACTGCTCCTGAATCTTTGATTTCTATCATGTAGAATGGCCCTAGCCAATGCATTTGCAGTTTCTCTGGGAACTTCTGGTACTTACTGTCGTAGAGTAGAACATTTCCCCCGACCTGAAAAGTCTTGCGCTTTATGTGTCAGTCATGCCAAGCTTTCTGTCTATCCTTCAATATCGTTTGGTGAAATTATGCCAAAAATAATTCTTCCTAGAGGCCTTTTAATTATTGCAGTCGTTCCTTTAGCGAGTCCTCTTCTGATAGTTGGATTGACATTGCGACTAGGAGGCTGGTTATGATGAATTCTGCTGGGATTACTTCATCTCTCTCGTTTACTAGCTGGAATGGTGTTTGGTTTTTCAGTTTCTTTATCGTTGTTCAGTATGCCCATAAAGTTGCTACTATTCGCTCATCCCAGTCATCCTGTTGTGCATTGCATATTTTTGTTAGGTCCTTCTCCAGTATTTTGTTGAATGCTTCTACCGTACCGTTGGCTTGCGGGTGATATGACTGCTTTTATGATGTTGTATCATGAAGCTTTCTAGAAGGGATTTAATGGTGTTATTGATGAAGTGTGTACCCTGGTCACTGGTCAGGCTCTTTAGAAAACCAAATCGGCTGATTATGTTTTCAAATATAAACCTGACAACAGTCTTCGTCATGTAGTTTTTTACTTGTAATGCTTCTGCCCACCTCGTCAAATAGTCTATCGCCTTTATTATGTACCTCGCCTGTGAGTATCTTGCAGTTGGTGTAATTGGTCCCACAAAACCGACTGCCCATTTTTAAAATGGCTGCAGTACTTTTATCGGATGAAGTGGAAGTTCATCTCTATGAGATGGTCGTCCCATTCGCTGACATATATCACATTTCTTAACAAATGCTTCGTTGTCCATATGTACTATCGGCCACCATAACCCTTCTTGTAGTACCTTTCGTGCCGTCGGTTTTGCTCCCACGTGTCCTCCCACAACCCCACTGTGGCATTCCCATAGTACTGCTTCCCTTTCGTGGTCCATGACACATGTCCGAAGAATATGGTCCAGTCCCATATTATATAGGTGTCCTGCTATGAGTTCGTATTCTACAGCTCGAACTACCAGGTGTTTTTTTTGGACTAATGTATATTCCTGTGGACACTGCCCTGTTGTGAGGTAGGTTGCTATTTGGTGTAAATATTCTGGGATGGCTTCTACTCTGAAAAGATCAACGTCTGGTAAATAATCATCTAAAGATCCTCCATTTTCTCCATTTTCTAGTCGAGATAGGTGATTAGGCCCTACATTTAATCTTTCAGGCTTTACGGTCACCTCAAAGGTGAACTCTTGGAATAGTAGGAACCATCTGTAGATTCTTCCTTCCAAGACCAGTTTGTTTACCAAATATTTCAAAGCTGAGTGGTATGTGAAAAATTTAAATGTACCTCCCAACAGGTAGTGTCGAAACTTCTGAAGGGAATACACTATTGCCAATGCCTCCCGCTCTATTGTGGTGTAGTTCCATTCTGCTGTGGACAATTTCCGACTTGAAAAATATACCAGGTGGTCAATTGAAGTGTCCCCTGGTTGTGCCAAGACTGCTCCAAGTTCAATGCTGGAAGCATCGATGTGCACATGAAATTCTTTATCCAAATTTGGGTGAACTAATATCGATGCACTTGCTATTTTTTCTTTCAGGGTATTTAGGGTTGTTCTGCAACTCCCTGTCCAGTGAAATTTCTTAGACTTTCGCAACAGCTTCTCTAAAGGGGCTATTATCTTCGCGTAGTTGCAGATAAATTGTCGGTAGTAACCTGTGTGGCCCAGCAGTGATCTCAGCTGTTTTACAGTTTCTAGTGCCTCCATGTTGACTATCACTACTATTTTGGCTGGGTCCATGCAAAATCCTTGAGTACATACCACATGTCCTAGTAGTGTTCCAAACAGTACTGCAAAGATACACTTCTTTAGGTTCAACGATATCTGAAGTTTCCTACACCTATCAAACATTATCCTCAATAGCGTTGCATGGTCTTTTAATAAGCTGTAGACTGTCCAGTCATCCATGTAGACCTCTAAAAACTTATGGATGTACTCCCAAAAAGGAGCTATCACAATACGAGAAAATACTGTAGGTGCATTTTTCAGTCCGAATGGCATCACATTATATGCGAACGAGCCCCATTCGGTGGTGAATGTTGTATTTTTCTTATCTTCCTCTGCTATCTATGCTTGATGGTATCCTAAGAATCCATCAGTGAATGAATATGCCTCATTTCCCGCAACATTGTCTAGGACCTCATCACTAAACGGAGTGGGAAATGGGCCATGGATACAGGCATTGTTTAAGCTTTTGTAATCGACAGAGACTCAAATCTTAGACTTCTCCTTTTTATTCTGTATAACTATGGGACTTACCCACTTTGCTTCCTCTACTGGGAATATTAATCCTTCCTTTAACATCTTGTCGATATCTACCTTAACTTTTTCCTTCACCCTTGGATTCAGACGATATGGTCTATGTTTCATAGGCCTTGCATCGGGCTTCAATATTATCCGCATCTCCCCCATATCCCCTTTTATTCCCTTTAGATTTGGTACCGATGAAGGGAATAAGTCCTCATATTCCTACAGCCTACTGTATATCTCCCTAGTTGCTTGTTCATCCTAATAATCTCCAATTGTTGCTAGTTTTGGCTTATCTTCTGTTCCAATATTTAGTTTCTCGGTTTTCAATGGTAGCAAGTGAATCCCTTCTGTCGTTGGTTCTTCTTTAATATCCCTCTCCCCTTCCATCTCTTCAAAATATAGATGCCTGAGATCTTCTAGAGTATCATCATCCATTTTGTTGTTTATCTTTTAACATTCCACCTTTTGTCTGATGCCAAGGTTCAGCAGCAGCTGCTCATCCTCCTTTATAATTTTTGGGAAGAATAGTACCTTCTTTCTAGCCTGCAAAGCTTGTGTGTCCGATTTCATTTTTCCTTCGAATAATAAGCATTGTGTAAAGTTATCCGCAACTTCCCGCCATGTGCTGGTCCCTCTTTTCTTTTCTTTCGTCAGGCACCAAAGAGTGGATAAATCTGTGTACCCATAGCTCTTCTGGATATCCTGCAGTTCTCCATTGATCCTCACATTCCTTCATATGGTTTATGGGGTCTGATTCCCCTCGGTATTTCTCCTCAACCCGAGGTCCTTCCTTTTCCTTAAATCTCGCTTTCAATGCTTGTGCAACTCTACCCCATTGCGACAGTGAGTTGTGGTGGTTACTCCACCATATTATCGATGTGGACTGTAACGCCATGTCCATTAGTGGTACCGTATGTCCTTCTGCTACCCTATCTTCTATTTCTGTTATGAAAATGTTTACATCGTTCATATTGGATAAATTTGGGTAATCCCTTACCTTAGTCCCGATCCAATTGATTCTTCCGACGTTGGCGCATATCCTTGTATTGGTCTCATACCCTCCTTGTTTCCAATCATCCCAAGCTATTTCTAAGCCTAATTCTGAGCTTTGGATGCTTCTCTAGCTTACAGAGCCGCCTGCTATTGGGTTGATGTAATCTTCCCTTCTTCCTGTGGGTATTTGATAAAGATGGTCCATCAACTGAACATCTTCTTTGTTGTCTACAGTCTCTATGTATCTTGGACCTTGATATGGGTTGAGTGGCTGAGTGACTCTGACCTCCCTCTCCTCAAAGATCATCAGTTATTTTTTTAGATTATAGATTTGAGGCTTCTGCGATGAGTATCTTGTGTAGAGAAGTTTTCTGGTTTAATCGCATCCATTTTTGTTGATTTCGACGTTTCGAACCCAGCCAACGGGGTTCATCATCAGGAAAAGATCTATTATTGCATAATTTTCAAAGGCCCAATCAATTCCCAACAATGCAGGATAAGGATATTTATCCCCCATGATGTAGATGACCTCAAAGTCCATATATGTATTTACTCCTGCAATATCAAATTCAACTTCCTCCAGTCTTCCTACGGGCACAATGTAGTACTGGTTCGCCATCTGAAGTTGGATTGGTGAGTACGTTAATCTTGGCTTTCCTAACGCTTCCCAGGTTTTTCTTGGTAAAATATTGACATTGGATCCCAAATCAAGCATGGCGTCTTTAATTTGGAAACCCACAACCTAGGTGTTTACTTGGAACTCTTTTCCTATCCTTATTTTATTTCTTTTCACTCTCTGTACATACTTCTGGGCTGCGTCAGATGATTCGCTTGATCCTGTGTTCTTTTTCACCACTCTTTCCAGGTTCTGCTTTAGCTGCTCCAACTTTGGTGTGTTGTTAACAATATTTAGGAATAGATGGAACCATTCTTGCATGATATTACTTCAATAGGCTGGGTTTTTATTGTTATCCTGGGTCTGTTGTAACTCAATACCTTTGTTTCCCCCCATTTTGGCAAATTTTTCTACTTCCCCTTGGAAAAATTGCTTCTGTCTTTCCGGTTTGATCAGTGGTTTTAGGGATGCTGGCCTAATCAATTTTATCGAGTCCACTGTACATGCATCTTCCCCGTTCTCTTGCCTCCTCATGTCACCATGGCCATGTTCTGCATTGTTTAACTCTCCATTATCCTGGGTTTTGCATTTACTAGATTTTTTCCCCTTTTTCTAGTTCTTTCCTCCCATATTTTAATGAGCTCAGGGCAATCTTCTGTTGCATGCATGTTAACCTGGCACTAGGAACACCAGGGTCTTCTAGGAAGTGGACATTCCCTAGCTACATGTCCTTCTTGGTCGTAGTTGTAACATCTTACTGGACCTCTACCCCCTTCTCGACCTCCTCTCATGCCTCCTCCTCTTCCTCAGGGAGTCTCATTCACTCGGTATGAAGGTCGGCCCAATCATTCTGCTAATGCATATACAGCTCTACATTGCTCTGTGTTGTGTGTTTTTGAGGCACAAAACTCACAGTATGTGTTATTCTGAATGGTGGAATATTTTTATAAAATAGGGCATAGGTGAGGTGGATGACCCATGTTCTTACATATTTCATAATATTTAGTAGTGGTTGGACTTTGTTGCGTAGGGAACCCCGTGTAGTGTTGTTTCGGTGGATATATTCCCTGGGTGTTTATTTGCGCCACTCCTCCCATTGGTGGAGCCCCCTATGCCCCTGTGGTTGATGTCCCCCCATTCTGACCCCACAACCGAGGACATTTGGTTACCACCTGTACTTCCATTAGACAGTGTGTGCACCATACATTCGGTCTTTCTAGCCACATTGGTTGAATTTACTTTATTTTCTCTGTCAAGCTCATTATTTGATGCTTCAACCCCATTATAGAAGGGTCCTGTACTGTTGTTCCTCCCTTAAACTCTTGCGGATAACCCACCATGGCTTCTATCTTCATTTCTTGCTCTAGTGCGTCCTGCAACGTATCGATCCTCTGTTGAGTTAATGGAGTTCTCGTCAAGGGTAGTAGAGCTTTGATGAACCAATCTGTAATATTCCCAAATTAGCTCATAGCTAAGTGGAATATTGAATTTTGTCAATAAATTCAAATGCGTGAATATTTGAGCAAGGAGGCTCACAAAACTACTCAAGCATGAATAAAAACTCTTTACAATGTCAAAAGGGACCATGAAATAAATAACTCAAGCATCCACATGTGTGAACAAGGTTAATTTGACCAAGTCAACTCAACTTGTCTTTCAAAGAGTGGATCCATGAATAAGGCAGCTCAATGTGAATGGAGGCAAATTCAGCAAAACAATTTGAAGGCTTCTTAAATTTGAAAAGGGGCAAGGCAAAGAGACTTAATCAAGAAGATTCTTAGAAGATGTATTTAGTCACATTGACTAAATGAAACCATGCAGCACCTAGTTGCTCTCCACTTAATGAGACAGCGTTATCCTAGAGGAGGGAAGCTTGGAAAGGAAGCAAACCCTAGTGGAGTGGGGCCCTTGGAGGAGAAGCACATTTTATATATAATGAAATAAGGGAAACCATTTGGTTTTATATTGAATATTTTATTTTCATATGATATTTCCAGACCTCCGGCATTCTTGGTTGTTTAGCCAAGTTGCTGCACTGTTTAGAGCAAAGGGTTTTCTCATGCGGGAATGCCCTACTTTTTCTTGGATATCTTGTAGCAAGAGATCTAAGGGAAGCTTATGATCTGTAATTTACACTTTCAAGTGTTGGGACAAGAAATTTTTCTTCATATCTACGCATCCCCTTGAAGGAACTGCGTTATTTGTACAGATGTGCAGTGGAAGGGGTTAAAACCCCATTGTTTTGAGCTAGTTTACCAAAGGGGAGCTCAATCTTTCTTCTGAGAGCTGATTAATAGAATTGCAGCCATTTCTCATGTATATTCAGCCATTTCATAAAGAGCTATATCCATACTGCTTTATTTCAGTTTATATCTACAACTACTTCTTGTATTTTCATTGCATGTGGGAAAACCCTTGTCGAGTGATCATAATTTCATTGTAAAGGAGATTGGATCTCTATTTCTTTGTCTCATTGAGTAATAAAATATGAATATCAGATTTATTTCTCCATTTTCTGATTATTTACTTCAATAGACTGCGCAGTGTCTTATGCAGCAGCATTCCGACATTTTATAGTTTGGGGTTTTTTGTCCATTTTTCAACTATTTGAGCATGGGAGGCCTGTTTAACTTTGATGTTGGTATTTTTTTCTGAAACCCTCTTGCATGCAGCTCCTATATTGACTGATATAAGGGAAAAAACATTTATTTTATACTGCTGCAACTCAATACTCAGAAAAACAGCGTTTCTGGGTCACTAGTGGTGCTTTTGCCCACTTGGTTGTCTTTCTGAAGTAATGTTTGCTGTAGTTTTTGTAAAATGATGAGCTATGCATATGATTTGACCTATGATATGATCAATTTCTGATTCCTCTTGAGTTTCTGAAGAAATTATGCAAATTCTGAAGTAGGATTCCATTTTGCTGCAACCTTCCTCTTTCAGCAGTTTTCATCTAGTCTAGTTTGTGGGAGATCTATTTAAGGTCTCTAAGTTCATTTCTTTCGGCTAAAATTCCAGAAATAAGTCACATACAGCCCATATGAGAGGAAACAAGTATTAATCTATGTTTATGTTCCATTTTTTTTCTTATACAACGTTTTCCTTGAGCTGCTTGTCAATAGTCCTGAAAGGGAAATATTAGTCGTTGACATAGCTATATAGATAGAGTCTGCTAGTGGGACAGATAGCCTCTGGATCTCACCTTTTTTTCAGAGGTGGAATATCTTTTGGAAATGTTGGCATTGATGGCAAAGTTAAAGACAAGAGCAGCACCTAAACTATCCATAAGGCAAAAGAGACAAAGAGGTAGCAGAGGCAATAGAAGAAACAGAGGAATTGAAGCAGAAGCAACAGAATAATTAGAGATAGAGCAGTGGAGTTGAAAGGGCCTGAAGGAGTGTAATACAGAGGTTTATTTATGAATTAGGGGTTTAATACAGAGGTTTATTTATGAATACAGAGGTTTATTCATGAATTAGGGGTTTAATACAGTTTGCAGATGAATTATTGAGAAATTATTCATTAATTGAGTTTGTATGGCATAGACTTTGATTGAAGACTAAAACCCTGTGGTAAAGACTTAATATGCTTGGGGATGAGTTGGAGCATTTCTTAAATGGAAAAGTAGGTGGCAAAGGAGGAGCACTTGGAACAACAACAAGGAAAAGAGAGCATGAGACATGAAGCAGAGGCAGTTTTAGAAGGGTCAGTTGATTGGAGATCTGGAGAGGCAGCAGAGGAGCTTCAGGAGCAAGAAGCAGCATTATTCAAGGAGCAGAGGTATTTGATTTGAGAAACTGGTTCTAAGTATGGGAACATATTATAGAAGTAACATTCGTTATTATGGCAAAATTGAATATGGGTTTCAAGAGTCTGAAGGTTCGAAGGTAGAACGAATTTAAGGGCGCAAAGGGAATCTGGTGTGAATTTCTTGTGTTATATATTATGGAGGAATTAGATTAATTATTTCTAAGTTCCAATGATGAATCTTGATTTAGTATGTGATCCCTGTTACGGAGACTTCACATGGAAAAGTAATAATTCGACCCGCTTGAATCGACATAGAACTGGTGTCAAGCCTCAATAAATAAAATGCTGGGTTAATCTGTTGATGAAGAGCACAAGCAATGTCATAGTAAATGAGGAATTAGGTATATTTAATTATGCATCGGATATACTGTCTGAATGAAGCCCCTACAGTGTTGAATCAATACCAAGAGATCGATTCACCGCACTAACTTACAGAAGTCATCATGAAGAATTGTGATACAAATAAGTCGATTTACAGTGATCGAGCAGGGGGAGTGGAACCTTGAGCGAAGGAGAGGAACAACAAGCAGAGTGAACAGTAAAGGCGGTTTTTCGGTTTTCATCGCGCCGCTTTCGTCGGGCAAGCAGTATTCAAGAAATTGGAGCGATTCCATAGAGCGACTGACACGTGGCATAAGGCGGGACCCCAAAAATTCTTTCATTGCACGCCATCGTACATCATCATTCATGCATCTATGCCAAGCGATATCTGTCGGATCGCGTGGAGCAAAGTGACGTGTTCTCCACCGTCGGATGAGAAGGGAAGTTAAGCGTTGGGACCCACTCCATCACGTGAACTCAGAGAATTAACTCTCGTGGTGTTTAGTTGCGCGATAATTCGTTATGCTCGTTGGATCACCGAAAAAGAAGCGACATCATCATAGCCATTGGATGGACGTGATGGTTTACGAGGTATGTATTAATGGTGTGGGACCCGATTTCCCTTCGCATTATTGGTTCAATATACGTTGTTGTGTTATGCCGATATCTTAACCCCTAAGTCGAAGATTAAATATTTTTGAAGGGCTCGAAAGGTTATATGGATATATATTACTGTTGGGTTTTAATATAAGTCAACGGCACGTTAATGTTTGTAACAATTGAAGTGGGGAATATATTTTACGAGGAAATCATGAGCATGTAAGAGTATATCTATGTTCATATATATATAATGTTGATGCGTCGGGGTTTAAGCCAAAGTCAAGGATACTATTCAACATTTCAAAAAACTGGTAGAAAAATGTATAATATATTGGTATATTACATTTATAGAAATGTCGTGAGCCAATATTACATCTGTTCTAAACCAAGCATATAAGTGCAAAGGTCGAGGGTTGGATATTCATGTGAAATGGGTAATAACACATATGATAACCATAAGGAGTTCTAATGGACATTTGGTTTATAACCTCTTAAAAGGAAGCTTGTGCATTATTGAATGAAATATTAAGGAGGGAGGTTTATAATATGGTTGCATAACCATAGATGAATGAGAAACTATCAAAGCTTCCGCATAGTTCTATAGTATCCATATATGTTTATTGAAATTGCCAGTTCAGCAGTAGAATGATAAATTGCACAACAGTTATATTAAAAGACAGTTATATGTACAACATTTATACAACTGCAATGAAGAAGAAAGCCTGCAAGAATGAAAGAGAGAGAGACAACGACAGAAAAATGGTACAGGGAAAAAGATGAATAGACACAGAGGTGAACCAAAGTATATAGAATAGTCACTCAACAACAGCAGAAAGGACAAATCCAGTAAAGCCAAAATATAGAAAAGGAGCTGAGTGAAATTGAAGTGTGTAACTTAAAATGTGAATGTAAATGTTGTAGTTAATTTTTTATTGTTTGTGATGCATTGGCAAGTCTCCAGTAGGAAAACAAAACTCCCACTGTAATATTGAAATTAATGCATATTGTTATATTTTTCTGAATGAGCGGGTAAAAGAAATGAGAAGGCAGAAGGCAAAAAGTCAAGACTATTCACTTCAAATTCTCTGAGGAATGTAAAGAGTCATGTGATGAACTCTATATATAATATCACATTGATATGCACAAGGAGGTTAGAGAGTGAGTGAAGAGAATGCAGAAATGAAGCAGTGAGGTAGAGAAGAAAGAGGAGTTGAGCAGAGAAGAAGGAGGGGTTGAGCAGAGAAGAAGGAGAAGTTGATAGAGAATCTGAGAAGATGCAGAGATGATACAGGGCAGATATGAGAATAGATGAACAGCAGAGCAGATGGAATAGAACAGAGCTGATATCCAAGGTAAATCAGCAAGTGTTTCTCTTTTGAAAGAGTAAGGAAGTTGGAGCTTCCCTATCAAGTTGTAGCTTGATAGATATCAGTTGTAGCTGACTGAGGTAGGAGCCTCCTGTAGGTTGGTGCCTGCAGAAAATAGATGAGAGTTGGTGCTTCCACATCAAGTTGTAGCTTGATAAAATGTCAGTTGTAGCTTACTGAGGTTGGAGCCTCCTGTAGGTTGGTGCCTGCAAAAAATTGATGGGAGTTGGATCTTCCTTGCAAGTTGTAGCTTGCAGAATTGAGGTAGGAGCCTCCTGTAGGTTGGTGCCTATAGAAAGTCAGTGGTGAGAGGGAGTTGGAGCTTGCCTTTGCATCACAACAATAATAAGATGTGGTTTTCTCCCTTTATGGGTTTCCACTTATATCTGGTGTCTCTATGCATGATGTTTATGTGTTGATCTGGTTTATATCATCTGCTTAATAATTGTTGCTCTCATATTAAGTCTACTGTTACATTATATTAATGCTTGTTGCTCACATTCTAAGATTACTCACATGTTAAGTTGAACATGAAATGAAGGTGTAAACAAGTGTTAATGAAAAAGTTTTAAAAATTCCATGAATGTGTTAAACTGATTCACCCCCCCTCCTCTCAGTTTAACTAAGGGTTCAACAATTGGTATCAGAGCCAGTTCCTTTGGTGTAAGCTTAATAGCTTGAAGGAGATCTGGTTGAGTCATGGACTATCAAAATGCACCTGTGTTAAATACAACAAACTTTCCTGAATGGAGAGATAAGGTTAAAACAAGTTTAATGGCCTATGAACCTAAGGTATGGAAGCTTGTATGTGATGGTTACTGCAAAGACTCACCCACGGTGAAAGAACAATAGAGGAATGCCAAGGAAAAATGTGTGATATATAACAATCTTCATAACAAGGATCTTGAGTTAATAATGGATTTAACTTCAGCAAAAGAAATCTGGGACAGACTGCATTTCATGCATGGAGTAGACACTGAGGATTGCATTGTCAAGAAGGAGAAGAGAATTAAGAAAAAGAGAAATTCATGTCAAAAATAAGATGTTCAATCAAATGAGGTACCTTCTAGTGTGAATGGTAGTAAGAGCCATGAAGAAATTGCAGCTGAAGAAAAAGCCAAACTTGACACAGCTCCGACTGAAATAGAAAGATTGAAGAATAAAAACAAAGACCTTAAGAGATTGGTACAAATATGTGATGAGAGAGAATATGAAGATAGGAAAGAAACTATTGTCCTGAAGACACAGCTTGAAGAGGCAAAGAAAGTAGAAGACACTCTGCTGCAACAAATGAGAGAGAAAAATTTGGAATGTGAAAAATTGGAAGAAGAAGTAGTGAGCCTGAGAAAGAAATTAGAAAAGGCCCAAAGAGACTAATTAATGAATACTCCTCAAATGAAAAGCTCTGGACAGTTGGACCAGATTCTAAAGGCTCAAAGGTCACCTCTCATAAAGACTGGGATATGATATGAAGGAGAAACCAGTAAGTCCAAGGCAGAAGATAACAAGAAAATCATCTTTGTAAAAGTTGTAAAGGATAGTGAAGTAGCTCAGCAGATTACTACAAAAATAGAAGCCAACAAGAACAGGATTCATGAAGAAACAAATAGAATCAAGCAGCAACATGGTAGGACAGAGAATGAGAAGATGAAACAATTAGCTGCTAAAGGCTCATATGCTCCTGAAGATGAATTGAATAAATTTGGAAGATATCAAAGGAGGTTCTTTCCTCCTATGAAAAATATCACATGTTTTACCTGCCAAAAACAAGGACATACTGCAACATGTTGTAAGACAAAGCAAACCCAGTCCAACCTGCAAAAGACACAGCAAACAAGAAGAACACCTCAAGCAAGCAAAGGGAAAAGACAATCTTCCACTAGGTACAAAAATCATTTCCATGGCTATTGTTATGCATGCAATAATTTTGGACATAAAATTGTTGATTGTAAAATGTATTCAAGAAGAGGAACAAAATATTATACATCAGCTCAAATGCACCTTGGTCAAATAAGATGTTATGTATGCCTCAATCGTGGTCACAAAGCAAAAGACTGTAAACTTCCATATATATTAAAGAACTCCAGACAGATGATTAAATCCAATCAAATCAAACAAAGCTATGCATCAAAAGGGAGTGAAGACATTATGAAGAACCCCATTAAAGTATGGAAGGAAAAGAGAAAGGGGGAGCCTATTATCTCAATTACATAATGAAAACATCATAGTCTCAAGGGGAGCTGCTCTAGGAAGCAAAGCAAAAATCCATCCAGTAATATATATGAAGCAACATCCCAGGGGGAGAGCAATTCATAAATAGACCCCATGAAAGCAGTCTGAGAAGAGCTCCATGTAATAAGAACAACTATGAGATCAAGAAGATTATTTGAAGTATTCAATAGCTGACAGATTGATAGAAGGAGAAAAACCATCAAGTAACCATGATGATAGAGGAAACATCAGTAATGAACATGTAAGCTAAGAAGATATCAGCACATTAAAGTATGATCACATAATGCATCATACTGCTAGAATTAACAATGAACCCATTAAGAATGTTGAGTAAGAAAGGTGCCTATCATCAGTTCATTACATCTCTCATCTACAAAAAGTTCACTTGGAGGAATGTAGTTAAGTGAGTAATAAATCTTTGACTAATCAGCCCATGAAGATTCATAGAAAAGAAATTGAAGATGTCTTCTTTAAGATCATTATGCTAGACAGTTGAATTGCACCTAAAGCAGTAAGGATTCAGGAGCAGTCCTAGAAAGGAAATGTAATGACTTTCTTTTAAATCAGAATGAAAGACTAAGCAAAAGGTCAATGATGACAAGATCAGATTCAGTATATTGATGACTGTGGGTTTGAACAGTGGAAAGCTCAATAGTAGAATTTATGAAGGATGTCTTGATTATGGGTTGATGTGCAAACTAAAGTGAAATCTCTGCATAATTTACCAAGGGAGTGTCAACTGGTACTTGGTAATTTACAAGCAGTATGCCTATCAACAGAATATCAAGTGTTGTCATAGAGCAGTAGTATGATACAGGTCCTCAGGATCAAAGGACTATGGCAAGAGTGCATCAAGGTAAAATTCCCAGGGTTATCTGCATTCATCATGAAAAGGGCAGTAGCAGTGCTAAAGGATCAGTATCTAATTTACACTTGAAGTAGTATATTGAGCACCGAAGCAATATCTTTTTCTATATATAATTTCATGCCTTCCTGAACTTGGTACATGTATATCTTCAAGGCCTCTTTTTTAAAGATCAGTTACAAAACTGTGTGAAGTCTATTTGCTGAGTTTTCAATTAAACATCTTGAATATTCTTTTGTGGAAGTTCATTCTGATAGAATAGTCAAAGTATCTGAAGAATACAGGACTAGCTATGATTACCATCTGAAGCTCAATTTTTTTTTTTTTAAATCATCTAAATCCTACTTCAGCACAAAGGATTTACTGGTAATCCACCTTTAGAGAGAGATTTATCATTGACATACATACCTCCTCATGTCATAAAGAAAACTGCATGATTGATAAATAAGACTGACCAATACATTGAAGGATTTGTTTTGAAAGTACAGTGTGCAAGCAGTAAAAGTCATTTGGTCTCTTATATTGAAAGATATTGCCTAATCTCACAATAAATTGTAAACTCTAGTTTGATTCATTGTTCACAACAACAACAAGAACCTCTCAATCTTTAAAATTAATATCCTTGTCAGCATCCTAGTTCATATCATCACCAATAGGCAGGAAAGGTGTACCACAGCAATAAAAGATACATTGGCATCATTATCATAATTGAACAGGTTTGGTACTGAAGATGAGCATTGCAGGAGAAGACATATTCCATCTACAATCTTCCTCAACATAAATATATTAGCCCACTACATCAGACAGAGACAGAAGTATATTTGAAGCCTTCTCATCATTTTATTTTTTGATCCAATCATACATCTCTGATTAGATAAAGCTAGTACAATGTGTTCTATGAAGTGTCATTATCTTCACTTTTAGCTCTATACAAGTGAAAGAAGTCTATGTGTTTGAATTGAATCAATTTACAGTGTATATTCAAGTTTGATAATCCTCAAAGTGTTCTCTCAACAAGTCTTGTACATCAGTCTGGAGCAACATGGTACAAAGTCAGCAGAAGAGGGCCTAAACATAACTCAGAGAGAGGAAATGCAGAAAGAAAACTAGGGAATGAGCAACCTTTTGCCATTGATGTCAAAGGGGGAGGAAAAGAAAAAGGGGTTTCTAAAAGGAAAGTATTAATGTGTTGCCATCAATGCCAAAGGGGGAGACTGTTGGAAATGTTGGCATTGATGGCAAAGGTAAAGACAGGAGCATCACCTAAACTATCCATAAGGCAAAAGAGATAGAGAGGTAGCAGAGGCAGCAGAAGAAACAGAGGAATTGAAGCAGAAGCAACAGAGGAATTAGAGACAGAGCAGTGGAGTTGAAAGGGCCTAAAGGAGTGTAATACAGAGGTTTATTTATGAATTAGGGGTTTAATACAGAGGTTTATTTATGAATTAGGGGTTTAATACAGAGGTTTATTTGTGAATACAGAGGTTTATTTATGAATTAGGGGTTTAATACAGTTTGCAGATGAATTATTGAGCAATTATTCATTAATTGAGTTTGTATGGAATAGACTTTGATTGAAGACTAAAACCCTGTGGTAAAGACTTAATATGCTTGGGGATGAGTTGGAGCATTGCTTAAATGGAAAAGGAGGTGGCAAAGGAGGAGCACTTGGAACATAAACAAGGCAAAGAGAGCATGAGACATGAAGCAGAGGCAGTTTTAGAAGGGTCAATTGATTGGAGATCTGGAGAGGCAGCAGAGGAGCTTCAGGAGCAAGAAGCAGCATTAGTCAAGGAGTAGAGGAATTTGATTTGAGAAACTAATTCTGAGTATGGGAACATATTATAGAAGTAACATTCGTTATTATGGCAAAATTGAATATGGGTTTCAAGAGTCTGAAGGTTCGAAGGTAGAACGAATTTAAGGGCGCAAAGGGAATCTGGTGTAAATTTCTTGTGTTATATATTATGGAGGAATTAGATTAATTCTTTCTGCATTCCAATGATGAAGCTTGATTTAGTATGTGATCCCTGTTACGGAGACTGCACATGGAAAAGTAATAATTCGACCTGCTTGAATCAACATCGAACTGGTGTCAAGCCTCAGTAAATAAAATGCTGGGTTAATATGTTGATGAAGAGCACAAGCAATGTCACAGTAAATGAGGAATTAGGTATATTTAATTATGCATCGAATATAATGTCTGCATGAAGCCCCTGCAGTGTTGAATCAATACCAAGAGATCGGTTCACCACACTAACTTACGAAAGTCGTCATGAAGAATTGTGATACAAATAAGTCGATTTACAGTGATCGAGCAGGGGGAGTGGAACCTTGAGCGAAGGAGAGGAACAACGAGTGGAGTGAATAGTAAAGGCGGTTTTCTGGTTTTCATCGCATCGCTTTCGTCGGGCAAGTGGTATTCAAGAAATCAAAGCGATTCCATAGAGCGGCTGACACGTGGCATAAGGCGGGACCCCAAAATTGCTTTCATTGCGCACCATCACACATTATCGTTCGTGCATCTATGCCAAGCGATATCCGTCGAATCGTGTGGAGAAAAGTGACGTGTTCTCCACCGTCGGATGAAAATGGAAGTTAAGCGTTGGGACCCACTCCATCACGTGAACTCAGAGAATTAACTCTCGTGATGTTTGGTTGCGCGATAATTCGTTATGCTTGTTGAATCACCAAAAACGAAGCGACATCATCACAGCCGTTGGATGGACGTGATGGTTTACGAGGTATGTATTAAGGGTGTGGGACCCGATTTCCCTTCGCATTATTGGTTCAATGGATGTTGTTGTGTTATTCTGAGATCTTAAACCCCAAGTCAAAGATTAAATATTGCTGAAGGGCCCGAAAGGTTATATGGATATATATTACTGTTGGGTTTTAATATAAGTCAGCGGCGAGTTAATGTTTGTAAAAATTGAAGTGGGAAATATATTTTACTTGGAAATCATGAGCATGTAAGAGTTTATCAATTTTCATATATATATAATGTTGATGCGTCGGGGTTTAAGCCAAAGTCAAGGATACTATGCAGCATTTCGAAACACTAGTAGAAAAATGTATAATATATTGGTATATTACGTTTATAGAAATGTTGTGAGCCAATATTACATCTGTTCTAAACCAAGCATATAAGTGCAAAGGTCGAAGGTTGGATATTCATGTGAAATGGGTAATAACACATATGATAACCATAAGGAGTTCTAATGGACATTTGGTTTATAACCTCTTAAAAGGAAGCTTGCACATTATTTAATGAAATATTAAGAGGGAGGTTTATAATATGGTTGCATAACCATATATGAATGAGAAACTATCAAAGCTTCCGCATAGTTCTAGAGTATCCAGATATGTTTATTGAAATTGCCAGTTCAATAGTAGAATGATAAATTGCACAACAATTATATTAAAAGACAGTTATATGTACAATAGTTATACAACTGTAATGAAGAAGAAAACCTACAAGAACGAAAGAGAGAGAGAGACAGTGGCAGAAAAATGGTACAGTGAAAAAGATGAATAGAAACAGAGGTGAACCAAAGTGTATAGAACAGTCACTCAACAACAGCAGAAAAGACAAATCCAGTAAAGCCAAAATCCAGAAAAGGAGTTGAGTGAAATTGAAGTGTGTAACTGAAAATGTGAATGTAAATGTTGTAATTAATTTTTTATTGTTTGTGATGCATTGGCAAGTCTCTAATAGGAAAACAAAACTCCCACTGTAGTATTGAAATTAATGCATATTTTTATATTTCTCTGAATGAGAGGGTAAAATAAATGAGAAGGCAGAAGGAAAAAAGTCAGGACTATTCACTTCAAATTCCCCGAGGAATGTAAAGAGTCATGTGATGAACTCTATATATAATATCACATTGATATGCACAAGAAGGTTAGAGAGTGAGTGAAGCAGAGAAAAAAGAGGAGCTGAGCAGAGAAGAAGGAGGAGCTTAGTAGAGAAGAAGGAGAAGTTGATAGAGAATCTGAGAAGATGCAGAGATGATACAGGGTAGATATGAGAATAGATGAACAGCAAAGCAGATGGAACATAACAGAGCTGATATCCAAGGTAAATCAACAAGTGTTTCTCTTTTGAAAGAGTAAGGAAGTTGGAGCTTCCCTATCAAGTTGTAGCTTGATAGATGTTAGTTGTAGCTGACTGAGGTAGGAGCCTCCTATAGGTTGGTGCCTGCAGAAAATAGATGGGAGTTGGTGCTTCCACACTGTTGTAGCTAATAAAATGTCAGTTTGGGGAGTTAACCGAGGTTGGAGCCTCCCGTAGGTTGCGCCGTAAATTGATGGGAGTTGGAGCTTCCTTGCAAGTTGTAGCTTGCAGAATTGAGGTAGGAGCCTCCTATAGGTTGGTGCCTACAGAAAATCAGTGGTGAGAGGGAGTTGGAGCTTTCCTTTGCATCACAACAATAATAAGATGTGGTTTCTCCCTTTATGGGTTTCCACTTATATCTGGTGTCTCTGTGCATGATGTTTATATGTTGATATGGTTTATATCATCTACTTAATACTTGCTGCTCTGATATTAAGTCTATTGTTACATTATATTAATGCTTTCTGCTCACATTCTAGGATTACTCACATGTTAAGTTGAACATGAAATGAAGGTGTAAACAAGTGTTAATGAAAAATTTTTAAGAGTCCATGAATGTGTTAAACTGATTCACCCCCCTGCCTCTCAGTTTAACTAAGGGTTCAACAATATCCAGTAAATTCCCCAGCAGTCAATCTATGGAATAGATCCAGTTGATGTTTTCATGAAAAAGGATTTTCATTTTCCTGATTCATGAGCATTTCCTGATTTGGGATATTACAGTGGTATCAGAGCATGATCTCTGGCCCAGCCTATGAGATCAAGCTATCAGAGAAGTGTTGAGGAGAAGCACAAGCAGAAAGAAGAAATTATGGAGAGGATGAGATTGCTCTCATCAATATTCAGATCCAAGAAGAGCCTCTCAAAGGGGGTTGAACAGTTGGAAGCAGAAAGATGCAGTGAAACTCCAAGAGGGTTTCAAGGAGAAGAGGACTGCAGCGAAACCTTTATGAGGTTTCAAGAAGAAGAAGAAGAAGACATGGGAATTCCTCCTTCAAGGGAAAACCAAGATTTAGGGTTTCCTATTGAGGATGGGACATTTCCTATATTCAGAGAGAGAGCTAGGGGTGACAGCGCAGTCATAATAGAGGCACCTCTAGCATCTCAAGGAGAAGAAGTGGTGAGGATAGTTGCACCAAGGAGAGAAGCTCTTGCATCTTTGCAAGGAGTTTTAGAGAGTCTCACATATAGATATTGTGGCACAATCCCTGTGCAGTATGTGCCATCATTATCAAATGGTGAGATCTGGAATATTACAAAGTTTCAGAGGGTAAGCAATATCTAACCCTCTTTATTTTTGAAGAGTGATGCCCATGAAAGGCAGGAAGATCCATGCACATCAGTTCATCTATCTCTCTATTATGATATATGCCTTGATGCTCCCTTATTGGGAGAACGGCCATTAGGGCAATCCACTGATGAGAATAAAAAAAAAGTGTTCCCTCAACATGATACAATGAAGACACCAGAGGTCAAAGGAGACACTGTCACAACACTAGAGGTTATGGGTAAGAAGCATATTTATGAAAATAAAATTTTATTTTATGATTGCATGTGCTCTCTTACCTTATATGTGCAGGCCATAACTCCCAAGGGGAGTATTCTACCTTATAAGCTTCATGGCCAAGTATGGGCCAAGATTGTTCTCAAGTATGGCCACCTCCTTGATGAGTTGAGGGAGGTGATGCACTATGATGGGTGCTTCCCTAAAGCCCCAAATATACATTTCACCTTCAGCCATGGTGAAGTGATAAGAGCAGCAAGTAAGTGGCATGAAAACCACTTACCATATCCTAATATGAAGCAGGGAGAAGGAATCCTGCACTGGTTTCTGTGGGGTGAGTGTGGGTACTCCCCAAAATTTCTGATTCTCATGACTCATGCCTCATACTCCAAGAGAAGGTTGCATAATGGGAAGGCATTGTTGTTATGGCTGTCACGAGGAGGGTTTGGACACTATATCCTGAATCTTATGTCCAAATACTTACCCATGTTTGAGGTATGTCTCATGCATCCACATGTATTATGGGTTGAGATATATTTCAAGTATGTATCTTGGTTTGGAAGGAGGAACAACTCCCTCATGGTGTGGAATGGGAGAGATAGCTTGCACTATGTTGATGGAGCACCCCACATGTCCATCATTACATCATTGATCCATGGTCCACACATTGATAATGTAAGAAAGCAACAAGATCCCTTGTTGTTATGGTTACTTTTGGGAGAGTATGGGCTGAAAACTCCCCATACTCAACACAACATTCCAAGAGGAATGCATGGCACATCCAAAGTGCAAGAAAGCTACCTTTCAGCAATGATGGAAGGGAGCGAGATCCTCTCACATAGAATCAAAAGGGTGAATGGTTTTGGAATGTGGAATGTGAAGAGGGAGAGTCATGGAGTGACAAGAGCATTGCTACTTAAGCTTACAACGCTGTCCTCTAAGAGAAAGTTTTTGATGATGGAGTGTTTCCAAAGAAGTGTGCATCCTTTCATCTTGCATAAATTTATGAGGAGATTGTTATGGTAGGGCTCACTCATGGATCACATCTTCAGCTTGCACATGAGGCATGGTAAGAAGTACATCTATGTGCTTATTGATTGTTCTATTAAGAATTTGTATCTTCTCACCAATTGTAAGCAATGTATTGCTCTACAAGAGAGCAAGATTATTCATGGATGTTACGGTCACTTTAGGGCCACATTCTGTAATGATGATAACCCATCTCTACATGACTTGGAGAAAGTGCTTTGTTGTTCTAATTGTATGCAGCTGATATATATTGTTGCTCACTACTTTCTAGTAGATGAGTTGACATGCACAGCTGAAAATTCTTTGGGAGGCAACTTGCCACTTGATGTTTCAAATCAGCAATTGGGAAAGCTGCATTATACCCACCCTGGAGGCCATATGTATCATCTTCACTTGCACATAAACTTCAGAAACTTTTTGATTTGGATGAAATATGGTGGTGATGTGCCATTCACTATGAATGGAATGCTTTGGGCCAACAAGATCCATGACTTTGGAGGAAGGATCTTTGGAGATCCAGCCTTTGTTTTGCCATCAAACGGCAACCTTACTGCATCCCAAGAACAATATGTACTCTACACTTGCTATGAGTGGAGAGGGAGACAGTGTGGGGTAGGATATTTTGCCTATCATTTGCAACCATTCATCCCACCTTCTTTGCATGAGCTCAAGGTGGAGAATATTTACCATAAGTTGCCATCTTGGGAGGCAACAACTTTTGCTTGGATGATAGCATGGGGAGGAGAGTCTTTCATTTATGATGAAGTGCTCCATGATTGTCACCACTCCTATCTTGAGGAGGCCTTGGATCAGCAAGAGAGTTCCCATATCAGATTTCCATTCTTCCATGACAAGAGCCATTGGGCTTATTCACCATAGGCCAACTTGTACACTTGGGAGGAACCATTGGAAGACAAACACTTTGGCAGAAAATCTGATGTAGGGATGGAGGCTATGGATGAGAAGGCCACAAAAGAAGGAGAAGAATTTTTGCAGCACCCTTGCAGTTTCTTAAGGAAAAGCAACATTTGGTAGGGGGAGAATGTAATATTCCCAACTTAGCTCATAACTAAGCGGAATATTGAATTTTGTCAATAAATTCAAATGCATGAATAATTGAGCAAGGAGGCTCACAAAAATACTCAAGCATGAATAAAAACCCCTTACAATGTGAAAAGGGACCATGAAATAACCAGCTCAAGCATCCACATGTGTGAACAAAGTTAAGTTGACCAAGTCAACTCAACTTTTCTTTAAAAGAGTGGATCCATGAATAAGGTAGTTCAATGTGAATGGAGGCAAATTCAGCAAAACAATTTGAAGGCTCCTTAAATGTGAAAAGAGGCAAGGCAAAGAGACTTAATCAAGAAGATTATTAGAAGATGCATTTAGTCACATTGACTAAATGAAACCACGCAGCACCTATTTTCTCTCCACTTAATGAGACAGCGTAATCCCAGAGGAGGGAAGCTTGGAAAGAAAGCAAACCCTAGTGGAGTGGGGCCCTTGGAGGAGAAGCACATTTTATATATAATGAAAGAATGGAAACCATTTGGGTTTAGATTGGATATTTTATTTTCATATGGTCTTTCCATACCTCTGGAATTCTTGGTTTTTTAGCCAAGTTGTTGAACTGTTTAGTGCAAAGGGTTTTCTCATGCGGGAATGCCCTGCTTTTTCTTGGAGATCTTGTAGCAAGAGATCTAAGGGAAGCTTCTGATCTGTAATTTCCACTTTTAGGTGTTGGGCAAAGCACTTGTGCTTCATATCTATGTAGCCCCTTGAAGGAACTGTGTTATTTGTACAGAGGTGCAGTGGAAGGGGTTAAAACCCCATTGTTTTGAGCTAGTTTCCCAAAGGAGAGCTCAATCTTTCTTCTGGGAGCTGATTAACAGAATTGTAGCCATTTCATGTAGATCTATATCCATAATGTGTTATTTCAGTTTATATCTGCAGCTACTTCTTGTATTTTCATTGCATGTGGGAAAACCCTTGTCGGGTGATCATAATTTCATTGTAAAGGAGATTAGATCTCTGTTTATTTGTCTCATTGAGTAATAAAATATGAATATCAGATTTAATTCTCCATTCTCTAAGTATTTACTTCAATAGACTGCGCAGTGTCTTATGCAGCAACATTCTAGCATTTTACAGTTTAGGGTTTTTGTCCATTTTTCAGCTATTTGAGCATGGGAGGCCTGTTACACTTTGTTGTTGGTATTTTTTTCTGAAACCATCCTGCATCCAGCTCCTATATTGAATAATATAAGGGAAAAAACCGTTATTTTATACTGTTGCAACTCAATACTCAGAAAAACAACGTTTCTGGGTCACTAGTGGTGCTTTTCCCCACTTGGTTGTCTTTCTGAAGTAAAGTTTGCTGTATTTTTTGTCAAATGATGAGCTATTCATATGATATGATATCTGATATGATCAATTTCTGATTCCTCTTGAGTTTCTGAAGAAATTATGCAAATTCTGAAGAAGGATTCCATTTTGTTGCAACCTTCCTCTTTCGGCAGTTTTCAACTAGTCTAGTTTGCGGGAGATCTATTTAAGGTCTCTAAGTTCATTTGTTTCAGCTGAAATCCTAGACGTAAGTCACATACAGCCCATATGAGAGTAAAAAATTATAAATTTGTGTTTCTGTTACATATTTTTTCTTATACAACGTTTTCCTAGAGCTGCTTGTCAATAGTCCTGAAAGGGAAATATTAGCCTTCGACATAGCTCTATAGACACAGTATGCTAGTGGGCCAGCTAGCCTATGGATCTCACCCTATTTTTAGAGGTGACATATCCAGTAAATTCCCCTGCAGTCAATCTCTGGAATAGATCCAGTTGTTGATTGTTAATGTTTTCTTGAAAAAAGATTTTCATTTGCCGGATTCATGAGCATTTCCTGATTTGGGATATTACACAATCACTTTGATGGTTCAGATCGATTGGATAGATTATTTTTCCAATCGTGTATTTGAATCTACGCATTAAATCACAAGTAGTCTCTCCTTCCTGCTGCTTGATTTCCCACATTTCTAACAGATCCTGCTGGTCTGTTTGGGGCAGTTTGAACTCCTTAAAGAAGTCCCTCTTCACATCTGCCATCACTGGATTCTAATGAGCTTCAGACCACTTTATAAACCCACATAGAGCTCTCTCCCTAAGAGTGGTTTTAAATTCTATCAACTTCCCCACATATGGTGTCTGTCGTGCCCTCCATATGGCCTCGCAGAGGTACCAGTGTTGTTCCACATCGTCATTACGCCTCCCAAAGAACTCTGGGTAGCGGGTAAGTGATCCTGCCATGTTCACTTGAGTAGGATTTACTAAAATGAAGCCTTTGGTTCCTGGTTGGGAGATGGTACCACTAGCATTTCTATTACAAGTGTGTATTACTGTTGGAGACTAAATACTATGAAAATTACTTAATTCACGCAACTTAACAAAAATTTCACTTAGTGGTTGGTAAAGCACTAGGGGAAGGTTGGGACTAGAGCTAATTGAACTTTTGGGAATAGGAGTACCTTGAGATATGAATGCTGGCCTTTCTTGGAATAGTTTCTCCATTGCAACGTGAAACTCCACATCGGACATCTCCTCACGGCGCGCGTCTGCATCTTCTCTACCATACTTCTTTCCTTTCTCCTTCTGGGTTGGGTTCCTATACACCTGTCGAAATTCTTTAATGCCCCCTCCTATATCCTAGGGATCCACCTGACTTCCCACTTCCTTCGTCATCTGAGGTGCCTCCTCTTTGTCCTTTCGACTACTTTCCTATCTCTTAAACTCCTTTATCACCCTTTCTCGCCATTTCTCAGCAATTTGTGCCCTTCGATGTGCTCATTGCTCCATTAGCCTATTAGAGGTCTCGACTTCCATACCCCTTCTCCCGTTTTTCACTGTTCCTGTAACATCTCTTCATCAGTCCCTTCCTGCAGCACAGGAGGTTTACGCTTCCATCTCATATTTTTGGAACCACAGTAGTCCTTCATCTACCATCAAGGCTTTAATCCACAATGGAATCTCCTTCAGCAAATTCCCCCATAACCCAGATCTGAATATATCCTCTGCCCTCGAAAAGGACTATTAGCACTCCGTTGCAAACTCCACTATGTATCTATCCAAGGTATTCCACCCAATAATCTACAGCTCGAGTCAACTCGGTATTTAACCGATGAAGGGCCATCAGATCTCTGTGCACCCACTTACGACCGAATTTCCGCGACTTTCTTTTGGTTACTTTAGTCTGAAGCCTTCGTAACCAGTTGCAGAGTTTTTCTGGGAATTTTCCCCAAAAGATCTCGTAAACGTCGCTGGCGGATTTAGAAAATAGAACTATATCTTTGACCGTTTTCTCCCTTTGTTGTCTCAGCTAGGTTTGCTGAGTGATGAACTGATCTAGGTGGTTATTCCACCAGCTTCGTATTTCTCTTTCGAATATTTGAGATACCATGATCTAGCTCCCAATTGAAATTTTGGGTCCTGGCAATGGAACCATTTGTTAGTGAGGCAAAAGGTCTCTTAAGAAAGACCCAGGTTTGGATTAGAGGCCAACAAGGATTTCCGTTGTAGTCTAGCACCACGCCGGCATTTTCACCCTGCTCCGAGGAGCAGAGAGTCTCACCTGAGGCATGCCGTGACCTTACTAAGGTTGGGAGTATATTGATATCAGTCTAGCAGATTAAATATGTATGAACCAGAACTATCTCAGAGCTTAAGCAAATGCAACGTTACATGGGTGATATCCCTTAGAAGCACATTAAAAAAGACAATCCATAAAATTTTAAAATACTACCATAATAAACAATTTGAACTACAACATATCTTGGGAACAACAAACTCTGATCATATTATAATCCACTTATTGGCAACAGACTATTACAACGCTCCTCAACATGAGCTTTAACCAAACAGATTACAAAGAGGTCCTATCAGAAGATGAGAACATAGAGATACAGAGATATAGAGAATGGAACAACATGAACAAAGCTCTCCCACAGCTCCTGTTCTCTCATTCCTCCTGCGTCAACCCCACTTTCTCTGCTGGTCGGCTACTTATTTGTTTTGCTGCCAGCGCAATTGACAATTATTCGTTTCTTCTCGCTCGGTCGTCTTCTGCTTCTCTCTGTTCATCGGGAGTTCTACTGCTTGTCTCCTTCCACGTTCTTCCACCATCTATGCTTCCTCCCACAACAGTCGTGCGACCTGTTCTTCACTCCTTCACAACCTTGATAGCTTTCTGCCTACCGTGGTTGTGTGCTGCCACGTACTATCTGCAACTCAAAACTGTTTGATTTCAAAACAAGGGCCCCAAAAATTTGGAATTCCATTGGCATCTGCTATGATGGCTATGGATACTGTGAAAGTGACACCAGCAAGGGTTACCTGGTTGTCATGAATATTAGAGATGAAAAGCCTGCTCAAAACAGGGTGATTTTGGACCCTTTGTATTATTTCACAAAATTCAAGGCATCCTACATACTTGAAACATGTCACAGCCATGGGAGAGGCCGTGAGTTCTCTGGTGTTTGTAGGATCAAGTCTGAGGATCCTCCCTCCTTTGTGTGGCCTCCTCTCTTCCCTTTCTTCTTCCTCACTAAATTCTTTGTTTTATTCTTCCATAGTGTCTTGGCTAGAAACCCTAGGGAGATGAATTGGGAGTGAAATGTAGGTTTAGGGAGTGGGGAATGAGATGGAAAAAAATAGGGAGATGGGGGAAGGGATTATTAACTTGTGGAAGGTGACAGGGAGTAGAAATGTTGTGGGATTTGGGAAAAGGAATTTTATTATAGGTATGGGGATTTGGAAGCCTAGGAAATTGAAATACCTAGGTCTTAGGGTTTAGGGAATAAAGGGCTTTAGAGAAAGGGATATAGTGAAATAGGGATTGGGAAATTTTAATTGTAATTTGGGAAGGGTAGTGGAAGTATTAGGAAGTGTAATTAAAAATTAGGAACGAAACTAGGGTTTGCAAGCTTTGAAAACTCCAAATTTTACACAATAAACTTAACACCATGGAATTTGAATTTAAGAAATGCAAGGAAGGTGTGATGAGGCCCTACTTACTTGCGAGTAAGTGGAGAAATTCTTTGTTGAAGGTTTGGAGTATCTGCACAAATTTTTGGATCTTGTAGACGAAATTGGATAGCCGTGTAGCGCAAGTGGTGTGTGCACAATGCCTATCTACTAGGTGCGCAATGCCTTTGCTCTATGCGCAGGGCTTTTCCCAGGTGAGCAGCTTATTCCAGGTGCGCAACGCCTCCGAAAAAATCGACCTTTCACCTTTCAAATTTGGTTTTCGAGCTGTGTGAGTGATGGCTTGATCGCATAGAGAGAAAATGAATGTATTTTTGATCTTTGGATGGGATTTATGCTTTATGGATTGGATGTTTTGAGCTTTGGGACCCACTTTTCCTTCTCACTTTCACCTTAAATTTTTGAGAATATACCTTTCACTTTGATTTATTTCCTTTGACAATTGACCATTTTGATGGACTAGGAACTCTTTGCACTTTGATATTTTCTTTGTTGGCATGTGGAACTCTGATTTCGTAGATTGGGAACCTTGTACTTATTACATATTAAATGACATAAAATTACAAAATAAAAATAAAAGCTACATCTTTTTGGAATAAAAATTACATTTTAGGATGAAACTCACAACTTTGGAATCATAATTACATCTTTGTAAATCATCTTTACATGGTAAAGAGATTTTATTTTGTTCACTTTCTTACTTTTTTGCCTTTATGCAATGGAAATGATGTGTTTATTGGACCTTGAAAAACCCTAGAAACCTCATGAAACCTTCAAAAAAAAAAAAACCTAAAGACCTAATGATACTTTGAAAGAGTGGTTTTCATGATGACATTAGCTTTATGGATGATGTACAGTCATCAAGGTATGAAATTGAGCCAGAAAATAATGGAAATTTAGAAAAAGTGAAATTTTTTAACATAGGGCTACCATCAGTGACTAATTTTTTGTATGACCTAATGGAATGAATAAAAATTTCTTAGTGGGACTCCTGAAATGATATGAAAAGAGGATTTTGATTATTGATGGCTGGATGAAAATACTAACACTAACAGACATCATATGCTCGTTGGATGCACAACAACAGAATATAGTTGTCCTAGAGCCAAGACAACCTAACGCAAGGCAACCTGCTCTGAAGCAGCCTACCCCCCATCATTACCAAAAAGTTAGGAGAGCTAAAACAACCCATCATCCTAGCAGGGCCCAAGACCAGCCAGGGATGACATGCAGGCTATGCGATAGAATCGACCACTGAGTCAATAAATGTAAGGAACTGAAGAACCTTACTAACAACATTCTTGAAATGAACTGAAATGAACTGAACAAATGAGCTAGCCTTACACAAATGAACTGAAATGAGCCATATTGACCCATATATCGCCCTTTTCTCATTATTTTGCATACTATAATGGGAGGTCGGAACGCCCAATTTCAAAACTGCAAGAAACACAATGATCAGAATCTCATCATGTCCAAAGTAGGCTTCACACATCCATGCCTCAAGAAAAATCATTTTTTTCAGTTGCAACAGGTACGCCCTCTCTTATCACTTTCCATTAAACATTATTTTCGATATTTTTGTTGGGAGTTTTAATTTTTTTATTAAACCTCTAAATATTAATTATCAATCCGGGAGTCGTAAATGCGAGTTATACTGCATCTTGGCTAAGATTAATGGTGAGAGTATATATATTCCTTTGTAATGATAAACTAGGTACTAGAATGAAACACACATTTGCTGGCAAATAAACAATCTTGAAAAGGGGGTCTAGTCAACCAATTTTACCAAGCCATCATATTCAAGCTTCCTGCAATCCTAGTAGTTAAATTAAATCTTCTGAAATAGAAATAAATATCACTGGTTGATGAGGCAAAATCAATAATCAACTCAATTTCTAAATTAATATAAGATTCCTATTTAGTCAATTGGTTTTGTACTTAAAAATATTTTTTACCTTAAACTATATCTAGCATTCACTGCAAATCCATACTGCAACTAAACTATATGGAAATATAAATAAATCCTCAATCATATAGCATTCTCGCACTCAGATTCTACTTTTTAAATCTCCTATGATATCTTGAAAACCCTAATCTATTTATTCCTCTCATTAACTTGAAACTAACACTTGAAACTAATATTGAGATAACCAAAAAGGACACACATTATTCTAATGACAACTAACTAGAACTTCTCTTGCTAACAAATCCAAGATTCAAACTAACAAAGGACAATTCTAACTATTTCTAAAGAAAATTACTTCTCTTCATGTAAAATAACACTTAAAAGATCCTATTAAAAATCGCATTGCAAATAATCTATGAGAAACCTTCAATTCAAAGATTTTAATCTAGATGAAATGAATTACAAAACAAGCTTACTCTTCAAAATCATGTAACTCAATAATGAAAAAATAAATCACTCTGCATTAGATTTGACATCTCTACCTGCACAATAAAATCCGCACTCAGACTTGCTTTTATAAAGAAATGATTATACTATGAAAAATAAGAGAAATTCTAATTAAAAGAAATCTAATTACTAAGTGAAGTCCTGGGATGTATATAAACAAATCAAATGAGCATTAAACCTGCAAACGTTCAAAATAAACAAAGTAATGCAAACCTTGAATCAATATTCTAAATTGACCGTATTGACATACTAAAATTAAAAGCATTAAATCTGTTTTCATTCCATACTCAAATTTGAAGCATTAAAATCTGTTCTAATTCCTGAATCAAACTCAGAAATCGTTGTGTTATGATAACGTGAATGCTCCCAATACATTCGATTTTAATAAGAGGAATAGAGTATAACTCTATATTACAACTCAAGCGCAGATTATGTAATGAATCATATTTTACAATAAGTTTTTAGTCCATTTATTTTCACAATACAATGATGACCAAAATGCTTGAAATGGAATAGTACCTACCACAAATTCACGGAGAAATAGGAAACTTTAAAATCATGCACATATAATTATCCTATGTTATTTATCAAGATTAGCTCCAGAGGTGGTGGGCCCTCCCACACCTGGATTAAGCCGGCTTACTGCAATAGAGGAAAGCTTTAAAACATCAAAGACAGGAATGTGCAGTTAATCATGGCACAAATGCTTCTTCTTGTGAATTAAAGGCGATGATGTATATTTAAGACAACATCTGGAAATCGATTTACACCAATCACAGGAAACAACAATTCTACGTCTTTACACATCAATCCCTATCTCTATTACACTCCTCTACAAATTCGATGTCGGTTCTACATTTGAGAAAATTGGCTTCCGTAGTGCGAAGCCCTCTACTTTATATAGAAGCAACGCTGCTCCTAATTAAATGGGTTGATTATTGCATAGGATATATAATTTTAGGATTCTAGTTAATATAATCAAAACAACGAGATTTGATTTCCAATTCAGGTTTGAGTTGGTGCGATCCAGCTTCTGGAAGAAGTTTATCGTCACGCACTGCTAGCAGAGGCATCACATAGCTAGTTGGGGCATCGCACAACTGGAATTGGTTCCTTAACGCACAACACGATGAGGTGCCGACCATTTCAATGTTGGAAGTTGAACATCGTGGAGCTTATTATTTTAATATCAATCTGCCCATGTAGATGAGAAAACAAACCAAGAGTAAAGGAAGATTGTGTCTGAGATAGAGATTTTGGTTGCAGATTTTCTTTAAATAAATATTTCCTGAATTGATTTACAGGTTGTGTTGGAGGTGTTTTGATTTGATGTGAAGAACCTTGGCTGATGTCCATTGGAACAGATGCGATGGAGCCGACTTGTTTACTGCTACCAGCCTCTGCTTTTTTAATTTGCAAGATTTTCTTTGCTTTAGCTTTTTTTTTGTTTCCACCCTCTCCCTTGTAGCTGCATTTATTTCATTCATTTCCTTCTTCACAATTTCAGCGGGTACTACATCAATGATGATAATTTTCACTATCTCAAATCCATAATTTGACATAGCCTTTTCAAATTCCACTTCGACTGCTTTAGAAATGCCATTCTTTTACTCAAAAAATTCATCCAATTTCATCTTTGAGACACTTGCCCAAATGACATCAAAGAAATAAGCTTTGATCTGCTCCATTGTATTGATAAGCTTATAAAAATCATCTGTTGCTTTCTCTAAAAGGGCACGGTATTGCATAAATGCAATTATAGTCACGAATAAATTATCCTTTGACTTCAACTCACATCTCACATCCAGCTTCTGTCCTTGTAAGGAAATATGACCTCCAATTCGACTCCCAAAAAACCATGGTAGATAGTGGCACCCTGGCTCAAGAACTTTATCAAAGCATCCAAATCTCTCCTCCATAGCCACTGTTGTCTTTTATACATCATAATAATTGTCCCATTTTCTTTATTACTCTTCCTCTTTGTTTTAATACACCTAGAAAGCTAATTTAAGTTGTTGGTAATTGATTTCATTTCAATAATACCGGTTAATTATCTTTTATTGGTGTTGCTGATGCTAGAAATCTCATCTTGAAATGAGGCAAAGGGTTCAGAACATGGCTCTCAATCTTTGTCATAGATTCCAAGATGATGATTCTTGCATGGGGTGAATCCGTACATGAATATGTTTCTGCCCCCATACATGAATCTATACTTAAATGCAGTTTTTTCACTAGACTTATTCACCTTCCACCAAGAAGGCATTTGTTAATGAAACTATTACACAAAACACCCTTCAATTTATTAATAACAAGAATTTATAATTTAATTCTAATTTCCTCTAATAATCAACTTAATAAGATAAAAATGATTAAAACACTAGGTACAATCACAAAATTATCTAATAAAAATCGTAAAAATATGGACAAAAAGGCAGCTCAACATCCCCCCATGCTGAACTTCTTGCACGTCTTCATGCAAGCCAAAACTATAAGACGATGAAATAAGGTAGGGAAAATGTCAGCAAAGATTTTAGAAAGTAAGGATGAAGATGCTTGATATTGTAATGCATTCATTAGCCGCAACATTACTATTACATTACCATCTAAAACCATGTGAAATGATAAAACAAGATCAGGTACCGAAAGTAGACATTATGGAGAAAAGAGTGTTGCACATACATGTTACCTTGTTCCAAATGAATTCCCTATTTTGTTTCTGCCCAAAGTATTATGATAAAAATCAAATTTTGTTGGAAAAGTGTAGTTTCAGAAAGGATAACACCATATTCCTACACCTACTATAACGATCTCTTACCTAGGTCATGCATTACATATTTAGAGGCAACTACAATCAATATTCATTATTGGAAACCAACACCTTATGAGTAGTCATCATTGAGTAATCCATCACTCTAAATACCATGAAAATTAAAGTGAGTTATGATACCAATCAACAACCTCTTTATTTGAACACTCTAAATTTCGTTGTCATCTACATGAAAACTTGAATTTTTTCTTAATCAAAACAAAGAATTACTTCCACTAAGGGTACCACATCATTAAAGTTTCTTGATTTTTGAAAATAGAACTCAAAGCACCATGTTCAAATTGTCTTAAAACCATTTTCCAAGAAAAAGGATGTGTTTTAGGGAAAGACAAGGATAACCAAGAAAATAATAGTATGCAATTAACTTTAATACCACAGACATGGCCCTGCTATCCACACGTGTCCATAACCTTGGCAAGGATGTATTTTGACCCATCAAAGTGACTATGTCCCACTTACTAGGCATGAATTCAGAGTTAGCTTATTTGGCTCTTTAGATGAAGGCCACTGTCCTGGCCTGGTAACCAGCTAATGGCAGTGCCGTTCACAAGAAGTAACATGGATGAATAGGCCGGCTCGTGATGAGACCTCCTGTCTTCCATATTTTTGTCTGAAATCCATTACTCTGGCTTGGTGACCAGCAGCAGTAATGTCATGCATGTTAGGCCTCATGATAATGGTAGGTCGGCTCATCACGAGACCTCCTATCCTTCCCTAAATATTTGTAAGATCTGATTATGATTAACCTTAAAGGTTAATTAATAAGTGGGGAGACAGATCTACTCCTTAATATTACAGGATGGCATGAATTTTTTTTTTAATGAATAATCATTGCTGGCTAATTCCTCTACCCTAAAGACTTATTAAAAAAATATCCCAGATAATGATTGAAATATTCTTTGAGTTAAGAATGCTAGTGTTCTCCCGAATAGCTCATTATGATATTTACAAGAGTGATCCACCATTGGGGGTTTTCTAATAGTTCCTTTAAGGGAAACTCAAAATATATATCCTGGACGAAAACTTATTAGAGTGATTAATCATGGTTAATTTTTCAAAATCATAAGGTATTAGAGTGAATTGTACTGAAAAATATTTGTCACAAATGTATGTGTTAACAAGTAATGTGGATCAAAAGTATTTTTAACAACCATGATTTAAAATTCAAAACCCTAATAGCATTATAACAGTTTTATTCATTTATTCCCCTACCCTATTTTACCCTAAGAGGCGAAAGACTCATTTTTAAGTACAAGAGTACTTCCAATGAAGCCATGTGCATAACAAAATGTTGATTCAATTAGTTTTAAAGAATATAATTCAAGACATACGAAAGCATGAGAAACTAGTTGCTTCAATTGATATGGTACCAAGAGTTTCTGAATGCTGAAGAAATAAGATGGCTTGATGACTACTCGAAACTAGGATTCAATGGAATCCACATATTTATGATTCTCCAACTGATGCAAATCTTCCACAGTTTGATATTCACTCTCTTGGAGGCATAAGGGACTAGGTGAAAGAAAAAAGATAAATCCCTCAAGTTCAGGCTCAAATATTTGCTTTTCAAATTGACAAGAATGGTTGAGAGAGATTCTAGGGTATTGAGTTTCAACAACATTTTAGAACAGGTTCCAATGAAAGATTGCTTCTTTGGTGGTCTCTGAATTACACCTTCCCGAGGTGAATGTTATGTGGTAATGGGGTAAGTTTCCAAATTCATTCCCTTTCCCCACATGGAATGTGTAACATTTTGTTCAATAGGGGAATCGACGAAAAGAATAGGTGGCTCAAAATCTTGTGCAACTTGATGGTTAATATTAGGGTTTAGGATGTGGTTTGCGCTAGGGTTTTGGTTAATGCTTGGACTAAGGTTTGGATTTGGATTGGGATTAGGCTTTGGACTAGGTTTAGGTCTAGGTTTTAAATTAGAATTAGGGTTAGGTCTAGGGTATGGATTAGGGTTTGGACTAGGACTAGGGTATGGATTAAGGATAGGGTAAGGTTGCACATGCGGTTGGGACCATGGAGGAGGATAACTTAATGGTTCATTGGAAATAAATTGTGGTTTTTTTTGGTGCTCATATAATTTAATTTGAATGGGAGATTACCCTAGAGATACAGATCCAAACGATTCTTGAGGCCCTGGAGATATCTAGATCGGGGATGACATCCAAGGAGAGGACCACTGCGGCCACGAAGTAAGATGTTAAATTGGAGGAGGATTAAAAGTTTAACATGAAATTCTAGGATTATAAACATGCTGAGGAACTTGCTCAGGAAAATAAGCATTATTCCAAGTATCAAATGATAGTGGGTTTTGAGTTATACCTGGTAGTTGATTTGATTCCTTACTTGATTCCCTGAGTTCCTTTCGTAATCATGGCAGTGATGGGAAATGCTTGGTTGCATGACCATCCTTGCAAATTTCACAAACTTTTAGATCGCTAAGTGGACACTTTCCAAGGCAGTGTTTCTTTCGATAGTTGGTGCAAAGGATAAGCAGTGGTTCTTCATCCTTATCTTGCTCCTGCAAATCATCTAATGTCAAAAGAAAAGATTTAATACTATTGAATTTATGTTCAATCAAGGTGTTCAATTCTATTCCTGTTAATTCCTCATTGGATGAGTTTTTCGTCTCTATAGCAGCATAAAAACTCCTCATTGAATGATTCCTCAAAATACCATTTTCTTGTTCTTAACAAGCCAACTAGTACATTTTGTCATCACATGGATTAGTACAGAAGGGTTCTTACAACACTCCAAAAATGATATAATGTTGAAGATTGGATTCTGAAGATAAATTAATTTTAAAAGTTATTGGCTGAAATAACGCTCACCACACTTGCATAAAAAAAATGAATTTGTATAAAAGGAAGGGAACGTTGTGTTGGGGAAAATGTTGAATCAAAGCAATATTTAATCTATTGAAAGCAAAGCAATTTGGAAATTAAATGTCTAAATCCTACTTCTATAGGAAAGGAAATAAAATTTCAAGAGATAAGCAAGATGGCCAGACTTTGGAGAAACCCCACTGTTGAGGAGGTAAATCCCCTCTGCGGACAGAGGTGATCCCTACTAGCCCAGATCGGGTCTAGCAACAACCAAACACACTACAGTGCAGGTTCCTAATTGCAAATAAACCGACTTGCGAGGAAGGCTTACCTGGAATCCAACGCTGTCGTTTGTAGAAGAGGTGGTGCTCCCGTTCCTTTGCCCTGACAGATCACAATCCTCACGATCTCCATGATCGGACACTTGCACATGCAAGAAAAAACACAAACGCAAGCATAAAATCCATTATATACAACTATATGTCAGTCGAAGAGGACATAACTCATGAACATAATCAAGAACAAGAGTGGAACCATAACCAATAGTCGCTTATCATTAATGAGTCAAAAAGAAGAATACAACCAAAGCTTCGACGCAGCACTCTCCTTTGGCGGGTCGTCAGTAGAACATGTCTCGATAAAGCCTGTCAAGGATGGGACAAGCCTCTCTCTCCAGATACTTGATAATAGTCTCCTTGCTTGGATTTGGCGTTAAGGGAATCAAGAAGGCTCTTGCAGCATAAGGATGTGAAAGCTCTTGGGAACTTGGAGATCAGCTTGCCATGGAGAAGAGCAAGCTTTTATAGAAGGAAGAAGGGGAGTTGGGATCCCTATAATTATGGGATTGGTCCTATCATCAAGGAAGCTTCCATGAGAGGTGGCAAACCACTTCCTCTCTATGGAAATCCATAGCCAAACCTCCCAACTCAAGCTAGAAATCAGTCCAGGAATTTGTTAGGGTGAAACTTCCACCTTTTATTTTTTTTAAACACCTCTTAATATGGTTGGTGCGGGTGCGGCTCTATGACAGAGCGCCAATTGGCATGCCCTCTTTGAAGGATTTGACCCCTTGGTGCGAGGGCTGAACTGTGGAACTGCGCCAATGAAAAAAGAGCTATTTTTAGAGTTTTTTGCAGGGAGATGTTTTCAGGGCAATCAAAGCTCGTCTTCAGAGGGATGCAATGAAAATATTTTCAAGTCTTGTCTCTGCTCACAGGCCACGGAATGAGCCCTCCAATGTGCGGGATGGGGATTGTAGGGATGGTGACACATTGTTGTGTAACACCCACAATAGTGGATGCGTGTCTCTTCACTCACGTCTTATCGTACACTCTCCACCCTCTGACTGCCCTACAATATCCTTGAAACTCTGTAAGAAAATTTTACCAAAGCCAAAATACAACTCCCCGCAAACGACACAAAAATGTTGGGAGTTTTAATTGTCGGATTAAAGCTCACAATATTAATTATCAATCCGGGAGTCATAAACATGATTTGTACTACATCTTGGCTCATCTTAATGGTTAGAGTATATATATTCCTTTGTAATTATAAACTAGGTACTGGAATGAAACACACATTTGCTAGCAAATAAAAAATCTTGAAAAGGGGATCTACTCAACCAATTTTACCAAGTCATCATATTCAAGCTTCCTGCAATCCTAATAGTTAAATTAAATCTTCTGAAATAGAAATAAATTTCACTAGTTTATGATGAAAAATCAATAATAAACTCAATTTCTAAAAGTAATTTAAGATTCCTATTTAGTCAATCGGTTTTGTACCTAAAAAGGATTTGTACTTTAAACTATATCTAGCATTCACTACAACTCCATACTTCAACTAAACTATAGGGAAATACAAAGAAATCCTCAATCATATACATTCTCGCACTCTAATTCTACTTTTTAAATATCCTATGATATCTTGAAAACCCTAACCTATTTGTTCCTCTCATTAACTTGAAACTAACACTTGAAAATAATCTTGAGATAACCAAAAAGGACACACATTATTTTAATGACAACTAACTAGAACTACTCTTGATAACAAATTCAATATTCAAAATAACAAAGGACAATTCTAACTATTTCTAAAAGAAAATTACTTCGCTTCGTGTAAAATAATACTTAAAATATCCCATTAAAAATCGCATTGCAAATAATATATGAGAAACCTTCAATTCAAATATTTTAATCTAGATAAAGTGAATTACAAAAGAAGCTTACTCTTCAAAATCATGTAACTCAATAATGAAAAACTAAATCACACTATGTTATACTTGACATCTCTACCTGCACAATCAAATCCACACTCAAACTTGCTTTTATAAAGAAATTATTATACTATGAAAAATAAGAGAAATTATAATTAAAATAAATCTAATTACTAAGTGAAGTCCTAGGATGTATATAAACAAATCAAATGAGCATTAAACCTGAAAACGTTCAAAAGAAACTAAGTAATGCAAACCTTGAATCAATATTCTACATTTACTGTATTGACATACTGAAATTCAAAGCATTAAAATATGTTTTCATTCCATACTAAAATTCGAAGCATTAAAATCTATTCTAATTCCTTAATCAAACTCAAAAATCGTTGTATTCTAATAACGTGAATGCTCCCATTACATTCATTTTTAATAAGAGGAATAGAGTATAACTCTATATTACAACTCAAGCACAGATTAGGTAATGAATTAGAGTTTACAATAAGTTTCTAGTCCATTTATTTTCATAATACAATGATGACCAAAATGCTTGAAATGGAACAGTACCTACCATAAATTCACGAAGAAACATGAAACTTTAAAATCACGCACATCTAATTACCCTATGTTATTGATCAAGCTTGGCTCCAGAGGTGGTTGGCCCACCCATGCCTGGAGTAAGCCAGCTTACTGCAATGGGGTAAAGCTTTAAAAAATCAAAGACATGAATGCGCAGTTAACCGTGGAAAAAATGATTCTGCACGCGAATTGAAGGCGATGATGTATATTTAAGACAACATCTCGAAATTGATTTACACCAATCACAAGAAACAATAATTCTACATATTTACACAAAATATCTATCTCTATTACACTCCTCTGCAAATTTGATGTTGGTTCTACATCTGAGAAGATTGGATTCCTCAGTGTGCAGCTCTCTGCTTTATATAGCAACAATGTTGCTCCTAATTAAATGGGTCGATTTTTGCATAGGATATATAATTTTAGGATTCTGTTTAATATAATAATAAAAAATGAGATTTGATTTCCAATTTAGGTTTGAGCTGGTGTGATATGGCTTCTGGAAGAATTTGATCCTCACTCACTACTGGCAGAGGCATTACACAACTGGCTAGGGCATCACACAATCAGAATTGGTGCTTTAACGCACAACGCGATGAGGTGTTGAGCCTTTCAATGCTGGACATTGAACATCATGGAGATTGTGATTCTAATATCATTCTGCCGATGCAGATGAGAAGACAAACCAAGAGTAAAGGAAGATTGTGTCTGAGATAGAGAGTTTGGTTGAAGATTGTCTGTAAATAAATATTGCCTGAATTGATTTGGAGGTTTTGTTGGAGGTGGTTTGATTTGATTTGAAGAACCTTGGTTGATGTCTGTTGAGGTGGATTTGACACATGGGTGTACAAAATCACACGATCTTAGAGAGTGTGGTCTACTCTCTAAACTATTGGTAATAGGCAGTATGTGGGGGGAGCTCAAAAGAAAAAAACTTAAATGAAACAATATGTTGAAGTATGTTTTGGTTTAAAAAAATAAAACTAAAAACAAAAAAGAAGCTATATACAGAGTTCCAAAAAGTAATAATGCAAATGATGGCTTGATGGCCTCTTCTTATTGAATGATTGGAATAAAAGAAAATCTTACCCACTTGCCAAAGTGTCGTTAGGCAATGGCTCTAGGTCTCGATGCAAGGATGTTTGTCTTTCAAGTTTTGCCTTCTGATGCAGTCTAACTCTCTCTCTACTGTGGTGGAATAAGATGTTGGGTGGCCAACTATCGAGTCCTCTTTAGCTCTAGCTCTAGATCACACACAATGCTAGTGTTGCTTGGGCAACTTTGGCTAGGATAACATTGTGATCACCATTCGTTCATCTCTTGGTGGGTTTATATAGGTGAGCTTAAAATCCTCCTTCCCTCCCTTGGTACATGATGGATGGTGACCCAAGGGAGAGGTGTGATTCCATTGTGTGCTAAAATATTCTTTTGTGTGCTCACATAATGTCTAAGGAGGTGCTGGTGGTTGTCCTTAGGTGGCTTTCACACAAGGAGTAACTGTCCTTTGCTTGTATTGGTCCTGGAAAGTGACCTTTTTTCCATTTCTAGGAATGCGTGCTTATCGGGAAAAAGGGCGCGCAGAAGGCGCTCTTCTCGCAGGAAAAAGCGCGCATTTGAGCATTTATGACTAGTTCAAATATGATTTTCTCAAAACCTTAGAGATTTTAAATACTTCTTGATTCCATAATGTATTTCTGTCTTGTAACTCCTTAGGCTCAAAATTAATTGATGTCATCTTTTGCTGTACGATTTTCCAGTGTTAACAGTTTCCCCCTAATGTATGAGGTCTAGGAAGAACTGTATAGCCGAAATACATTATATTTTCTTTTCTGTATCGTACACAGAGAGAGAGAGAGAGATAGAGAGGCCTGCGTGTACTTTTGGAATAGACAACACCTTGCACTGCTTCCTAGATAACCATGGTGTAAGGGACCCCCTGCAAGCAGAAAAAATATACAACATATTTACAAAATTTCAATGAGGCAGGCATGTCCCATGCTCGTGTTGCTATGGCTAGTTAAACAACATTGACAGATACATGTGTTTTCTGTGTCACTATTGTGGTAGTGATGCTGGTGGTTGTTGACGACGACTGCTGACGCCCTCAAGGGAATTTTTTCTTTGACGATAGGTGGAATGTGGTGCCCATATGCGTAATATTGGTATGGAATATCATTGCGCAATCTATGCATATGCATTGGCTAGGACCTTCCCGTGTAATAATTGTTTTCAAAGATGCTTATAAAGGCACGGGTCTTCGATGGATCTTGAGCAAAGTGCAATGGTTGTTAGGTACGATACCATTGTAACATGAAAGCTTTCACTGTAGTCAAATGTCAAGAGGATCAATGAAATCTATGGACAATGATGTCTCCCATAGTGCCACCTGGGGATACCCCTTTGCATGGCAAGGGGTCATCCAAGGTACCACTTCCTTTTTGGAAAATAGGCGTTGAGGTCGACAAAAAGGAAACCTTAACTGAACCATGATGGGTTTAACATAGGCATGTTGGTGAGCGGTAGCTGAAAATGGATGACGGGGATTCAGTGGCTCAAGGTCGAAGTATACTTGAGTAGCTTGGCGGCAGTCATAGGTATTGCTGAAGGGAAAAGTCCTTGGAGTCGGTAGGACTTCCAAGGCGGGTATGAACCGGCTATGATTGTCGTAATGGTGCGTGCATGGTGGGATGAAATACTTCTATCAAGGGAGATGGGGGACTACTACCATGGGAGAAAAGGTGAAATATGAGGGGGAAGTGGTGAACGACATCGTTTGTGGTCTTTGTACACTTACCAAAAGAATAAAATAATGAGGTTTGGTTTGTACAAAACACAGAGACGGGTACCCCACAACATGAAAGAGGGTCGCTCACTAAAGGTGTGAGGATGGTGTTTTGATGGGGGTATGGGTCCCATTGGTTGGTATCATGTGTGGGGTAGATGAAGCGAAAGATGTCGCAGATGGGATTATGCTGATGGAGGTATGGTGGGCCAAATGCGGTGTGCAGAGGTGCGCTTTCATTTTGCTTGTACAACCCGATCGTCTGGGAAGGTGGTTGAGTTTAAATGGTGAACTTGACCTTATGCATGATATTTGGATGGGCATGAGGTGCTTCCCAGACTAAAATGGTATGGCCATGGCGTCACTTGCGGGGTGATGTATGGTCTACTTTGGATGACGATCGCCATGGAGGGGAGGCTCTACCGACCATCGCGAACGTTTATCATATGCAGGGTGAGGTGATGATAAATGTGGTCAGGTATGAGGACCCTATGGTTTATTTCTAATGGAGAAATGGTGTCAGGATATGAAAATTTTTCTTGGACTCTATCATGCTGAGGGTAGAATGATACCCACTCTGGAACTTTCAATGGGTGGTGCTGTGAATGGTTTGCGGGTTCTTCCGAAAAAAAAAAAAAAAAAAAACTACCTCAAGTGAAAGCATCTTCTTTTCATCCAATATTATTGAGAAACATGAATTTTGGAAAGGAAGATGGGAGGGTGCATACCTTTCAGCACTTGAAAACATATTTCTTCGGAAAGTGAATGTGGGGCATCGCTTTCATTCGTCATGGTATAATAATGATGGTGCAACTAATGGTTTCCAGAATGAACCTTCTGATATCCTATTATGGACCTCCGAAGTTCTGGAAAAAGGGTGATAAATATGGGATTATGGCCCTAATCCTATTCATTTGTACTTGTTGAGTTTTGGGAGATCAGAGGTGATAACAGAACCTTTCTTGTCGTTGCGGTCAGCCTGTGTACCAGGGATTAGCGATATTATGCCGAGGTAACTTCCATGACATCCTGCATTTCAATTTTTTCAGTTTGGTGATGCTGGGGAACGTACAATTTGGGTTTGTATGGCCTAAAAGGGGATTTTTTCCCTAGATTGCGTGGGAAATCTAGGAAAAGAGGCACCCCTCTTGCGCCAATTTTTGAGGTACAACCGTGCGAAGGCGCTCTATTCCTTGCTTTTTGCGTGCAAGGGCACACTTGTGAATAATTTTTTTGAAAAACTTGGGTTTTTTGCTATCCCTTTTTTATGTTTCTCCTTTGTACTGATGGGTGCCTATTTCTTGGCAGGTTGGTGTGGAGAGAACTAGATTGGCCTGAGATTCGGACCGCTCTTGCTACTGATGCTGGGGCGCATTGTCAGTTGGCCGCATGGGGCCTCCTGAAATTTGCGGAAAATGAGTTCCTTCAGTCACAGGACCGGTTGTTACGCTATATCATACATCATTGGCGCAGTAGGTGCAACATGTTTTTCCTGAGGGGGGAAAACTTGATTATCCATCTAGAGACGGATATATACTTTGTGACTAGATTACTGCCTCAAGGCGAGGCGCTTAGGTATCCACTTCCTGCTAGACGAGTGAACCTGGACAGGTTCCGAAGGAGGCATTGCGGTGGTCCGTCTCTTACTGAGGGGTTCATAAATATCGCATCAGTCACAAATGTGGTTGAGCAGTGTGCTCTGGCCATTATTGTGTGACTGGTGGGGTCGTTTTCTCCACATCGGGCATCGGACCCACAGGTAGGATTTTTACGCCGCTTGAGGAACGGGCATTTTTTCGATTTTGCTCGTTTCTGTTTTGATGGTATGGTGTCACAACTAAACAGGGTCCAATGTGGATCCAAATCATTTGCGTACGCTAGCATATTATGCAGCATTATGTACGAGAGGGTCGTGCTACTGAGGCCCGTGGTGGCTGTGCCTATTTGGGGGCCGAGGGAGTGATACATGAGGAGGTGGGCTTCGGTGATGCAACGCGGCGGTGGTGGCGTGGTGGGTTGTTATTGGAATGACACGATGGAGGCCTGGTTTGAGGCCAATCTGCAGATGTTTTAACCATACCCGTACGCGGGGATGGACTTTAAAGGTGATCCAGATATTGGTCTCCCTTTCGGTTATGTTTGGAGTCCCGCAAGTACGTGCTATATTTCTGCATTTTTTTGAGTTTTTATGTACTTGAGTGTTTTTTATTGACACTGACATTATTTTGGTTACTCGTGCAGATGTTGGCAAGGTGGGACGCCTAGTGGCTCGACTGGTGGGTCACGATCCTCTACCACGACCACCCGATGGTCGAGGAGGAGGTGTCATAGGTGGACCAGGTGGGGGTGTCAGTGGACCTGGTAGGGATGGTGTTGGACCTTCTGGTTAGGGTAGTGGCTCAGCTGCAGCTGAGGTAGTAGCCAAGAGAGCCCATGCGAATGCAGCTGAGGCACACATCACAATACTTACGACTCAGGTGAAGGCTCTAGAGTATTTCTGGGGTTGAGTGGACCGTTTGACCCACGGGATGCCTGCCCAAGGTTTTATGGATGACTTAAAGGAGGCATGGCTAGAGACAATGATGGCCCGTGAGAGGGACTACCGGCCTACTCTATGACGGGTAGCTATCGTAGTGGCAACAACAGCTCCGGTGGTGGCACCGGGAGTAGTGGTGGGCCCAGGTGCTCCTCTTGAGGGGGCACCACCCTAGAGTAGATTTGTACATAGGGAAAGCACCCGTTATGAGGATGCTTCCCTTATCTTTGACGAACGTTGTATTTTTTGGGCTGGCTAATGGGCCAATGGTACTATTTTTGTACTCTGATACACATATTTTTTGTATATATATGAGAGATCTTTTTTGCAGCGCTACATGGTGTGTTATCTATTTCGGTTTATGCATTTTGTGTTATTCTGATGGATATATATGTTTTTTGTTTTTTATATATGGTGGTTTATTCGCGATGCATTCCAGTTTAGGATATTTTTAGCTATGCGATCAGTTGCTTAGTTTTGATTCCTTGATACATGTGAGAATATAATGTAATCAAACTGTCTGCTTAATCTTCTGGGACGCAAATATTTTCTAAATAGGTTTGCATCTCTAGTTTCAAATGTTTGGTTTAACTTTGATACCACTAACTGGGAATCTAGGTAGACATGCATCGAATGCCCTGATGTAAGGCCTCACACATAAGTCCGATAACGACGTCATATTCTGCCTGATTTTTTATTGTTGATCCGATGCACACGCCGTTTGAACTCACTGGTGATCGGTCAGGGTAGTAGATGACCCAGGTGACCGCAGCTAAGTTTTGAGACCATCGTGATGCTCCATCAGTAAATCCAAAATAGGGTTCAAGTTGGTGATCCATGGTGATACTTTGAGCACGTTTTAGGTTTTTAGGTCAAAAATATTTTGGTATTGGAGTTTTTGTGTACTCTAACTCTAGGGGATAAGGGCTATAGGGCCCTTATGGGTAGAATTTCTTGAGGTAAAGGCCGTTGACGGGGTTAGTGAGGTAGGTCTCGTGCGGTTCCATCAATATGTATGCCCCCTACCAGAGATAATTTTTGATGATATAGGGCCCTTTCCACAAGGTTTCGAACTTTCCTAGCCCTAAGGCTTCTTTTGCGACATCATAGCAAAGGACTAGCTCTCCCTCGATAAATGAGCGAGGGGTGATGTGGTGGTTGAATGATGCTTTTACCTGTTTTTTATGGGCCTCATTGTGTTGCAGGGATAGTCGCCTCTTTTCGTCAACTAGCTCTAGTTGTACTAGGAGTTGTTCTAGAGGCTGGGTGTCATCAAGGAGTTTGATGGTAGTATGCAAGTTTGGGATCTCATATAAATATATGCAAAGGCATAAGGAGCCTTGGTCGTTTGTGACAAGAAAAAAATGAACTTCCTTTGACGGGCGGGGGGGGGGGTTGAAATCCTGTTTTTGGCATGCGATGACACAAGTCGTATGTGATGAATTGTATCGTTGGCATGTAGTGGGGGAAGGATCTCAATAATGGAGTCTTGTGTGAGCTGATGGTTCGATTTCCCACTAGGATAGTCAATTCTTGGTAGGTGGAAGTTGTTTTTATTACAGAGGTGCCTGAATGCTTGTAGAAGTGGACACTGTCCTGGCACGTGATTATGACTGGTGCAAATGGTGCAGGGTATCACAGCGTTGATAGAGTAGATAGTGTGAGATTCTACATTACTTGATGTTCTAGATGTGGACGCTTGGAAAGGGTCGGATGCGGACCAAGTCGTCTTTTGTTTTCATTTTTGTGTCATAGGTTGAAACTTGCCTCCCTTTTTGGTGGGCGGTTGACTTAATTCCAATCTAGCTACTCTCAGCTTGGAGAGATGCGTGCACTTAAATGTATGATGAAAGTGTGAGAAAATTCGGAAATAAGTGTGTGTGATCTTCTCTTGATTAGAGAGGAGTTTTTGAGGAAGAGGCGAGATTATGCGAAGACTATTTGCAAGGGGTTTGATTTCTCTGCATTGATTGATTCGGTGATCGTTTAGATCACATAGGCCACATGTTATCTTAGGCTTTGCCTGGGGAGCATGGGGCTGGTGTGTGGTCTTATCAGGCTTGAAACACCATCGTGGTGGTGGGGATGTTGAGCCGGCGACATATCTTTTATGCCATTCTTGGAGATCGTTCATCCTCTCCTCTACAGCATTAATCATGTCGATAGTGGGACAGATCTGTGAGACATAAGTACAGTGTCAGTCATAATGATTACCCTAACATATCAAGAAAAATTTCTATGATATGGGGGTCCCATCATGCATGGTCTGAGGCCAGGCGAGGTACCATCGTCGGTATGCTGCTAAGTTAGGGCAGTGGACTACTATATGGTTTGTCTGCTTGCATAACGTGCATTCGGGTGGGTTTTGTGAAGTGCCTAGAGGGGTAACTATGGGTTCCCTGCTAGACCGTTCTTCGGCTGACAAGAACATGATAGAGCCGCTCATCTCCTCTACTTGGGTCATGGAGCTGCCGATGGATTCGGCATCCATATCATCTTCTTGGGAAAGACGAACTATGGCTGAGCAGAGGCTAGCAATGGTTAGCCGGAAGCAAGGTATGTAGTGACAATCCTCCAATAGGTGATTGTCGGTGCATAACGAGCATGTGAATTGGGCTGCCCGTAGCCCCCGTAGTAAACTCTTTCGATTGGATACCATCTCTGAATGATTTCTAATGCGGCACACTCTTCGAGGTAGTGGCCACGTTCATCACATAACGTGCAACGTATAATGGGCATTACTGGGGGGTTCTCTATGTATCGATGCTCCTCTTGTAAGTATAGGATGGTACGCAGCTCATCATTGATAGACTGGATTGAGGGGTCCTCTTGATAAGATCGCTTGATCGCGTGTAAGGCATCCCTATATCATGGTATTTCTAGACAACGGTGGGTATAATTCCCATAGGTGTCATAGAGGGCGCATGCGTGATTGGTACGCAGCGGTTTTCCTGTACTTTTGGTGGAAAGTTTCTTTTTATGGGAATGTCATTTTGAGGTGCCTACCTCGCAGCCGAGGAGTGGTTTTAACTCATCCAACTCCGGGCATATGTGGGTAGGGTGTCCGGTGACATCACATATAGCGCAGGTTGATGACTCCCTCTGCATGGTGGGGGTCACCACTTTCTTTCCTTTCTTCGAAATTTTCTTGATCGTGGTTTCCAGTTTTGCAGTGGGAATTTCCCTTACGAGGGCGGTTTCGACTGCTTCTTGGGTAGGTTGGGGCTCCTCAGGACCGGGGGGCTTTAACCCAAACATAGTAACATTGGTGGCTAGTGTTCCTGGAGGAGGGACGAGATACCACACTAGGAACACCAATGATATATTGGGTAATACCAGTGTTTCCAAGACCTTCTGGGAGGTGAAGCCAGGAGGTGGGTAGAGGAAAGGAGTTTGGGAGGCGGCATAGACTAGGGAGGCTGCAGTAGCCAATGCCTCAGTGTCGTTACTGCTTGAGTCTGTGTCCTGACTAACCTTGGTGCTTGATGTGGACATCATGCATACCGAGGCCCCCGTGGCATCGGGAAATACCTCAGGAATAATAGGGGGATCTCCATGGAATGACCCTAGGACGGACAACGGTTTGAATTGGCTAGGGCCATATTCTTGATACCGTAAAAAACCATCAGTGGCTGTATCTACATAGGGTAGAACCATATCTGTGTTGGTCAGGGGACGCTTTTCAGTGTGCGTCAGTTGGTCTACCATGATGATTTGATCCTCGTGGGGGAACATCATGATGTGGAAAACAGAGGATGCTATGGCAGACATGGCATACATGTAACTCTGCCCAAGGAGTATATTGTAATCCAAGTGAGTGTCCAAGAATTCGATGTCTATGTGGACCACCTTGCTTGCTAAGAAGACTGGTACATTTTGGAAGAGGCCGATGGGGGTCGAGGGACGACCGTCATATGCTCTAAGTGTGATGACTGAAGGTTTGAGTTCGGGGGCTCCTAACTTTTGCCATAAATTTTTCGACATGATGCATGTGGATGCACCTTCGTCAATGACACATCGGTGAATAGTGATATTCTGTACCGATACTGGTATCTGGAAGGCGACCATGGAGGGAAGCCTAGGGGTGGCTTTGTCTAAGTCAAAATCCATCATGCGCGTGTCGGCAGGGTCGACAGCGCCTAATGCGGAAAGTAGGGCTTTCCGTTGCTTTGGGCGCGACTGCAGTACCTCCAAAGCGGACATAGCAGCAGGTGACTAGGCTAAATCGTCGACGATGCTGTAATTGTGGGTTGCTTTGGAGTAGTTACCTGCTCGCCTATTAGGCCCTTTTACCATTTTTGGCAATGGTTCCAAAGGAATATTTGGAATGGTTAAAGGTGCGGTCGGCACACTCCTACCAACCCCTGACATACTGGTGTCTGGTGGGGTGTCATAGCTGTGATTCCGAGTTTGGAAAAACATTTCTTCCCCAGCCATGTAAATTTCATGGTTGTTTTTGCCGAAATCATCGGGGTTTTGTTGCTGAGTGATGACCGTTCCTGGATGGGGGAAGGGTTCTTGCATAACCGGAGTTGTCTGGGAAGATCGTCCTTATCCTCGGTTACTCTGAAGCTTTTTAAGCTCAGGGAGTTCGGGACAATGGTGAGTATAGTGCCTGTACTCACCACATATTGAAAAAGAATGGTTTTCTCATAAAGGTGGCCTTTTGCCTTACTTTTGGGCATTTCTTGGCTCCTGGTTCTGATTTTGGTTGGAGTTACCTCGAGCTTGGGATCGTGGTGGGCACTATTGGTTGTTTCCCCCTTGTCCAGGGTTCCCTTTGGGCTTGTTTTTTACCTTTCTTTTAACCACATTATGAGGGTAGTTCTCCTGATCATACTGGTGTGGTTGATTTTGGGACAGCTGCACGAAGTTCACTTGTGCATTGTTTTGCGTAGGTGGGTTATGTGCTTGGGACTGAGCATATTGTTGTCCCATGTTTGCACTTGGCCATTGGGGGGGAGTTCTTCTGTCATTTTTCCTTCCTACGTACTGGGTCCCCTCAGCCGGAGGATAAGGTCCTCCTTGGTGATACGCTGGCACCCTATTAGTCAAATTTTTCTGCTGCATATGATGAATTTGAAATCGGGGTTGAGACATGTTCTGGGTAGACCCATGTGTGTAACCGAGATTTTGATTGTTGTTGCCTAGGTACCCTTGGGTCATTGACCCAATAAGTCCGTCTGCAGAGTTCGATGTGCCTGGAAATTCTTGATAAGATTGCAGGCACGGGGCGTTGGGCAGGATATTTTTATATATATATATATATATATATATATATATATATATATATATATATATATATATATATATATATATATATATATATATATATATATATATATATATATATATATATATATATCCTGATTATGTGTAGATCAGTTCAAGATGTTGGGATTTATTGATTTTGTCCTCTTCGGATGTGGGGTTACGTTGCGCCAAATCCTTTGAAATCTCTGCCGTCAGAGTTTTCAAGAATAAATATAAAAGGACTCGGTCATCAAGTTATGCTTTTCATAAACTGCGACGTCGTCTCCACTCATGGAGATGTTCTGAAATATGTGTAGAGGGGGATTGTCTGAAATGAGTCAGTAACTCCATTCCCAAATCATTGTGAATGGGCAACTGAAATTATGTGAGGAACGCAGTAGTGAGGGCGCTAAAGATTCTATGTGAAGCAGGAGGTTTCTCCACATACCATTTCGCGGCCACTCCTGTGAGATTGCGTTGAAATAGCCTCAATCGAATAGTATCATTGATGATGCTATTTGATGAACACCACAGGTGAAAGGTCATTATATGATTTCCTGGGTCTTCCGCTTGCTTGCCTTCAAATTTTGGTATGTCTGAAGGGAGCTTCATGGGCATGGGAGGCCAATTGGGGTCATGTGCGATGGGTTCATTGGTGAGCTTGGTCAAATCTGGTAGATTTAATGCCGCTAAGAAGGGTGACTGGGAGGTTGATGCCATGGAAACATGTGAAGACACGAAGTTCTAGTTAGAGAGAGGGTTAGTCTGTGACGTACCTTGTTGTGAATTCATCTGGCTTCTCGTATGGGATGCACTCCTCTACCCCCCAGGGGACGAGGGGGGAGTGGTGTGTGGTGTGGTGTTGGGAGACCGACTAGGGTTCCCAACTAAGGTTGCTCCAAGGAAGGAGGAACCAACCACTGTGGAACCGTTTCGTCTTTAACGCCTAAACGGAAAAAGACCTGGAACCCCTCTCGGTAATGGGGGAGGTCCAAAAGACGCCTAGACTGACGAGGTTCCATTGGAACCGTTTGAGTGACGGCCAGGTTAGGTTTTGAAAAAAACTTTTGAGGGGATCGAGTATGTGATCACGACAAATTTATGGCCATATACATAAAACAAAGTGAAAATGAAATGAATTTTCCTTTAACTTTAATCTATGTGATCAATCAAGAAAAAAATGGTTTTGTTTGTTTGCGCGTGATACTCAAAATCCTAGAAGACTTAATACGTCCTCACACACTCAAAAGTAACTGGGCCTTGAGAGGATTTCTTGCGAGTGCTGGCACAACGTCCCGTAAGAGCTGGTGACGCCCCCAGTCAGCTGAAGAGAATCAACCAAGGTAAGGGTAGAGGGTCTGGCGCTTGCCTTCACCGTCACCTATAGGGTAAAGGATGCCCTAATTTTGGCCACTAAGAACCACTGTCCCACGTGAGTGTTCGAGTCTTGGGCTTCTTGATAGTCAGATAACAGTACCGAGTATCAGCCGGGTCAGGTAGCCCCAACTGATACCGCATGCACTACGCCTAAGCCTAACCCCCTTTGAATTGGTTCTCTGCCGCGCTCGGGTTTTCTTTTCCGTGGGCTGATAGGTGGATTTTAAAGCTCCCTAAAAATTCAACTTCTATGTTTCAAATGTGAAGCGTGATCAAGGCGGATTATTGGATGTCTACCCCCTTGATCCTAACTTAATCTATAATTTCTCTTGTGGCCCCTGTGGGTAGAGTTTAATGAGTTGATTTAAGTTATTTTTAGGTGGCTTTCTTTTCTTAGTGGGTGACTGTGTGTGAGCGTATGGTGAACAATCTCATAATTTGAACATATGGATATCTGTGATCCTTTACAAAATTCCCCTAGTTAAATTATGTGATGTTGTTCCTTGCTCAAATAGAAAGCATTTGCGGATAATGGGCCGCTTCCAAAACCTCCTAGTTAGTCTATGTGAGTGACTAAAGGTAAATGGTGAATCAAAAATGTAGAGTATTCATATGCTTGTCTAGGGTCACCAAATGGTGCAAAGACAGCAGAGAATACTTGCTCTAATTGGCGATTCAATCCTAGTCCCGCAATTTCCTAAATGCAAAAATTGAATTTAAACTAAACAATTTCTACACTAGCTTATGCACGTGTGGTCATGAGCCACTTACTTGGACTAGTTAAGCTAAGTGTGCATACCAAAATGTGAAAAAAACATAAATTGTTTGGAAAGAAATAGTTGATTCACTCCCTACTTAAACTATGTGAACACTTTTTGCAAAAACCAACTTAAATGAAAACTAACTAAATGCCTATGAAAAGCAGCAAAAAATTAGTTCTCAGAAGATGTGGGTTATCAACACAGGTGTTGGCAAATACATTAGGGGCTGCCCAACACACATACAAGCAGAAAAATGCAAAAAATAGGGAGAAAAAATATCTCTGCAATTTGCGCGCAAAATCCCTTCACAGGTGTGCCTTCCTGCGCGCAGGTCACTCCTGAACACACGCAATGCACCTCTGTGTGAAAAAACTGCGCGCAAAAGTCCTACAAGTAAAATATTAGGAGTTTCCTTCTTCAGTATATCACCTCAGTGATTCTAGGGACTGCACGATGGGTCAGAGGACTGTCAGCTCCACTCTAGCATAGACAAAGGGTCTCCTGCAAAAGATGGCACAACCACATAAACTTGAAACACGTCATTGGAGTCACCAATCTTGTTGTGGTGGATTTGACACACGGGTGTACGAAATCACATGAGCTTAGAGAGTGTGGTATATACTCTCTAAAATATTGGTAGCAAGCAGTATGGGGGGGAGCTCAAAAGCATAAAACTTAAATGAAATAATATGTTGAAGTATGCTTTGGTTAAAAAAAACTAAAACTAAAAACATAAAAGAAGCTATATAGAGAGTTCCAAATAGTAATAATGCAAACGATGGCTCGATGGCCTCTTCTTATTGAATGCTTGGAATAAAATAAAATCTTACACACTTGCCAAAGGGTCCCTAGGTAATGGCTCTAGGTCTTGATGCAAGGATGTTTGTCTTTCAATTTCTGCCTTCTGACGCAGTATAACTCTCTCTCTCTGCTATGGTGGACTAAGATGTTGGGTGGCCAACTATCGGGTCCTCTTTAGCTCCAGCTCTAGGTCACACACAATGTTGGTTTTGCTTCGGTAACTTTGGCCAGCATAACCTTGTGATCACCATTTTTTCATCTCTTGGTGGGTTTATATATGTGAGCCTAAAATCCTCCTTCCCTCCCTTGGTACATGATGGATGGTGACCCAAGGGAAAGGTGTGATTCCATTGTGTGCTCACATAATGTCTAAGGAGGCGCTGATGGCTGTCCTTAGGCGGCTTTCACACAAGGAGTAACTGTCTTTTGCTTGTAGTGGTTTTGGAAAGTGACTTTTTTCCATTTCCAGGAATGTGCACTTATCAGGCAAAAGGGTGCGCAGAAGGCACTCTTCTCAGAGGAAAAAGCGCGCATTTGAGCATTTATGACTAGTTCAAATCTGATTTTCTCAAAACCTTAGAGATTTTAAATACTTCTTGATTCCATAATGTATTCCTGTCCTGTAACTCCTTAGGCTCGACATTAATTGATGTCGCCTTTTGCTGTACGATTTTCCAGTGTTAACAATGTCCATTGGAATAGATGCGATGGAGCCGACTTTTTTGCTCTTACCAGCCTCCGTTTTTTTTAATTTGCAATATTTTCTCTCCCTCAACTTTGTGTTGTGTTTCCACCCTCCCCCTTGCGGCTACATTTATTTCATTCATTTCCTTCTTCACAGTTTCAGCGGGTACTACATCAATGATGATAATTTGCACTATCTGAAATCCATAGTTTGACATAGCCTATTCAAGTTCCACTTTGACTGCTTTAGCAACATCATTATTTTTCTCAAAAACTTCATCCAAGCTCATCTTCAAGATGCTTGCCCAAATGACATCAAAGACATAAGCTTCGATCTGCTCCATTGTATTGCTAATCTTATAAAAAGCATCTGCTACTTTCTCTAAAAGGGCACAATACTGCCCAGATGTAGTTACAGTCACGAATACATTATCCTTTGACTTCGACTCACGATGCACATCCAACTTATGTACTTTTAAGGAAATATGACCTCCAACTCGACTCCCAAAAAACTATGGTAGGCAGTGGTATCCTGGCTCAAGAACTTTATCAAAGTGTCCAAATCTCTCCTCCATAGCCACTGTTGTGTTTTATAAAACATAATAGCTCTCCCATTTTCTTTATTACTGCTCCTCTTTGTTGTAATACACCTAGAAAGCTGATTGAAGTTGTTGGTAATTGATTGCATTTCAAGAAGACCGGTTCATTATATTTTATTGGTGTTGCTGATGATAGAAATCTCATCTTGAAACGAGGCAAAGGGTTCAGAGCATGGCTCTCAATATTTTTCATAGCGTCCAAGATGTTGCTTCTTGCATGGGGTGAATCCATACATGAATATGTTTCTGCCCCCGTACATGAATCTGTACTTAAATTTATTTTTTCACTATACTTATTCACTTGTCACCAAGAAGGAATTTGTTAATGAAACTATTACACAAAACACCCTTCAATTAATTAATAACAAGAATTTATAATTTAATTCTAAATGCCTCTAATCATCAACTTAATAAGATAAAAAGGATTAAAACACTAGATACAATCACAAAATTATCTGATAAAAAATGTAAAAATATGGACAAAAGGCAGCTCAACAATGTTTGAATTGAAAATATGCTTTCACTTGGGGTATTGGTTGCAGCTACTAAAAGCACGACAACTTACCTGTTGCCCCAACAACTAAAGGTACAAGAGTAGGTATCATTCTATCCCTAACATGACAGGGTCCCCAAAAAAGCATTGCATATCCTGACATCATTTCTCCACAGAAATAAACCATAGGTTCCAGTCACCTGACCATGTTTATCATCACCTCACCTCGCACATGATAAACATTCTTGTTGGTCTGTAGAGCCTCACCCTCCATGGCATCCATCACTCAAGTAGACCATACATCAAAAATCTGGAGCCATGGCCATAACATCCAAGTCCAGGAAGCACTTCATGTTCATTCATCCATCATACATCAAGTCAACTTTTACCCATGTCACGATAAAATTCCTTTCCCATACTATGGTTCTCATAAGCAAATCAATACGCACCACCGCGTCTCGCACTTGGCCTACCACACCCCCATTAGCATAGCCCATCTACGACACTTTTCATCCTCTTCATCACCCTCGCAGAGATACCAAACGATCCCCCCCCCCTCCCTCCCACCCTCAACAGAAAAAACCTCCTCACACCATAAGTGACAGATTATTTTCATGTTTATCTGTGCACCCGTCTCCATGCTTTTACATCCAAACCCATTCTACATTCTTTTGGCAAGTTACAAAGATTTTTTTTAGGAGAACACTCCCACCCACCCATCCACATTTCTCAGCTAGCAACAGTCCCTAATAACCCTTGGTCGGAGCTTCGGATTCTTTAACCAACCCCACCATGACACTCATAACAACCACATACCCACCCTGAACGTCCTACCAACCCCAGGGATTTCCTCACGAGAAATTTTTATGATTGTCACCACTTGCATTTACAAGCTCTGACCTTGGGCCACTTAACTTCCATCATCAGTTACATCCATTTCTCGTAATCATGCCTAAGTTAACCTATCACACCCCGCCTGCTACATTAGAGATCTTGGTCCCTTCCATCGGTACTTCTCTCGATCATTTGAGGTTTCCTTCTTATCGACTTCAACAACCATCTTCCAAGAAGGAGGCAGTACCTTGCATGGCTCCTCACCTCAATAAGTACATTCTCAGATGGCACTATGGGAGTCATCATTTCCCAATGACTTCATCAATCCTCCTGACATTTGACTTCAACACAAGTTTTCATGTCAAGATGGTATCGTACTTCACAACCGTTGCACTCTGTCAGAATTTGTCGAAGAACCGTACCATCATAAGCATCTCTTTCAGCAATTCTTACACGGGAAGGTCCCCAGTCAAAAACCCATGCATACAATGAGAATTTACTCTAAAAACATGCCATACCAATATTATGGATTTGGGCACCACATTCAACCTATTTTCAAAGAAAAAACACCCCTGAGGGCATCAACAACTATTGTCATCAACCAAATAGTAGGTCACTACCACACAAGTGACATAGACAAAACCTCTATCTTTCAGATAAGCTTAACTAGCCAAAACATCATGAGAATTGTGTTATCACTCTATAATTTATAAGATTGGAAATACTAAATTATAAAGAACAACATCAAACCCACTTGAAGCCTGGGATCTATCCCTTCTAGACTCAGAGAGGGATCTCTCTATTAAGATTTAGATTTGTTTTAAGCTTTATGATATTAGGCTAGGTAAATTGATGGTGAGGGTTGTTTTTGTTTGATTGTTTATGGTTGGATTTAAGGGGTTCCTTTAAACAATTTCCATTGGGCTATGGAGTCGAATAGGATGGGTACATACATCAAATTCTAGAAAAAAGGCAAGGCAAGCTAGCTTCGAATACTGGTGTTTATAACATTAGTGAAATTTTGAAGTGGAGAAAGGTGTTTCAATAATGACTTAAGAGAAACTAAGAATTATTAAACCATACATCAGAAGAAAATATTAAAATTGTAAAGTCAGTCAGAATTAAGGTAATCTAAATAGTAAATTTTAATCTAAATTTCTCGTTTTACAATTAGAACTATAAATGATGCACATGAAAATATTACAGTGGGAAAACATTAAACATGAAGGGAAAAACATCACTAGGATAACAAAACACATGAGTCTTGCAGACTGATCTCTTTATTGATGCTCTAGCTTGAAAATCACAAATACTTGCAATGAAAAGTGTTTACTAAACCAGGGTCCAACCCATAACACTCAATAAAATGTTATATTTAAACTATTTTTCAACTGAACACTGTTATCAAAAGGGCAACCAGTTTGTTTATTACAAAGTAGCTGACTTCGACGTGTGCATCTCAGGCATGGATATTGTGTAACAATCTTCAACAGATGTCTAAAGTCATCATTAAGCCGCCAATTAGTGTAATGCCCCTTTAACATATGTCTAAATTCATTATTCAGTGCTGTTGTGGTCTACTATGGAGGTGAATTTGATACTGCTGAGATGTTCTGATACATTGGATCCGCTGTCGTAGATAATTCGATGAGCTGCCTCTTTTGTCATCATGATGAGTTGCCATCCTCCCTGGAGTCCACCTAAATTCTTCCATTCCTCTTGAGTCGGAATCTTAGTTCTATTCAATTTTTTTTTTAAATTCATTAGTCTCGGTGTACTTCACAAATGTAGGCCTTAACTAAAAGATGTGCTTAATTTCGTGTTGGATGAAGACATCATTGCTGATAACTTTATAAAATTATTTCCCAATCATATTCTTCATATTTGTAAGCTTATATGTATCCTTTGAAACCTCTGTGAGCCTTTTGATATAATCTATGCTAGCCATCGGCTTCTCATTGATAACAAATAAAAAAGTAAATCCCTTTTTTTTAGTGGCTCAATCCTATTGACAAATATACTTACTCCGATCTCCTGCTGATGACATCTTTCTTCCCGCTGTATAACTAGACTCCTCTTGTTTAACACCTTTTCTACCTTAAGTATGGTGGTTCTTTCATCGACTACTTACAGTTGCCCCACTTCATGAATACTTTTAGAATTCAGGAATCTGATGGTATTGTTTCCAGTTTGGGGCTTATCCCCAAGTTCATGTTTTCTCTCTCGATGGCAACTTTCACTGATTCAATTAAATTCAACCAAAAATTTTGTTTAACTCTTCCTACCATCCTTCCAATTTAGGAATCCTGAAGGGACTTCTTCAATCCTTCATTTAACCTTTTGCTGATCTGAAACTCTCTGGCATGAGATGAATCTTTCCTCTTCATCTGGTTGTGTAGATCATTAACTTGATCTTACATATTTTTAATTTCTATTGTCTATAAAGGCATGTTCTCCATAGCTTTAGCTAACTACTCAGTGCCTTCCCCTAGTGTACTTGTTGTTGATGTAGATGTTGGAATCACTGTAAGAGGGAATGCTTGTTAGTGGAATCATGGCTTTGGCTGCTTTCTTTGTTGCTTCCTTCACTGCATTTCTCACTTCTGATTTTTTGTCCTTCACCATATTTTCCATTTCATTTTCCATTTTCTTCATTTGCTTAGCTTGTTCATTGATCGAATGCATCATTTCTGCCCCTTGTGAATCATTTGCTTTGAATTTGTGGTCGGTTCCTCCTATCACACTTATATTTTTTCCTCATAAAACAGCGTAGAAGCCTCATGCCCCCAGACTTGAAATATTTTAGGCTTTTTCTTTGAACTATATTGCGTCTGCGTCAATATTGCACTTTCACACTTCGACATTTTTAACATATTCCTTAGCGCTTATCCTTTTGAACTAGTGAACTGCGATATGCGATTGGGTCCCACCAATATTGCAAGTCTCAAGATTTAAAGTTTATCACACATCGCAAGATTTGGGATCGGGGAAATGAGGTAAGTGCTAAAACCTACGAAGTGCAATGTGCAATGATGGAGGGTGATGTGGCAAGATAGAGATGGGGCCCAGTTAATACCGCAAATCGTAAAGTTTAAGGTTTTGTTATGAGGAGTGGGATTTAAAGGCTAAAACTCACAAAGTGCGATGTGCGACGAGAAAAGAGGTGACGTGTGGTGCGATGGTGGTGTCAAGAAATGAATGAGCGTTGGGGGGGTAATAATGAGCGAGGAGGTGATGATGCTCTTTATGATTCCATGAGATAATGAATGGAAATAATAAGGTTTATATCATAAACATATGGAAACGGGTTATATAATGTTTGAAAAGCTTATATTAGGGCTTTGAAGGCTTAATGAGATGGATAAGCACTGAATAAGGTACTTAGGCTTAGCTTGGCCTATATGGAGAACGATGTATTTAGCCATGTTTTAGAATTAGGATCAATTATAAATCCCTTTGCAAAATATTTACTCCCTGTGCCTATAAAGGGATTTCCAAGCCTTAGAGAAAAAATTCTTTGTAATTTTTTCCCAACAACATCTACTAGGAAATAAATGTCAGTCATGGAGCATTATTTTTAATATTTAAAATATGAAGAAAAATAATTAGCCACCTTGAGATCCTATGAATTATAGGGTATTAACAGTGGCTCCAATTGGGGAGGGAAGCTCCATAGGAGGTGTCAAAAACACCGTAGATCCGTGGCCTGATCCATTGGGTTGATCTCAAATATGCAACCTGGTCTATTACAAAACCTCTGTGGCTGAAAATCTTTAATCATATGTTCTAAATATCAGGAAAAATATGATCCATGTGTTGCAATATAAACTGAAACTATAGCTGAACTATGCACTACAAACTATCAAACGGAAATCACTGTTGCACCCTGAAAATATGAATGCTAAAATATGAACTATGCTGAAATTGAAGTTTGGAATATACTTGAAAATAAAAAATGAAAAACAATCCGAAATTAAAATTGGAAAGATGCTCAAAGTATTGAGCTTATTTTCACTCACCTGCCTACTCTAATATAATAAAATGACTGCCATATCAAATAATAACAAACTTCCAATGCGACCACTCGAGCAAATGGATACTTAACTGGAGTTTGAATTCTACCCCTCTAGGTAGAAAAATAGATTTAAAACATGGCAACTTAAGTTTTCCACTAGATTCAATAACTCTATTGATGAACCTGGAAAATTCTTCCTCCACTGATGACTGGAATACATTGACCAAAGGATCATGGTAAACATGCAACATACGTTATTATGGATGATTGGTAATAGGAAAACAAACCTTATTCCAAACTGCTACTTTTCTTATGTGTTGAAAATGATTCTCTTTGAACATCCAGGGAGCAAATTGTTTTTCCTCATTATCCACTAAAGTCAAGTGCTCTGAGTTCTCTTTATCATTATCTTTGTCACACATAATATTCCAAGGGAGCTGCAAACTCTCATTAATTTCGGATGAAGGAACATGACCAGTAACGATATGTTGTGCTACTTTATTAACATCCAAGGAAGAAATTAATGATTGAGAACTTTTATGATTTTATTCAAGGACTGTAAACTGAGATAAGATACAACATGAAAGAGAATTTGAGAGATGGTCTTCATCATGCAAATCTGACTGGTATTTATTCTCTGAAGGAAACCTTGCTTGTTGAAGATGTTCTTGTGGATCAAGACAATTAATCTCTACTGCCTCTTTTTCTAGACCACCAGACTGTTGTTGATTTCACCATTTTCCTCTACTTCAACAGGTTCAGGAAGCTTAATTTCTTCCTTGATCTTTGGCTGATCAAGTTTTTGTACTACTGCAAGAATTTTTCCCTGTGTTGTTTCTTCATGAACATATGAACAACATGCATCATATTTTTCTTCCTGAGGAGAGGAAAATTCAAGCAAGGCTTCCACTTTTTGAAAGGTATTTCTTTTAAAGCCTCTATTATTTCATCATCATAGAAATCTTCTAGATATTGAATAAAACTTTGAAAATTATCACAGTAGTTTTGAACCAACAACAAAGATGGATAATATTCTTTATATTTGTCATGAAATACAGTACGAAAATGCTTTAAAAAACATATACTAGTAGCTGGTAAATTTTCATACCAAGATCTAGCCTTTTCCTCCAAACTCGCCACAAACATTTTCATAAGAAAATATTTAGGAAATTTGATTCTAAGCCTACGGGTGTGCATATGAAACCTTAATAAATGTATAGTAGCAACATATCCTTTTTCATCTTTAAACACTGGAAAATATTTTAACCAGTCGATGTTGGGCATGGGATTTAGAAAACCTGGAATATTTGATCTATCCATAGAAGCATACCTGCGTTGTATTCTTGAAATAATTTTGAGAAAAAAAAAATAGAACTGGAGTCACTATAAGTTCTCTGCAATTATGGAGTCTTTTACTAGTGGAGTATTTAGATCAACTGAAATTTGTGGAGTCGCCAGGTGGATGATTTCAACCTTCTCGTGTCTGACTGTTTGTCCACCATCAATAGCTAGATGCTAATCTTGGAAAATAATTTTAGCATATAATGTTTTTTTGACCGGGGTTTCTGGATTCGAATGAAATGTCAAGTTTTAGTCCCCAGTATGGTCACCAATATGTTATCACTCTATAATTTATAATATTGGCAAGAATAAAATAAAAAGAACAACATCAAAACTACTTGAAGCCTAGGATCTAGCCATCTATACTCAGAGAGGGATCCCTCTATTAATATTTAGATTTTTTAAATATTTCTGATATTAGGCTAGGTAAATTGATGGTGAGGGTTGTTTTTGTTTGATTTTTTGTGGTTGGATTTAAGGGGTTCCTTTAAACAGTTTCCATTGGGCTATGGAGTCGAAATAGGTTGGGTACATACATCAATTTCTAGAACAAATGCAAGGCAAGGTAGCTGTGAATACTAGTGTTTATAACATGGGTGAAATTGTGAAGTGGAGAAAGGTGTTTCAATAATGACTTAAGAGCAACTAAGAATTCTTACACCATACATCAGAAGAAAACATTAAAATTGTAGATACATTCAGAATTAAGGTACTCTAAACAGTAAATATTAATCTAACTTTCTTGTTTTAAAATTAGAACTGTAAATGATGCACATGAAAATATTATAGTGGGAAAACATTAAACATGAATAGGGAAAAACATCACTAGGATAACACAACGCATGAATCTTGCAGACTGATCTCTTTATTGATGCTCTAGCTTGAAAATTACAAATACTTGCAATGAAAAGTGCTTACTAAACCAGGGTACAACCCCTAATACTGAATAAAATGATATATTTAAACTATTTTGTAACTGATCGTTGTTATCAAAAGGGAAACTGGTTCGTTTATTACAAAGTAACTGACTTCGACGTGTGCGTCTCAGGCCTGGATACTATGTAATAGTCTTCAACAAATGTCTAAAGGCATAATTAAGCCATCATTCAGTGTAACGACCCTTTAACAGAGTCTAAAGCCATTATTCTGTGCTGTCATGGTCTGCTGTGCAAGAGAATTTGATACTGCTAAGCTATTCTGATACACTTGATCCACTGTCGTATATAATTTACTAAGCTACCTCTTTTGTCTTCATGTTGAGTTGTCATCCTCCCTAGAGTCCACATAAATTCTTCCATTACTCTTGAGTCGGAATCTTAGTTATGTTCAACTTTTTGTAAACTTCAATCGTCTCGGTGTACTTCACAAACGTAGGCCCCAACTGAAAGATGTGCTTAATTTTGTGCTGAATGAAGACATCATTGTTGATAACTTCATAAAATTCTTTCCTAGTCATAGTGTTCTTCATATTTCTAAGCTTAGATGTATCCTTTGAAACCTCTGTGAGCCTTTTGATATAATCTATGATAGCCATCAGCTTCTCATTGATAACAAATAAGGAAGGAAATCCCTTTTGTTCAGTGGCTCAATCCTATTGACAAATCTACTTACTCTGATCTCCAGATGATGACATCTTTCTTCCCCGTGTAACTAGACTCCTCTTGTTTAACACCTTTTTTACCTTAAGTATGGTGGATGTTCCGTCTGCTACTTGCAGTTGACCCACTTCATGACTGCTTTTAGAATTCAGGAATTTGATGGTATTTTTGGCAGTTTGGGGCTTATCCCCAAGTTCATGTTTTCTCTCTTGATGGAAACTTTCACTGATTCAATTAAATCCAGCAAGAAAATTTGTTTAACTCTTCCTACCATGCTTCCAATTTAGGACTCTTGAAGGGACTTCTGCAATCCTTCATTTAAAATTTTGTTGATCTGCAAATCTATGGCACGAGATGAAGCTTTCCTCTTCATCTGGTCGTGTAGGTCAATGACTTGATCTTGCATATTTTTAATTTCTATTGTCTATAAGGGCATGTTCTCCATAACTTTATCTAACTACTCAGTGCCTTCCCCTGGTGTTCCTATTGTTGATGTAGATGTTGGAATCATGGTAAGAGGGACTTCTTGTTAGTGGATCATGGCTTTGGCTATTTTCTTTGTTGCTTCCTTCACTGCATTTCTCACTTCTTTTTGTCTATCCTTTACCATCTTTTCCATTTCATTTTCCAAATTTTTCATCTGCTCATCTTGTTCATTGATCAACTTCATCATTTCTACCCCTTGTGTCTCATTTGCTTTAAATTGGTGGTCGAGTCATCCTGTCGTGCTTAGCCCTTTTTGTCATAAAACAACGTAGAAACCTCATGCCCCCCGACTTGAAATCTTTAAGGATTTTTCTTTGAACTATATCGCACCCACGTCAATATCGCACTTTTTCACTTCAAAATTTTTAACATATTCCTTAGCACTTATCCTTGTGAAATAGTGAACTTCAATATGCAATTGTGTCCCACCAATATCGCAAGTCGCAGGATTTAAATTTTATCGCACATTGCAAGGTTTAGGATCGAGGAAATGAGGTAAGTGCTAAAACCTGTGAAGTGCGATGTGCGATGATGGAGGGTGATGTGGCGGGACAAAGATCGGGCCCATTTAATACTTTAAATTCACAAAGTTTAAGGTTTTGTTACGAGGAGCGGGAGTTAAAGGCTAAAACTCGTGAAGTGCGATGTGCGACGAGAACAGAGGTGACGTGTGGTGCGATGGTGGAGCTACGAAATGAATGAGCTTCGAGGTGGTAATAATGCGCTAGGAGGTGACGGTGCTCTTTCTGATGCCATGAGATAATGAATGTAAAGAATAAGGTTTATATCATAAACATATGGCAATGGGTTATATAAATTCTGAAAATCTTATATTAGGGCTTTGAATGCTTAATGAGATGGATAAGCATTTATAATTACGATAAATTCTCAATCCCTTTGCGAAATATTTCCTCCCCGTTCATGTAAATGGATTTCCAAGCCTTGGAGAAAACAATCTTTGTCCTTTTTTCCCAGTAGCATCTACTAGGAAATAAATGACAGTCATGGAGCATTATTTTCAATATGGAAAATCTGAAGAAAAATAATTAGTTTCCTTGAGATATTATGAGTTATAGGGTACTAACACATTGGACATGCCCACCTCGTAGAAATATTGTATTTATTTTATCTCTTGCAGGTTTCCAATAGAGCATGGTACCTCTTTTACTCACGGCAAGGCGTCTCCAACCTCAGGTTTCACGCAAGTTACTCTCTCTCTCTCTCTCTCTCAAACAGATTATACAGAAAAAGAAACTATAATGTATTTCGTCTATACAGTTCTTCTTATACCTCATACATTAGGGGGCAACTGTTGTCACTGGAAAATCGTACAAGAAAAAGACATTAGGAAATTTCAAGAAAAAGGTACAGATAAGGATTTAAAGGGGAGGAAGGCATTGCAGGATCTGAAAATTTTAAATTTTCCTAAGGTCAAGCAAGTAAATTTACCAAATAATGCATTGAAAGCACTGACCCCAAGTGATCCACGCGGCCTTTTCTTTGATAGCAGTGAATATCATCGTGGCTATCCCTCAGAGAGTCGCACGATCCTGAGTATTCGAAAGTCACCATCTGGAACCACTTGGCACACTTGCAGAAGAATATTCCCACTCAATCCAACCAAGTATAGTTTCCTTGGAGCCACCTTGAGGTCTTAGTGCAACACACAAAGGAATCAACTTCCCATTCTTGTGTCAACATCCATCTTGTACCAAGAGAGGGAGGGAAATTTTGAATTTTTTCTATAAAATACTTCCATGGGAAGAGGAAAATGAGAACACATTGTTATGCTAGCCAAATTTCTTGAGAGAAAACCAACATTGTGTTTTACAAGCAGCAAGGAGTGGAAGGATTCATCTGTTGGCCACCCAACACCTCAATCCAAGAGAATAATTTCACCAAGTGTTTGTTATTCTACCAACCATTGAGGAGAGAGAGAGGCTTGTAATAATCTTAAAGGGAAGAGACGCCCTTGCCTTGAATATTAGAGCTCCATATCTCTAAGGATTCATTGCAAGTGATTTAGCATCCTATTCACTTATACCATCAACAACCAATAAAGGGAGAGAGTTCTCCATTTTAATTATTAGTGTGTTTGACTTGAATGAGCTTTTTATTGTACATGAGTATTTTGTTTCTTATTTCTTCATTAATGTAGCATGTTATGCTCTTTACTTAGTTTACTACATGTTATTTTTTTCCACTAACAATCTAACAAACCAATTGACCTGTTACTTGCTTGTAGGAAAACAACCTCCATATTAAGCACAGTGTATTTTGTATGCCCATGTGTCGAATACACTACAACACCCACCACATCCCTGTTAAGAATAATTTTCCAAACGTGCATTGGTATTTTGGTGAGGATAACATGAATGTTCCACCCAAATGAGAATCAAGATATATATTTCCAAAAGAAATAACAATATGATATGTATCACTTCCAGGATAGGAGAACGAAGCATTCCTAATTGTTCTAAGCCCAAAAAAAAACACAAGGCACACCCAACACCTCCCAATAGTCACACAAAAACTGGGAGAGAAACCTCCCAAAATGATCTAGGTGGATCCAATAATAGAAGTGGCCTTGAAAATAGCTTGAAAATAAAATTCATCAGATGGAAGCGAAATCATGAACAAATAGTAGTGTTTTTCAATCAGGTGTGAACGACACTCAAATCTGAGTTTGTATGCTCAACTTATATTTGGTTAAATTTATGGTCAAACTTGGCCAAGTGGAAGACTAAAGAGGAAACAAATTGGCAAACTCTCGGCATATAGAATCCGGTGGTCGGAACAGGTGAGTTTGTCGCCTACTTAATTTTTCTAATATCCCTTATTTTCTCGCAGAATATTTTTAATTATATTGTTTTAAAAATAGAAAAAAATAAAATATATGGGTTGGCGGACTGCCACCCCTCAACGGTGATATATATATATATAAGGGTGGTCAGGCCACCCATGGCAAACTCGCCCAACCCTGACGAAACCGCATCATACCATATGTTAAAATAAATTCCAACGTATATAACTGATCTAGAAGGATCCTCAAAATTATTATAATTTTACAGTCTCAAATGCTCGCAAAACCAATTCCAATTTGAAGAGCCCGTCGTGTTGATTCCGATAGTATATTCAGTTTTGAAAAATAGCCTTCGTATGAGGGAGAAAATGCCCGTTGAAATTTTCCTCCAGCACGGAAAAAAGTGGCTAGAGCAGGCCAAGTGGCAATCTCATATCATGACAAGTGGCAGGTCAAAGTAAATGTAGGTACAAGTCAAGGGTCAGCCAGATGGGGAGGGTCGCAGTCGAACCCGCGACCTCTGCCAATACAGTGCAAAACCTTACCAATACGCCATATGTTTGATTTATTAAAAAAATGGGCGCAAATCTATATTTATGTTATTGTAATGTGGCAAATGGGGGTAGGTTTGGTGGAGCCCACCACATCCGAGGGCGCCACCAAACCTGAAGCTATGATTTAATCAGAGCAACAACAATGTAAACTTGGCGTGGAGTGTAAATTCTATGTGGCAACTTCATTGTTATATATATGGCCTATCACTGCCACGGGGGATTCCATCCATCGTATATTGTGTTGACCATCGAGAAATATCATTTAAGTTATATGCTATATATATATTTTCCAAAATATATCATGAAACCATATGCTATATAATAATTCCATGCGCTAAATTAAAACATTGTTATAATTTTTTCTAATGATCCCATATGGAGATGCACCAACTTCATATTTGTTAAAACATTTTGCTAAATCAAGTTCGGGAGGTCTGCAAGTTTGACCCTGGGACCTGCTCATGACTCTATAAAATTATTTTCCATTGCGACATCAACAATGGAGTTGTACAATGAGTCTGCAAAATGTGTAATATTTATGCCTACAAATACCATTTTGGGCATAACTTGGCCATCCTTGGGCCTTTTTGAGAATTCAACAGATCGAGTTTTATTTCCAGATTCAACAGATCAAGGAATATTAGGGGAAGATCTAGTTAGCATCCCTTCGGCTAAGAGGTGTTAGACTCGGTCCTGTCAGTCCCTTGTCAGAATCAAATTCTCCAAAGTTCATTTCTCGTCATTTGCAGTCACTGATGTTACTGTGGTCCAGAAAAGAGTCATTTTAATTCTTGAGCCCAGGGTTTTTGTCTTCATAAGTGCTTCAATAACATGTGTAGGCCAGAGGAAGGTTCAATAAGTTTCTTATTTCAAGATTTCTCATCATTAATAATGCTGAATGACATTTCTTCTTCAAAACTCTGTTTTGAAGAAGAAATCATTAAGTTTGTTTAAAACACGATTGATAAGGTGTTCCAAATTTTACAATTCTTCAGGCAGCCCTCGTCATCTTGTCAGTTTTCAGTAGCTCCTGCAAAACAATCAACAGAAGAGCCATCAATCAAGCTCAGAAAATCAAAAAGGGAATTTGAAAGGCAGAGTTTGTATTAATGTGAAAAAGTGCCGAGCCAAGACAAGTCACCATCCCTGCAAAAGACAACAAAGAAAACTCTTTAGAAAACAAGGAGAACTTGCTCAAATGGAGCCCCGAATTCACAGTTGTTGGAACCAATGTTGCATGGATTGCTAGAAAACAAGTTTGCAGAATTCCTACTTTTCATGTTTATTGTGAGTGGTGAACAATGTGGTAACATGATAATTATGTAGCTCTCAATACATAATTCAAAAAAGAGTTCGAATTTAAATTTGGAGCAGAGGTCGAATTGCATATTAGAAGGGCGAAAGCTTGTTTTCAGAACTGTAGACCGGAGGTGGAGGTGCGCGCTACGCGCAGAGAAGGCGCGCTACGCGTTGGGCCTCCCCAGCTTGTGTAAATTTACAAGCGCGCTACGCACATGCAGTGCGCTACGCACTGGGTAAGAGCACTACGCATATAGTCTCAGAGCCAAATTTTTTTCCCTTGCGTCCAGTTTCATGCTAAATCGCCTCCAACTGCTTGCAAGTTCGATGTTGATGTGGATGTTCGCCACTTTGGAGATGGTGAGACAATATTTGTTCGGGTGGGTTCTCGACATCTGGCTGGTCTGCTTATTGGTGCATCGGTTAGAAGGGATCTTTTACCATATGTTGGCGATGTTAATGTTGGTGCTGTTGTTTGTGGTTTTCGGCGTGCACTTGGAAATAAGGGAGCTGTAGCAGTAAGGATGAGAGTCTTCCGCAAGACATTGTGTGCTATAAAATGTCACTTTGCTGCTCACACAGAAGCTATGGCTAAACGCAATGCTGATTTTGAGCATGTCTATCAAAGCATGGTATTTAGTCGCTTGCTGAGTGGAGTTAGCATTGCAACCAATGCCGTTTCTGCAGGAGTTTCATCTACATTTCAAATGTTCCTAAGTGTAAATGTGCGTCGACCTCCGCAAAATTTAGACATGGAAGCACGAGAGTATGAGAGAGATTCATTGTCTTTATCGCCCACAGGAATGGTACCCCAAGTCTTGCCAGAGTTGTTTGAATCAGATATGATTATTTGGTTGGGGGACTTCAACTACCGTCTTGATAATACCTCTTATGAGGATGCCATTAATTGCATTAAACAAGAGGATTTCCAGACGCTTCTTAGGTATGACCAACTAAGAAAGGAGATGAAAGTTGGATGAGTCTTTCAAGGTATGCGTGAAGGACACTTGAATTTTCTTCCAACCTATAAATTTGACGGGGGAGAGCAAAGGTTACATGGATATGACTCCAGTGAGAAGAGAAGAGTTCCTGCTTGGTGCGATAGGATTTCGTTTCGTGATAGTCGAAGTGGAAAATCAACTAAATGTGAACTATCATGTCCTGTTGTTTCTTCTATTGAAAGGTACAATGCATGCATGGCCGTTACAGAAAGTGACCACAAGCCTGTTATGTGCCTGTTCAATCTAGATATCTCATTTATAGATGAAACAGCTCGTAGGAGAAAGTATGTGGATTTGGTATACAAAGACATAAGTTAAAACAATTCTATGACATTCTAATATCAATCCCAGATATTGTTACTATTACCGGCAATGCAGCATGGCATGATCATGAGTGTTTCTTCTACGACTAACTAAAATGCAGGCAGAATTTGGGCAGCTATCAAATGCTGGAGGTGGTGATGGAGTAACTACAGCTAGCTCACAATATGGTGACAGTCAAACAAAGAACAACTACCATAGTTGGGAAATATGCCTGTAAAATTAGACATTTGGATGCTGATTATTAAAAATTGGTTTTAAATTCAAACGGGAAAGGTGAAAAGTCAAAGCCCGAATTAAACGAAGGATATTAACCATAAGCAGAGAAATAGGGTCGATTTGCCTATTTTTAAATTTAGTTCCAATTCAAATCCAGTTTTTATATTTCAATTGGCCATTAGAAATTTGCAAATGGTAAATGCAGCGTAGTTCTGTTTTTAGAAAAAATCGATGAATCTTTCCCTATTTATGTAATTTCAGTTGGAACAGCACCCTTGTTTTGGGTTAATCTGTTTTCTCCTGAGCTTATTTATTGTATGAAAAATCATTTGTAAAGGGAGGAGAGTTCTGGAAAACCTGTAGAGAAATACAGAGAGCGTCATTGTACAGTTTTTGACAGAGATTTAATGTAAAGTTTGCAGCTCTGTTTCATAAGATCCCTGTGGTAACAACTTAGCATTATGTTTCTTCCTTTGTTTTCATATGTTTCTTGTTATGTTTATTGTTTCATTCATAATCATTGTCTGTCGATTGCTTTTAAGTGTGAAGGGAAGAATTCAGCTTGCTTCTCTGCCTTGGGAAAGTATTCAAGTTCTATGTTTTCTTCCGTCTGAAAAGGATTCGTGAATTCATGCCCTTTTCAGCATTCTTAAACATTCTTTACACTCCATATAATTTCAAATTGAATGCTTAAGATCTTGCCTGTCTTGCCTTATGGAATAATCTGTGCCTTTGATTAAATCTCTGCTCACGCTGTTCTTGATCACATACAGTCCAGAAAACCCCGTCATTTATTAAAAACCCCATTCATATCTATTTACTAGCCTAAAATCAGTTCCCATCCTAGAGTCATCTCGCACCCTATTGCTCATTTTATCGAGATTGACTGGAGAGAGCCCTCTCCTATCCTTGTAGGGCTAGCTACGAGGCTGAGCTTGGTTTGATGTTGCCTCGAGTTTTTCCTTCCTCAGCCTGAGGCAGATTCGAGCGCTAACAAGAGGCACCACTCTCGTTTGGTGGGAGAGAAATTTGTAGAAAGGCAACAAAAAATTGGATAATCTCCTTTCTTCTTGGTCCAATTTTTTTCTGCATTAAAAGATTAGTTTATCCTTTGAGTTATCTACAAAAGGATTTAATGGAATGGTAATATTTAAGACAAGGAAAGGATAAAAATGTACAAAGCTTCAGAGAAGAGTTTAGGAAACAAGCTTTGAATTTGAATATTCCACTTGATTCACCTGAAACTTAAACAAAGTATATTGGTGCTTTACATAGTTACCTCATAAATTATTTGTTATTATTTGAACCTAATACTATTGATGCAGACAGTGTGAAGTACATTTACCTAGAAATCAGGGGCAAGAATGAAAAACAAGGTCAGTCAAAGAAATCATATTTCAAACCTCACAATGGCAAGTTCAAAGGAAAAGGCAAGGGAAAGCACAAGAAGGCAGCTACAACCAAGAAGGAGGAAGGAGAAATCCATCTTAAACAATTTGCAAGAGGGAATTCCATGATGATAAACATTTTTGTAAGTTTCATCCGAAGTTTAAACCAAACATATTCAGTGGAAAAATAAGAAAAATACGGTGGCAACTATACAACAAGACCTTGGATCCAATTCCAATGACGAAACACAAATCACAACAATGGGAATAAAAGGTAACCTTTATCTTCATGATAATGAAAGTTCCAAATTACATGCAAGTACAATTTCTTAAAATGAGTCTCTTTTTAATGAATGAAATAGGATTGTGTTGTTCCACATTAGAGTCATACTGAAACATACTAAAGTGGAAACCTTTTTTGATATGGGTTCATAAGTAAATTTTATTTCATAATCCTTGGTTAAGAAATTGGGATTAGAATCCAAGCCTCATATGAAACCTTACCCTCTTGGATGGGTGTGTGATAAAGCCAAATTACATGTAACCAAATAGTGTAAGGCTATATTTGTGATTGTGTCTAAACTAGTATATGAGGTTGATCTTGATGTTGTACCTTTGGATATATGTGGCATGGTGTTGGGGAGTCCATATTTGTATGACAAGAAAGAAATTTTATTTCACTATGAAAAAAAGTATCATCCCACGAAATATGAGGTGGAATACAATGTTAGAGCTCATCATGCCAAAATTAGTGTTAGTCTTGTAAGTGCTGTTCATATGAAGAGGTTGGTGATTTCTAGCAAAGGGTACATGCTCATGGTTGTGAGAGAAAAATATGAGGATAAATTTGATTCTTTCTAAGGTTGTGATGCCGCTCATAAAAATGAATTGTGTGAAATTATTTCTAACTATGATGGGATTTTCTAGGAACCAAGTGGGTTGCCTCCAAAGCATGAGATCCAATATGAGATTCACGTGCAGTAGAATTCTCCTTTACCCAACATTGGTATGTATAGGTTGTTAGCCATTGAGATGGAGGAGATAAAGAAATAGGTGCAGGACTTGTTTAACCAAGGGGCCATAAGACCAAATTCTTCTCCATGTGGTTCGCCTATTGTGTTGGTGCTAAAGAAGGATGGCACATGGAGGATGTGCGTGGACTATAGAACACTAAAAAAATTAATGGTGAAGAATATGTACCCTCTCCCTCACATTTATTATTTATTAGATCAATTGAAAAATGTTTTCTATTTCAAAAAAGTGGACTTGCACAGTGGTTGTAATTAGGTCAGGATTGTAGAACATGATGTATGGAAGACTGCATTGAAAACCAAGCAGGGGTTGCTTGAATGGTTTTTGATGTCTTTCAGACTATGCAATGCTCCAACCACATTCATTAGGGTGATGAATAATATTTTTAGGCATTTTCTTGATGATTTTGTACTTGTGTATCTTGATGACATACTTGTTTATAGTAGGACATGGGATGATCATGTGAGTCATGTTAAAAAGGTGCTTGATGTTTTGCAAAAAGAAAAATTGTATGTCAAAATGTCGAAGTGTGAATTTGGTAAGACCTCTTTGGTTTACTTGGGTCACACTGTCAGTGGTAGAAAATTGAAAATAAATGCTTCTAAAATTGATGTGATTCTAAAGTGGCCTAAACCCACTAATGTTACATAGCTTCATATAATTTTGGGTGCAGTACAATATTGGATAAGATTCATTGCCAACTTCTCTATCATTTCATCCCCTTTACATGAATTGACGAGTGTGAAGAAAACCTTTCAATGGGGAGGAAAGAAGCAAAATTATTTTGATACACTAAAAGAGAATATTAGTACCGCGCCTTTTTTGGCCTTGCAAGACCTCCAAGAGCCTTGTAAGATCAAGAAAGATGTCATTGGATACACCATGGGAGCAGTGTTGATGCAACAAAAGAAACATGTATGTTACCATTCAGCTACATTCTCCCAAACTATTGTGAACTATCCCACATATGGCAAGGAGTTGTATGCCTTGGTTTAAAGTGTGAAGAAGTGGAAACACTATTTGATCGACAAGGAGACCCTCGTTCACACAAATCACCAACCCTTGAAGTGCCTTTAGTCGCAGAAAAAGCTTTAACAGGAACATCATTTCAGATGGATGGGATTCCTCCAGTAGTTTCACTTGGTAATAAATTATAAGAAGGGCACCAACAACAAAGTGGCAGATATGCTTTCTCGTCCTCTTATTTCTACATCTATCATTTTGAAAAATGATTCTTTATCTTTTGAAAGTTATGTTTAGAAGTATGTTGATGATGATTATTTTAAGGAGATATATGCAAAACTAACACATGGATCACAGGTGGATAATTATCACTTGCAAGGAAAATTGTTGTACCATCTTGGCAAAATTTGCATTCCCTCCAATGAAAGGATACATGTCATCAGAGAGGCACATACCTCTCTTGGGTCGGGTCATTTTGGTGTAGAAAACATTTTGTGTTATTTACAGAGGTTTTATTTTTGGCCTCAGATGAAAAATAATGTGACTCGATATGTAAATGGATGTGTATTTTGTTCATTTTTCAAGCTTGCTAATAGAAAATTAGGGCTCTACACACCACTCCCTATTCCGAGTCATCCATGGGAAACTATGTCAATGTATTTTGTTGGAATTTTTCCTTTGTCTAGAATAGGTCATGACTATTTTCATGTCATTGTGGATCTATTTAGAAATATGAGTGTATTAATGCCTTGTAAGAAGCAAGTCACTGAATAACATACTACTCATCTCTTTTTCCTATATGTATGGGTCGATTTTGGGCTACCCACATCCATTGTGTCTGATCAAGATATCACTTTATTGGAGGGTTTTGGACAAGTTTTTGGAGAATGATGGAAACCAAGCTAGAGAGGAGCACAATATTTCATGTGAAGACTGACGAAAAAACAAATGATTTTAACCGAACAATGATACACTTACTCTGAGGCTATTGTGGCAAACATACCAAATTGTGGGACGAGCGACTTCCTTATGTACAACATGCCTACAACCACTCAGTGCATTCATCCACTCATATCTCTTTGTTCAAGAAATGATTTGGTTATTTACCAAAGTATCCCTTAGACATGGCCTTTGGCAGAGATCAAGATTCTAGTGGGAAAGACGATAGCGAGAAAGTGTTGAAAAGTGTAACTAGGATCAGTCTTCATATTGACTATGTAATTTTGTATTTATGTAAAATAAAAGAAAAATATAATAAAATGTATTTTTGTTATACTTGATTCATGGGTTTCATGAGCAAGGTTTTATTATAGGTCAATATACTTCTTCTTGATGTCTATTAGGTTGTGCCTTCTAGTTATAAATATAATTAAGGGTCATAAATATGAATATTCTATTCATCTAAAATTCTCCAAGACCTTGTCATGATAACATGAAGAAATAACACCTGAATGATGCTCAAAGATACCCTCATTAACACTGGATTAGATGTTCTCCATGTAGGCCTATATATTGTGATGAACTCGGCCTACCTGTTGGATGATTGGTTGGCCTAAAGATAGGATATGTGTAATATATATACCTTTGATCCCGTGGCTCATTTTTACACCAACAAATGCAGATCTCTCTGAATTATTACAGTGGTTAAAATGTCAATTTAAGATCAACAAGATTATGAATACATTAGTAATATATGTGTATTTTAAGAAGGAAATAAGTTCTAGCTAAAAGACACAGAATTATGGACATATATGTGATTGCAACAACATAACAAAGTCTGGCTTAAATGCAAGTTAAAGCATAGGGTGCAGATCTTTTTTTTAAGGCATCATGAAGCATAATAAATGTGGATTAGTATAAAGGAGCTGCGGTCAAGTCTGAACTTAGTGCGGACCTCATATCAGTATAAAAGTGTGGATTGAGGATGAAAAGAAGTGCGGATATCACGGTGTGAAAGTTAGAGAATAGAAGGAAGGTAAATCTGAGATTTACCTTTGTATCTTCAATACACAAAAAGGAAAGCAATATATCTCAAGTGAACATGAAACAAGAAGAAGTATGTTGATAAGCGAAGACTAAATCAAGGAGGATATAATTAGAGACCGAGTTCTCTTTTGGTGGTGCAGGTGAGTGAAAGTTGGTGCAGAAGAGAAGGAAAAATGTTGTGAGCATACAAAGAAGCATTGAAAAGGTCTTAGAGGAATTCCTAGGTCAAGGGTTTGAGTCCTAGTCATGGTACTTTTCATTTGAATATATATAAGAAGAATTCCTTACGATTTTTCCTCTCCAAGAGGGAGAGGTTTTTCCCTAACTATAGGAGCCTAATTTTTTGTCTCGTGTATTTTGATAATTGACTTGATGAAACACTAAATAAGCTAAAGAAGAGAATACATAAGTAACTCAAGTAATCTCATAAGTAATTATCAAGAAGAGAATTTGAATTAATCACCGGCCCTCTAAATTCTCAACATGGAATCATAGCTAAGGTGTTGAACATAAGGGCTACTTGACAAAGAAGACACTCTAGGAAGCGAAGATCAAAGTTTGGGTTTAAAAGGAATACTCTCAAGCTATTTCAAGAAATATCTTCTATCTCATTCAAAGGATCAACTCATTCAAGAAAATAATCTTTGCCATCAAAGATTTACATTCAAGACATTATTGGAAGAAACATCATCTTTTGAAGATATCCTTTATTATCAAGGATCCAAGGACACCTACATTGGAGATTTCAATCATAAAAGAATATCCTTACTTCATCTTCATCATCATAAAGGAATTTGCAACTCAATATACTCAAGTAAGTATCTATGACCTTACTTAAATCTGTCAAGATGACTTATTGTAAAGAGAGCAACAAATTGGTTGGGTCATCAAACTTTAGTGCTTGGAAGAAGAGGACATATTTGAATCTAATTGAAGAAGAATTTATGGACTACATCGAAGGATCTAAAATTCAAACCTCAAACGAATATGCTCCAACTCATGGAAAGTACATGAAGGGAGAAATCAGAGCCCAAATTATTATAATATAATCCATTAAGGACTCACTCATTCTCTATGTATCAAAACTAAAGTCTGAAAAATAAATATATGATAAATTGGTAGAGCTATTCTCTGTGAGTACTATAGGAGAATAAGTCTCTCTGAGACATGAAATTTTCAAAATGAAATTTTCAAGAGAAGAAGGAATCACTTCATACTTTATGAGGATTTATAAAGTAAGAGATCAACTACAAGAACTGGGAGAAGTAATGTCTAACATTGAGATTACTACAGTGGTGCTAAATGATCTACCAGAAGAATGGGGAAACTTCACTTCAAGTTTATACGAGAAGAAAGAAGGCACACCATTCCATGATTTATGGTCTCTATGTAAAATATAGAAAACAATATTGAAAGCCAAAGCTAATACATGATCAAGTGAAGGGAATCAAGCCTTTGCAGCCATATCCAGGAAGAAAGGAAGATTCGGAAAATTTGGTCCTCAGAATAAAAGAAGAAATATGGACAAAGTATGATGCTTTGGATGTAATGAACTTGGGCATTATAAAAGAGATTGTCCCAAATCTGAAAAGGACAAGAGGAAAAGGGAAGAAGCTCATATCTCAATTATGAGGGAGGAACTTGATGCAAAGAAATCTAAGAAATAAAAAGTGAGAGATATCTACTATGATTGAGATCATATTCCTCTTTAAGTGATTTCTATTTATTGTAAAATAGTATGAGAGGAAGAAATGTATATTGATAACATCATGATAGAAGCATGGTAGGAGCTCTTGGTGAAACAGCTCTAGGAAAACCTCACTAATAACAATACTAATGGAAGGTATCCATCAAGATCAAGGGTCATTGTTGGCTTGAGGGGTCCTGACCCAGGTTCAAATTTAAGGTTTTCCAAAAAACCCCAATACTACTGGCCCTTTCGGAAATGACCTAATTTCGCAGGCCAAAGTCTCACCCGAAGCAGTATGGGTGGGTACTGGAACTAGGTTTCCGCACCCTGGGAAGGAGTAGGTAATTAAGGTAGATATCGTCGAGTTCTATTAGGTTCACACAGAAACAAGCCTATTATCGAGCCCTTAACAGTATAATAAACACATAAACATAAACAAAGCTACTATTATTAAGCAGATCTGGTCAACACCTTCGCATCCACATGCACATTAGCAATTATCATTACAGAATATCACTATCGTAGCTAATTCATATATCATTAACACAATCACAGCTAATTCATATATCATATACACAATCATAGCTAATTCAAATCACACAGAGGTACTTCAGGAGTGAATACAACTAGTCCATATAACATAAGAGATTTTGTGTTCATTAGCGTTAAAAACCAGCTACAAACACAAGTCACAACCTGCGCACACAGCCAGCGAGGTCTACACACAGCAGGACTAAGGATCTCTGCACACACAACTAGCAGGAGTCCTTACACAAAACTACCCAAAATATATCTCAACAGTTCGCACGTAGCATCAATCTTACTTACTTAATTTTAGACTCAAACTACCCATCTATTTATACCATCATAGCCTATGCTATCCTGTGGTTCACAAACTGTGGTTTTCGGACTCTAGGTCTACCATTTGACCCATTAAAATCCATTGGGGGCTTTGACCCGCCCCAAAGCCCCTGCGCAAAAGGCCAATTACTACCAAAATATATCAAAAACATATCGTTGGAACATATCAAAACACAACTAGGGGACCCTGTTCCAACAACCCCCCAACACAATCTTGTGACTCGTCCCAAGTCACAGCAGTCGTGGGGTTTGCATATTTTCCTGGAGTTGCTTAATGGCATCGACCAGAGGGGAAACACTCCTTCGCTCTACACAACAACATTCTATACAATTTCCACCAACTTCTGCGAAGTTGGGCCTTCAGTGGCAGCAGTGACACTTTCCAGGGTCCGATTCAGCTGTTTGACCGCAACATCCAAGTCCTGAGATATCTTGAGGGCTTCATCGACCCATGGCTTGAAGTGCTCACTTAGGACCTTCTTCTTGTGGTGAAGCTCTTCCAGGTCATCTCTGAGAGCATGGCTGGCTGGGGATTAGAGTGGGCTTTATAGCCTCCGGTTACTCGAATTCTTCTTCCTTCTGGCGTATTTCTTGGGTAAATTCACACAAGAGAGGGTTGTGTTGCACCTTAGACCACAGCTACATAGCTATCTCAAGCAATTTGGCGCCCTGAGCGATCTAAGTTGTAATGGTTTTCGTGGCTTCTATGACCAACGCAGCTCTCTGAGCATGTACCTCAGGAGGCGTTTTCGGCTGCAACTTAGCCTACAACGTAGCAATCTACTTCTCCATCTCAGTCTTGACATTCTAGATCTCAGTCCGAGAAGCCTTCAGGGCTGCGACGAGTCCCGCAATCTTAGCCTGGGGGGTGGCAGAGGTTGAAATGTCTTCAGTCACATCTGCGCATAATCTGAACACTCAAATTCATTCTGCTGCATGGTGGCAAGGATGCATGTGGCCTGTGCATGGGACGCCTCGGCAGTCTTTTCTACAATTGTCTACTCGGTTGTACTTAGCTGCTATTTCATTCAACAGTATCTGTGTTGGATTTCCTCAAAGAGTGATGTGTGGATAACTTGTAACAGCTCGTGTGGAAGACGGGCAAAGTCTAGATGTAATACTGCATAGGCCTGGACTTGCGCACATAAGGAAGGTGGACTGAGAGTGATTGCTATGCCTGGAAGGGGGCAGAGGTAGCTCTCGGTTGATGAGATCAACTGAGTGGTGGTTGTTGGAGTCAGCCTCGCTTGAACCATGCTCGTCTACAGGGTATCAGCCTTGAGCTAAAGAGCATGGAGCTCAAACTGTAATGTAGTGACTGCGGCCTTCTGCTGCTCTTCCAAGGCAAGCCATCTATCTTCTGAAGCGAGGGTGACCGCATCTGCGATTTGCTCCAAATCTTCCTCGGTTAAGGTAAAATTAGTCTCCCGATCAGGCCTCGTAGCCCACTATTTTTTTCGCTGGCCCTTGATAGGTTCAGTTGTCCATTTTGTAGCACGCGGCGAACCAGTACCCTACGTATCTAGACCCTCAGTCTCCATGTCCTACTTTGATTCTTGCTCCATGCCCTGCGTTGTGTTTGGGGGAACCTTCAGCCTGGTGGAGTCTTTCGGGCCACGACCTTCCAAATTCTTGGCGGTACCAGGTGGGGTAGGGGTCTTCGGGACTGTGCTTGTACTAGCGATGTCAGCCGTGGTCGATTTGAATCCCAATTTCCAGGGCGGTGTCCAAGTGGCGATGAGCCGGTCGATTTCCTCATTGGCGACCATGTAAGGCAGTGACATCCAAGCTGGATCCTTACGGCCCCAAATCTACATGTTGTGCATCATCACCTGGAATGTTGCGATGCTTTTATATTTTTCGTAGACCGTCGATGACAAGCGTGGCCGAGAGTGAATTGCTGCTATGAGTGCACTTTGAAATAGTACCCAAAATAATTTTTTTTCCTTAATATGCTACTTATCTTTTGAGTCCCATAAGTTCGCGTATCATGCCCCTTCAGACATTTATGGTTCAAGCTCAGGGAGGACCGATCCTTCAGGGGCTTCCCATGCAACCAATGAAATTAAGAGCAACAACCAAGAGTATCAGAATGCCTCCCGTGATCGTGGGCCTCCTACATGTTTTCCAGAAACTCAGTGCAGAGGAATTGCAACGAGTTAATGATCTGAAAATGGAATGTACTTGTTTAAGGGTGCAAGGTATCCATTTTCATTTAAGAAAATGAGTGCAAATACTCATAATTTCAAATTGAGTGCTATACTCCAAGTGACCTCTTGATAATGTGAGAATAAACTATTTCCCATACAGAGATGGACTGTAGGGGCATTCACTGGACATGTCACCTCTAAAGAGAGGATGAGTTCCAGAGGCTACCTGGCCCTCTACAGACTCTGTCTAAGGAAATAATATATAAGCACAAATAACAAGAACAATGAAAGTATTTTGTTTTTGAATTCAAAGTGTTCATTGATCTGTTTTAAATGTGAATAAGCAAGAGTATATGTTCTGCAATTGGAGTGTAGAAGTTTGATGTTAAAACAACAAGTTTTGCTTCCTGTATAAACTTGTTTTAGAAAAGCATGCTTGTGAAATTTTACTGTTTAAACTATCAGAATCTGGAAATAAACAGCCATAATACACACATGAACAGCAGATATTTGTTTAAGCGGTTCACCCCTCTCTTGGGCTACCTCCGCTGGTCCAAAAGCCTCTAATTAGGCTCAGTCCTCTTTTGATTAAATGGTGCAAATGAGATTACATCTGTATAAACTCCTCTAATGAGAAAATATACTGCTAAAACAGACTCAGAATATCCAAATCAGTAGAAATAGACTACAAATTCACCTTCATTGGAGGAAGGTAGCCCAATGCAGCAATCTTTCCCCTTAGCTCTGATGGAGTCACTGTCAAAAGTGCTGTAAAAATCGCAGATAGAATGCCCTGATGGCTCTGCAGACACCTCCAACAGCTCCAGAATGCTCTCTACACTTAAAATAAAAAAAAAAATCGTCTTCCAAGGCCTCCCCTATCAAAAGTTATGGCCTCTTTAGTAAACTGCCTGTTTCACCAACAAAACCTCCACTAAATGTGGAGCAACTGCAGATAAGGCCGCCACATGGGGAGGTGGCGCCAAAACTGGGCGGAACCGCCATAAAAGGCGCGCGGTTAAACTTGGCATTAAAGTTATGTTGGGCGCGTTCATATGCGCGGAGTTGTGGTAACGTTTGGTATTAACAACCAACGTTATATATTAATTAACCACCATTTAATATATAACAACAACACATAACAAACACATAATCCAAAGTTTTGAAATGTCCGCCGTTTGAAATAGCGCGCCGAGCTTGAGCTGTGGGTTCCGCGCCTGTGGTCCCATGGGAAGGGGGCTGGCCCTTCGGGGCTGGCCCCCTTCGGCCCCGCCCAAAACAAATACGCACCATAAACACAACACCGCCCGACACATAAAACAACGAACTTGCTGTGGTCTATTGGTTAAAACGTTGGGTTATCATGCACCTGGTCCTGCGTTCGAATCCCGTCCGCGACATAACAAAATTTTTAATGCGCCATTCAACTCGACCTTGGGGCCACGTGGCGCCTCCGGGCTAGCCACGTGGCGCCCTCCCATTGGCTACAAAATGGAATATTCCCCAGAATATTCTGCGGAATATTCCACAGAATATTCCAAGAATATTCTGTGGAATATTCTTTTTTTAATAAAATTTTCCACAAGGCAAATTTGGCATTTTTTTAATGAAAATGGAGAAATCTTCAAACTTGAATAACTTCTTCATACGGAGACCATTTTTCGAACCGTTTGCGGCGCCGGAATCAGAAAGACGAGCTCTATCCGGTCGATCTGTTTCGAACTAGTTCTGAGCACTTTCATTTTTGACCATTTTACGACACTTGGTCCTGAGCTCCTGATCAGTTAAAGCAGACCCCTTTTTTGTAGTGTCCAACAAGCTGAATTACATAGGCAGGGACTGTCGTGGCCTGGCACTTGCGCATCATTTTGCAAGCCAGCAGCAAGGTACCCATGTGCACTCCAGGGTCGTTAATGGTGTTGATTATGAACCCTCTAGTGTTGCACTCGACATGGTAGTCTTCTCACACCTTATTGGCGATCTGTTGCTCGTACTTTTTACCGACGCACTCCATGGGATTTGGCCCCTCCATGGGGAGACTAGTGATGCAGTGAATTAGGGCAGTATCGATGGGAATGTGGTTTTAGATCCACAAGCTTCCGTCATGGATCAGGGCAAGCAGTTGTCGACGACTTGGCCAGTTACATTGTATCGGCCAAAGTGAGGTATCCACAGCAAGTTTATTAATCCAAATTTTTCTAACCCGCGATCCCATGGCATTAGTATGACCCTTATCATGTCGTCCTCTAGTACTCTTTCTAGGTACAGCTCAGGTGCCAATTTTGGGAAGGCCTCCAGGTTGGCAAGGTCGTGATCATTGAACTTAATTGAGGAGAGCTTTTTGTATGCTTCTCTAATTACGGGTACTTCACCTGGAATTAGCGGCATTTTCATATAGGAGCACAGACCTTCGAAATTCTTAGGCATGTGCACCGAGGGTCTTCTAGGACGAACATAGGGCGGTAGCCAAGTGATTGGGGCAGCAAGTCGAGCTTCTTCCTATGCAAATAGAGGATGCTTCGCTAGGTTAGGCGAGCATGCCTTAGGCACCATTCGGGGAGATTGCACATTCCGAGGGGAGGTGCGTGGCTTACCCCAGCCCATTTTGTAGCCCTCCCCTGCCCTTTTTCTTGGCCTTTCCCCTTACTTTTCTTTTTCTCCACCTGCTTCCCCTTAGATGGTAAGGACACGGCTTCTTTGACTTCAGGGGTGACCTCCAATACTTCATCGGATGCTCTCTCAGTAGAGGCCGCGGTCTATGATGATTCAGCGGGATTGGTCACAGTTATTCTCTCTCGGAAGAAAAACTAGGGGTTACTACTATGAGAAGGGGTAGCATGCCTAGACATGAATAGAGCACAATAGTTTTGGAAATTTGCAAGGCACAAGAATTTTAGGATATGCGGAACCCAATTCTGAGCTGCCTTCCTCCATTTATAGCTTTGAGTAGTGAGAAACAGTTGGATGACACTTAGCTGAAAATTACCATCAAGGAAACGATAAAAAATATTCAGAAATTGTCGCATTAATTTCCTAATGCCCTCTCCTTCCAATGTTAAGGTTGGATTTTTACCCAGCAGTACTATTCCAACGGCTAGTTTTCGCAACTGTGTATTACCCCTACGCTCCCAACGCACCTCCCCAAACTTCTTGACTTGCGGTCAAACTCTGTGCTCCCAGCGCACCTCCCCAGGTTTCCTGACCTGCGTCGACCCCTGCGTGTATAATGGTTCTGCTGACATTTTTCCTCTTTCCTACACGTATTCCTTCCAATGCAGCTACTCTGGCCATATAGTCATTTGATCTAGTATGGTTTGAGATGGTTGCCATTAACATATCCTGGTACAAGATCACCATGCAATGTATCTAACCAGACAACTCCTCCATTATTAATTTCCTTTACTATATAGCGGCCCGGCCAGTGCTGACAGAACTTACCTGGATGTTTCGCAAACTAGCTATCGTATAGAAGGACCAATACTCCTTCTGAAAAGACCTTCTGCTGAATATGCCTACCATGCCATGCTTTTTCCTGGGCCTTCTGAACTTGTTGATGAAAGTTAGCAATGAATTGATCTTCCTCCAAGGCGACTAGCTGCGCTAAGCGTTCCTCCATGATATCGGGCTCCATCATGTTCTTAAATGCTACGATGCGCAAGCTAGGAACAATATACTCCATGAGCATAATGGCCTCCTTTCCATAAACCATCTACAATGGTGTTTTCCCAATCAATTTCTTTCACATGGTCCGATAGGCCCAAAGGAACGACGGGATGTGCATGTCCCGATCAATTCGATCAACATTATAGACCTTGGTCAGTGTCTGTTCCAGAATTTTATTAAAAGCTTCTATCGTTCCATTTTCCTACGGGTGATATGGGGTACTTTTTGCATGGTGGATTCGAAATTCTTCAATCAAAGATTGTATTTTTTTATTAACAAAATGGGTACCTCTATCGCTCATCAAGATCTTCGGACAACCAAACCTAGTTAGAATATGTTCAAAAATAAATTTCACAGTGGTATCAGCAGTGCAATCCTTCATAGCTTGCGCTTTGGCCCATCTGGTTACATAGTCAGTCACAGTGATGATGTAGCGGGCACCTGTCTTATTCCCTGGTGGGTTAATGGACCCAACGAATTCTATGGCCCATTTTTAAAATGCTTGCAGGACCATCTATGGTTGCAAGGGAATTTTGTCCCTGCGTAACGGTCTTCCTGTCCTTTGGCATGTGTCACGGGCTTTGCAATAGTCATAAGAGTCACTATGTAGTGTGGGCCACCATAGCCCAACTCTTAAGATCTTTTGCGCCGTCGATTTCCCTACGTAGTGACCTCCTGCTATGCCTCCGTGGGCTTCTGCTAAAATGGCTTGTCTTTCACGCTCCAAAACGTATCTTCAGAGTACCTCATCAGCTCCCAGCTTATACAAGTGGCTCGCAATAATGGTAAAGTTCGCTGCGCAGCTTACCAGCTCTTTTTTCTGTTGTACTGAACATTCTGCAGGTGCCATCCCCGTAGTTAAGAATTGAATAGTATCGGAAAAGTGTGCATCAACCACCTTAATAGCAAATAGCTATGCATCAGGAAGTCCTTCCTCTAGGTTGGTCAGTTCTTCACCACTCTCGATTTGGGACAAGTGGTCTGGTCTAGCATTTAGTTTCCCCGCCTTCACAATTATCTCAAAGTCATATTCTTGAAATAACAGTAACCATCGGAAAATCTTCCCCCCCAACAAAGTATTATTGACTAGGTACTTCAAATCAGACTGATCCATGAACATCTTGAAGTGCCCTCCCAACAGATAATGTCGGTATTTCTGCAGGGCATATACCATGGCCAACCCCTCACACTCAGTATTGGAGTAGTTATGGTCCGCACTATAGAGAGTTTTCCACTAGCAAACGTAGTTGGGTGGTCAATGTCCCCCTCCCTAGGCTACATAAGAACAGCTCCCAGGGCGATCCCTGAAGCATCTACATTGACATGGAAAACCTTCTCCTAGTCAGGAAATATGAGGATAGGTGCAGATACCATCTTTTCCCTAAGTAGCTCAAAACTCTTCTGACACTCTGTGTCCCAAAAAAAAAACGTCCTTCTTTAGCAACTTCTCCATGGATGTCGTGATTAGAGTGTACCCTTGAATGAACTTCCTGTAGTAGCCCGTGTGCCTAAGGATGGAGCGCAGTTGTTTCTCAATTGTAGGGACTGCTAAGTTGATGATAACTGCTACCTTGGCAGGTTCAACCATCAGTCACTACCGACGGACTATGTGGCCTAAAAAGATCCTAAAAGGTATGCAAAATATGCACTTATTAATATTTAGGGAAATATGGTTCTTTCTACAGGCATCCATCATCATTCGCAGGTTCGAGACGTGCTACTTTAGCAATCCAAATACTTTCCAATCATCAAAGTATACCTCCAAGAACTTGTGAATGACCTCCTTGAATACTATGACCACTACCCGCGAAAAGTTGGCAGGGGCATTTTTGAGCCCAAATGGCATGACAATGTACTGGAAGGATCCCCATTCGGTGGTGAAAATAGTTTTGTTGCAATCTTCTAGTGCAATCCTCATCTGATGGTAGCCTGAGAACCTGTCAGTGAATGAGTATGCTTCCTACCCTCCCACACTATCAAGGATTTCATCAGAGAATGGAGTAGGGAAGGGATCATATACACACGCATCATTCAGCTTGCGCAGGTCGACGCAGATTCTTATTTCGCCTTTAGTATTTTTCTCTCGGACCACCATAGAGCTTACCTAATCTGACTATTCTACTTGTTCGATGATACCTGTGGCTAGCATTTTTTCAATTTCTTCCCTGAATTTCTACTTATACTTGGGGTTCAAGCGGTAAGGTTGCTGCTTGACAGAGCGTGCATCTGGTTTTAAAGCGATGCGCATGACCCCCAGGTCCCTTGTAATACCCTTGAGTTCTAATAATTTCATAAGAAACAGGTCCTAGTACTCCGTGAGAAGCTCCGCGACTTTCCCAATGGTATCATCATCCCAGTGGTCCCCAATCTTATCTATCTTAGGTTGTTCTTCTGTGCCAATGTTGACTTCCCTTAGCTTAAGAGGCTTGTTCACATCGATGATCTAGAGTGGGGGTTCAGCAACTGCGCGTTCTCCCTCTGATTCCGGGATAGTGATATTTTGTGGGTCTTTGTCACATTCCTCCATTGATAGGTTACAGCAGTTAGTAATATCCTGCATCTACGTATCCCAAGCTGGTGCCCCATACTCCACACAAGAGCATGATTCATCAAATACTAGGGCATCTATGTCCTGCAGGGCTTCGCCTAATGCCTCATTTCTGCCTATCAATCCGAACTTCCCCACAAAATATTCTCTTAGGGTCTCCCAGTGGCAGGTACACTGATGTAGCTTGGCATCCAAATACCATGCGATGGGGATTGGCCCGAAGGCATGAATGAATAGGTGGACCCATTTATCCGTGGTCCTTTCGCACCATACCTCCATCCATGTGACCAAGTGCTTGCACGGGTCCCCTTGGCCAAGGAAAGTCTCCACGCGCAGGTGAACCAAAGGTTCAAATCGTAGGATCAACATCTTGCGACATTCCTCCCAATCCTGGAATGTCCCCTTATGAGTTTCCCACCATCACGTAGGGGTCGCACGCATGGCTAGGTTAAGCGCCCACATTCTTAGCTCCCTTGGGACTTGTACTTCAAATTCTCTACGAAAATCCCTAATACTACCAGAACCATCAAAGTAGGGCAGCTCTCTTACCTCTAAGGAGATACACCGAAATCTCTTCATGACCCTAAGACACCATAGCACAGATACGTCATGTAACCGATTCTGCCAATTTTCGATCTCCCCATCGGAGTCGGAGAGGAATTCACTGTCTTTCTCCCAGAAAATCATGCCATCATCTGTAGGATTAATCTAATCCTCATCCCGGGCAGTTAGTTTATAGATATGATCCACGTCGTTTTCTTCGCACACAGGTTCTGTATACCATTCTCCTTCCGCTGGGTCTAGAGGGACTATTACTCTCATACCCTCATTCTAAAAACCATGCTCCTTTTCTTCAAGTTGATGATGCCTCCCATGTCTAAAGCCAAATCCAGTCCCAGGAGCACAGGATAAGGGTCCACATCTTCTATAATTTGAATTATCTCAAAATCCGCGTACACTGTAACCCCTGCGATGTCTACCATAATCTTTGATAGTCTCCCCAACAGTATGATATTTTGTTGGTTAGCCATGCACAAATGTATAGTAGACCATTCCAGCTTAGGTTCTTCCATCCTCTACCACGTCCATTTGGGTAGGACATTCGCATCGGATCATAGATCCAGGATTACCTGACCCATTTCATAATCGCCAATCTGTGTCATTAGCCGCATTTCTTGACCAATGCGTTTCTTATGCTTACAAAGTTTGTGAAAATCTTTAACTTTTGTTGGAGGGTCAGTTTTTTCTGCGCAACTATCTATCAGTGCTTGAATATTTTCTACTTCCTTCTGGTTGCGTAGAAACTTCATACATGCCTATAGGAATGATTTAACTTCATTGTCCACTTTTAGGTTTTTTGGAGCCTTGGAAGCAGATGCCTCATCCTTGGTAAAGTATTTGCGAGCTTCTATGAAGGTTTCTTTCTCCATCTGTAGGTCCAAGCTTTCCTTTTTGATAGCGACTTTCGGGATAAGGGGTTCAGACGCAAATTTTTCCTCAGCTCCTCCAATAGCCATGTCACTACGTGTGATGACATTAATACTGGGTCCCTCATTACGTGGTTCTGCCTTAACCGTTTTCACATTCTGCGTTGGTGTCTGCTATCTTTCCTGCATTTTTTCTATTACTACTGGACAATATTCAATCACATGATCCAATTGTCTACAATATCTGCAAGATTGTCATGTAGCATTCAGACAGTCCCTTACAAAGTGCCCTACTTATCCATAGTTATAACAGATCGATTTCCCTCTTCCCTGACCTACGCTTCCACCTCTTCCCCCTCGGCCTCCGGCGGGGGAGCTTCCTCATCCCGAGGGAGATAGTGGTGAAGAAGGGTCAACCTGTACCTTGTATAGGTTTCCTCGGTTTATCATTAAGTCATATGTATGGTAGTTGTGTTTGCCATGTCCCACAGATGAGCAGAATCAGCACCATTGTTGCTTCAACTCTGGAACATAGGCACCAAGAAGAGGGCAATGGTTGGTATCATGTAGTCCATCTACGTAGCAGTCAGTGCACCATAATGTGGGACCGCTTGGTCCCTTAACCTCTTTAGGGAAAAATGGGTTGGACCCCCCAGCCTGCATGTAGTCCACCAGGAGAGGGCACTGATCCTTTGTGTGGCCTGACACCCTGCATCTTATGCACCATATGTCTAGGCTAGCTTATTTTCCTTGCTCTTTCCACAAATTCTAGATTTTGAGGTGCATTTCCTCCAGCTATCCCTGGATTTTTTGTACACCAAACTGGGCATCGTTCCTTGGCATAGCTTCTAGCTTCATAGCAATCTCCAAGGCTTTCTCTTGCATCTCAATCACTTACTGACCCATAGGTCTGCGCAGGTGAGGTAATAGCATGGAAATGAACCATTCCTTGTGCTATTTATCATCATACTGAAATTCCCCATCTCTAATAACCTTCATTAGCTGCTAATCAGCCTCCCATACTGACTCAGTTGGTCTTTGTCTAAAGTCTTTCAAGTCAACCACCAGCTGAACGTAGGAATTAGGCTTTCAAAACTTTTGTTTTAAAGCAGTCTTAATCTCTTGAATAGATGTATCCACATGCTGGCCTACATACCCCATGTACCAATCTAGGGCCCTTCCTTCAAAGGCAAGGGATAGCTGCGCCCTTTTTACAGCATCACTAGCCACAATCTGCGCAGTCCATATTGATTCCGCTATGAACCAAAATTGGTCCATATATTCATCTCCTACACCCTTGAAGGTGGGAAGCTTCATGTGTGTGGCCATATATTCTTCTGGTAGTGGTGGAGGTGTAGGGGATTTCTTTCCCTTATGCTAACTCGAAGATGGTCTAGCTGGAGGACTAGTTCCTGCGTTCGCAGCTGGCTCTCTTAATGGGTTGTAGACGGATCTATCCCCTTCTCGGTTGACTTGGTAGTACTTAACACTTCGTGTTGTACTCTCACTCTGATCATAGGTCATTCATTCGATGTGGATACAAAAAATGCCCTTTTCGCACAATAATATTTTAATTAGTAATGGCAGTGTTTGCAAGAACTTACCCTGGAATCCTTTGAAGAACCTACGCTTCGCCTTAGAGTAGGACATAAACTGATCGACTGCGAACTTTGTTACAAATCCTCCTAGCACACTATCCACCCAATGATCCACAGTTTGGGTGATTTTTTTGTCATCTTTCTCTAATTTTTGAATCAATTCCGGAGTCCACTGCGTAACCTGGTCGTCTCTCCAACACGTATGGAATTATACTAGCCTCGCTAGCCACTCCTGGAGCTCGTGCGCAAAAGTTACAGAGAAAATTTCATATAATTTGGTGAAAATATATTTTTTCTTCCACTTCTCCGTTGTTAGCTTCGTGCTACGATTTTCCTTTACAAAAAATTCCTAAATCTGTCTTTCGAACCAGTCTTCGAGCTCCAATTTCTCAGGTCTCCAACGACCTCGTGGCATTACCTGATCTCTCTCTAAAAATACTCGGGTCCCGGAAACGGAACCATTTGTTGGCTTGAGGGGTCCTAACCCAGGTTCGGATTTAAGGTTTTCCAACAAACCCCAATACTACTGGCCCTTTTAGCAATGACCTACTTTCATAGGCCAAAGTCTCACCCAAGTAGTATGGGTGGGTGTTGGAACCAGGTTTCCGCACCCTAGGAGAGAGTAGGTAATTAAGGCAGATCTCGTCGAGTTCTATCAGGTTTGCATAGAGAAAAGCCTATTATCGAGCCCTTGATAGTATAATGAGCACGTAAACATAAACAAAGCTACTATTATTAAGCAGATCTGATCAACACCTTCGCATCCACATGTGCATCAGCAATTATCATTATAGAATATCAAAATCACAGCTAATTCATATATCATTGACACAATCACAGCTAATTCATATATCATAGACACAATCGCAGCTAATTCAAATCACACAGAGGTACTTCAGGAGTGAATACAACTAGTCCAGATAACATAACAGATTTTGTGTTCATTAGTGTCCAAAACTAGTTACAGACCCAAGTCATAACCCGCGCACACAGCCAGCAGGGTTCGCACACAACAGGATTTAGGATCTCCGTACACACAAATAGCAGGAGTCCTTACCCAAAACTACCCAAAAAAAATCTCAACAGTTCGCACGTAGCGTCAATATTACTTACTTACTTTAAGTCTCAAACTATCCATCTATTTATACCATCATAGCCTACGCTATCATGTAGTTCGTAAACCGTGGTTTGCGAAGTATAGGTCTACCCTTTAACCCATTACAATCCATTGGGGGCTTTGACTCGCCCCAAATCCCATGCGCAAGACCAATTACTACAAAAATATATCAAAAATGCATCGTTGGAACATATCAAAATGCAGCTAGGGGACCATGTTCCAATAGTCATCATGGAAACAGGTGCTGACAACTTCTAACGGAATTCTCTATGAATTCACTAGTTAGAAAGAAAGAAGAAAGGTCTCATAAAAGAATTCAATGCTACAAAATTATGGGATTAGGATGTGATGACTTATTGATGAAGCAGATCAATGGAATGAAGTTCCTCATTCTAATAAAATTTCAACATGATGAATCAAAGGAAAGAGGTATGAGGTATATATATATTTATATGCTAACCCTGGATGTTATGTAGTCATTTCATATGGTTGCAGGAAATGGACTTTAGAAGTATGATCTCTCTCAGTGCACAGACAGATGAAATCAACATTATATATTCTCATAAGGAATATGAGGTGGTTGTATATGAAAAAGGAACTAAAAATTGGAAGTTCCTAGAATAAATATGTGCAGAAAGGAAGAGATCATGAAGTGCAACCATGTCAAGAGGTAGTTATCATCCGGAATCCAAGAAGATGTGACTAAAATATCTCCTAGGAGGATATTTAGACTTTGATAGAAGTCTGGTAAAGAAGAAGACCCTTGACAAAACATATCATTAGGAGAGATTTCAATCTGAATAAAGGATGTCGATTCCTACAAGAAGATGTCATGGTGAAAGATCATCACTAAGGTAAATTTTGATTTAAAAGTTCCTATTTTTATCTGGATTAATTTGTGTAAGGTTGCTAATCATGTGAAAGGATGTAATATATTGGTGATGATTTGATAGAAAGAAGCATGGCATAAGGTATGGACCAAATGATAAAGACTGATGAATCACTTTCTGGTAGATGACATGACTCATGGATAAAAGTGATGGATGATATGTGCCCTATGAAGCTAAATTTGAAGATTCCTCAATATCTAAATCCATGATATCGAGGGCAGGAATTCTTCATGAGTATCTGGGTGTCTCACCATTGCTGTTATTGGTCCCTGGTTAAGAGGGAGCCTTGTGGTAACTTTCTTACTTGGAAGAAACTTTGTAATTCCTAAAAATGAGCTTAGGTACATTCCTTGTATAAGAATGAGTACATTCCTTTGTGGAATAGGTCCTCGCTGGCTGAGAGGGAGAGATAGACACATCATTTTTTTCTTCAACTGGGAGGACAGAATGGAGGATTGGTAATCATCTGGCATCCGATACTTTTTGAGAATGAGATAGGGAATTCAAGATAAGAGTAGTCATGGACCGATATTCTTTGAAGGCTAGCTACCCAAGAGAGGAATAGTCCAAGAAGGCCATACGTTGTGAACACTTGGGTGGAGTATGTACCTTGGAGAGACAATGACTATAGTTTTTGTAAGTCATGTGTCTTGCCGACATTGTAGCCCATTGTCTCATTGAGAGATGGGGCTATTAGTCAAGGCCTTGCACTAAGACAATACTGGTCGATATGATGTTATACAGATGCGATTACCAATCTGATTCTTCTTATGATATTCTTTAGGTTGAAAGTGACCATGTACCTATATGAATACCTCCCTAGTTAAGAGGGTGTGTTGAAAATTTTAACTAGGATCGGTCTTCATATTGACTATGTAATTATATATTTATGTAAAATAGAAGACAAAGATAATAAAATGTATTTTTGTTATGCTTGCTTCCTGGGATTCATGAGAAAGGTTTTATTATAGGTCAATAGACTTCTTATTGATGTCTATTAGGTTGTGTCTTCTAGTTATAAATATAATTAATGGTCATAAATATGAAGATTCTAGTCATCTAAAATGCTCCAAGACCTTTTCATGATACTGCGAAGAAATAGCACCTGAATTATGCTCAAAGATACCCTCAATAACACTGGATTAGATGCTCTCCATGTCGGCCTATATATTGTGATGAAGTCGGGCTACTTTTTGGATGATTGGTCAGCCTAAAGACATGATATGTGCACTATATATACCTCAAATCTTGTGGCTCATTTTTACATGAAAAAATGTGGATCTCTCTGAAGTATTACAGTGGTTAAAATGCAGATTTAAGATCAACAAGATTGTGGATACATTAGTGATCTGTGTAGATTTCAAGAAGGACATAAGTGTGGGCTAAAAGACACAGAATTATGGACATATGTGTGATTGCAACAACGTAACAAAGTCTGGGTTTAATGCAAGTTAAAGCAGAGGGTGAAGATCTGTTTTTTAAGGCATCCTAAAGCATAAGAAGTGTGGATTAGTATAAAGGAGTTGCGGTCGAGTCTGAACTTAGTGCGGACCTCAGATCAATATAACATTGTTGATTGAGGATGAAAAGAAGTGTGGATATCAAAGCGTGAAAGTGAGATAATATAAGGAAGGTAAATCCAAGATTTACCTTCCTATCTTCAGTGCACAAAAAGGATAGCAATGTATATCAAGTGAACACGAAACAAGAAGAAGTATGTTGATAACCGAAGACTAAATCAAGGAGGATATAATTAGAGACCGAGTTCTCTAGCGGTGGTGCAGGTCAGTGCAAGATGGTGCTTAAGAGAAGGATTAGTGTTGTGAGCATACAAAGAAACATTGACAAGGTCTTAGAGGCATTCCTAGGTCAAGGGTCTGAGTCTTGGTCATGGTACTTGTCATTTGAAGATCTATAAGAAGAATTCCTTATGGGTTTTCCTCTCCAAGAGGGAGAGGTTTTTCCCTAGCTCTAGGAGCCTAATTTTGTGTCTCGTGTATTTTGATAATTGATTTGATGAAAGAATAAATAAGCTAAAGAAGATAAGACATAAGTAACTCAAGTAAGCTCACAAGTAATTATCAAGAATAGAATTTGAATTAATCACCAACCATCTAAATTCTTAACACAAAGTGCAGAAGTTCATTTAGCGGATTCAAATGGTTCACCAGGTATTGTAGGAGCAGTTGGAGAAAATTCAAGATAAATAAAAAGCTGAACATGAAAAGCACCAATTTGATCACCAATTCCAGGTTGGAGACAAAGTGTGGCTCCACATCAACAAATATTGAATGAAAGGGGAAGGAAAGAAGTTGCAACTAATCCGATATGGTCGACTCACCATAATAGAGAAGATTGAAGATAATGCTTTTCATCTCCATTTTGCAGCATACATGCAGATGTACTCAGTGGTGAACGTTCAAAATTTGAAGTTTTATGAGCCTCATTTGATCATGGACACCAAATATGTTGGACAGGTTCCTACAGTAGATGAGGTTTCACCTGAATAGTTGGACAAGCTACCAGAGGACATCATTCTTGACAAAAATACCAAGACTTCACGACGGGGAGACATGGAGTATCTTCATATTAGTTTCAAAGCAATGCATCGAAGTAGGGCTCGTTGGATGGAAAAGAAGTGAGCGAGGAATTCCCTCACTTTCCAATTGATTGATAAAGCTTTTGGTGGTCCAAAAGCTCATTAGTGGGGACGAATGATCCAAGTGGATCTAGGAATATAAGTGGCCTTGAAAATAGCTCAAACATAAATGTTATCATATAGAAGTGAAACCAAGACCAGATTGTAGTTCTCGTCATCCTGATTTGAACGGTGTGAACGACACTCAAATCTAAGTTCGAATAGTCAAGTTATAGCTGGTCAAATTTCTGGACAAGTTTGGCCAAGTCACTGACTAACGAGGCAACAAATTGGAAGAATCTCAACACACAGAACCCAACAGTTGGAACAGGCGAATTTGTCGCCTACTTAATTTGTCTAATATCCCTTATTTTACGATGAAATATTTTTAACTATATTTTTTTTAAACAAAATAAAATAAAATATATAGAGCGGTGGGCCACCACCCCTCAACGGTGATATATATATATATATATATATATATATATATATATATATATATATATATATATATATATATATATATATATATATTTATATTTATATGGGGGTGGGTAGTCCACCCCCGACAAACCCGCCCAACCCCAATGAAACCACATTATAACATATGTAAAACAAATGCCAACGTGTATAATAGCCAAACGAAACATATGATATGGAGTTGGCGGGGGTTGAACTTGCCCAACTCGGTGGATCAGCCCACCACTCGTGCGGCTCCAAGTGGGAACATTCAAAACAAATGCCGCCCAAAATATATAATGTGCCAACCTTCAAAAAATGGTGGAACCATAATATACTATGTGGGGTGCGAGAGGGGTTTGAATCGTGTCTTCCCCCACCAAATACTTCGACACTCACCAACGAGCCAACGACCTTTGGTTTGTAATCTCCACCCACTTTTTTATATAAGAGCTAAAGTCATTTTCCGAGAAGACCAACGGAGGGCGGACGGGTGCGAAACCAGGAGCGGCCTTGGTTTGGAACCATGAGCGAGGGAATCATTGAGATGCTGAAAATATTCCTTTAGAAGGCCAGAGGTGCTAGTGTCAGAATTTGACAAGTTTATACTTGATTCTACACGTTTTCACGCCAGGAATCCAACTGTGCCGTTTGTTTCTCCAGCCGAGGTCTCCATTTTCAGGCCATCATCGGAATTGGAGGTATAAGGGTCATTTTTGTAAAGTTTCTTGTAACTAATTTCTTTGATGCCACTTAATGAAAGAAGGCCTCCCCACTTTGAGCAGGGCCCGAAGACATATCCCACATTTGGTGAACTCTGTAATCAAATAGTTTTTTCTTTGATCTCACTTTTTCTTATGATTTCCGTTTCTTTTCATGTGTTTTAAGTTACTTGGTTAATATGCTCTTTTATATGCAATTCTGAATGCATCCTTGAAGTTAAAAGATATGGATCACAAAAACCCCAAATCGAAACCCAACCAGTAGTATGTGGTGCAAGTATGGGGAGAAAAAAAAAACTAAACCACCCCCATTATAAAAAATATATCAGCAACTTGGAAACTCTAGACTTCAAAGAAGAAATAATGACCACACTCTTTGTAACACATTCAGAGATATGAATACTTTTCCAACCCTTGTATCAACTACAAAGATCATGTGACTACTTTCTGTTGTTGCAGTATTGCAACCAAGTTTCATCACAACATCAATGAAATATCTCCTCTTTCGATTTCCATGCCTTCCCCTACACTCCTATATAATACCCAAAGATAATTTTTAATTTGGGAAAAACCTTCCAATATGTTGATGTATATTTCTACTATGATACAGCTTACAACTTCCTTACGAGTTTGAAGCCTAGAATTTCTAATAGGGTGCTTAAAAAGGATTAATTTTCCCATTGAAAATATATTTTTTTACACTTAATACGAAGCATTTATAAGATTGTTAAATAAAATATGAAAAATAAATGACATAAATGCTAGAAAAATAACAAAGGAAAATTATGAGAAATAATGCAACATTTATTAGATTTTTTGTGTGAAAATATAAAAGGAAGAATTCTATTTACAACAACGGGAAGAGGTCTAACATAGTTATAACTTTCAAGAGTGTAAAAGTTTCCTAATACATTATCATAATCTATGAAAAATATATAGAGATGACTTCCATTGATAACAATGGAAGAGGCACAAAGTTGGTTAAAGATAGTTATGAAAACTCGGCAGATAAGAACTCATACACGAGATTACAAGTCATTACTTATCGAGAAAAGAAACATTGGAATTCATGCAATATTATTGGCTAAAACTTTTGTGGATCATAGATTTGGTGTGGGGTGATTTATTTTAAATAAGATGTAAAAACTAAATTAACACCTTTCAAAACCCAATGAGTAACATTGTTGGTTATATGGGATAAAAAAGGTACTATGTGATCAATATTTCACTAATATTTTGATTTATTTTCAAAAATTTACAACAATAGGAAAAATATTTATGTTTTCCTTCCACATAGTAGATCCATTTTCAGAGTTTTTTAGGATTTTCAATTCAATCCACCATAGACTCTTAAGGGAACTATTTATCTTGGAGAACCTTAAACCAAAGGCCTATTCCTTATAGCAGGCTCCAAGCATTTTTTTGTTGCCAGGGAGTTTGAGAAGTGAAACATGTCTTTTAGCCCACAACATCATAACTTTCTTGGAACAATGATATTTCTCTAGGAGGATAGAACTAGTGAGCTAATGTCTATGAATCCTGACCAAAGAAACTAGTGACAAATTTCTCTGATTTTATTTAAAATACCATTTCGAACCTAAGCTAGGGTGATTGATTATACCAACATTTTCAAAATTTTATTTTTATTTAACAAATTTGATAATTTAGATATTATTTTTAACCTCAAAATTTTGTTTTGATAAAATGAAAATTACATTTACATATATATTGGAACCTAGGAATATATTATCATAACTAATTTATTTAAAAAACAAAAAATAAAGTTTTAACACCAATGTTACTTCTAATAAACTACATAATTGAAAATCCTTTTAATTACATCAAAGTTTAAAAGATAATACTAGTAAAAATTTTGTAGTATACTCCCAAGATTTTGGTATACTTAAAAACACATTTACTCTATGTTGGAAAAGGAGCATCACTAACTCCAGGGGTTTCCTTTTGTTCAAGTACTTGTATCAAAATGTTCAAGTCAGAAAGAGTTGAGTCCATATATGGTGGCTTCTAAGTGACCAACTGAACATAGGAAGATGGAGAGTAGGGACTTGGGGAGTTTTTCAAATTTATCTCATCAAATTGAGTTTGAAACTGACCTAATTCATCATCAAACTGCTAAAACTATTGCTTGTCTTGGATCAAAATGTCCATTGTTGCTATAAGTTGGGCCACCAATTGTTCAATTCGTCGATTTTAGATTGGAGACCAAGAGGCGGCTTAGTCTTATCCACTAGAGCTCAAAAACACAATGGCTTCAAGAGAGCAAGATTGGGGTAGAGCAAATCCTAAGTAGAGAAAGAGTGGTCGAACAAGATTATAGTGTGAAGCAAGAAGCTCCCTCGAATACCATAAGAAAAAGTGGAAGGGAAAAATCCAACATCATAACAAAAACCACAACCCTTCACATTAAACAACCATGAATTTTCCAATGCCACATCTTGTCCTTAATAATAGGGTAAAATTGTCAACCCATTCCATTTATAATTGCATTCAAGGAACCCGATCTACTAACTTGTGGCAACTTTCGATCACTAAGAGTTATATACTTTTTCACTTGTGTCATCCATGTCATGACATCTGCTAACATAAAATTCATCATGGGATAGGTTGGCAGTATTCGAGAATTGATACATATGGACCCTTTTGTGAATTAGATTGCTTTATTTGCTAATTCATGCACATTTATGTTGAGACTCTAGGGAACATGGAGAAATGCCACAACTAGGATGGAGGAAAATCCCAACCAAGTTCACCTAAAGATTAGCAAAGCTTAAAATATGGAGGAAAAGAGCAAACTCATAAGTGAGAGATCATGTTTTTCCAATCAACAATAATAAGCAATTTGTTAGGCTTTAAAGTAACTACCAGATTAGTTATTTAAAGTAAGTCATAGATTTGTGCTTAATTGTTAATATCTAAGCCCAAACTTGAATGGAAAGAGAATACACATTTTCCTCCTATGTTTAGGACTACCCCTCCCTGGTATATAAAACAATAATTTAAAATATTAAAATAACCTTTTTTTACAATTATTTAATTTATAATATTAATTTAAAATATTAAATTTTTTTTTTTTTACAACTGTTTAATTTATAATATTTTTAAGTTCTAGTTGGTAAACATTAAACATTTATAATGCTCTTTCTCAAAACGATCCAAAGCTTAATTCACTTAAATATAATTAATTTCATATTTTAAAATCTCTTAAAACCTACTTTCATTTTTGTTTCCGCAATGACGAGTCTTACTAAACATAAATATAAATATGAATTTTATTTAAATAGCCGAATGCAACCCATGTTATAATTGATAATATGACTTTTTCAGTAAAATGTTATTGCAGTGACATCATTAATGATCTACGTAACTGTTTATTTTAATGGCCTAATGCCGTCCACGATGTATTAGACTGTTTTTATAGTTAGAACTGTTTCATGATTGTTTATTTATGTGTGAGATTTTTTTGAATTAATAGTGGATTTTTTTTATGGGAATTCAACTAAAACAATTGTTGTCAAATCTTGATTTGTGTTGTTTTGATTCTATATAAATTTAACTCTAAAAAAATTATGGAACACTTCATTTGTGAAACATGTGATTTCAATGAATCTGTGCCATATTCTAGACAAATTAAATCGGAAAATAAACAAGAAAACTTTTCAAAAACTATTAATACACTATCTCAAAATGATGAAAGACATCGCCCTTGAGCACCTTCCATCTAGATCAAGACCTGTCACACCTTCCATCTAGATCGAGACCTATCACAGTGTGACCGACTTACCACTAAGTTTATAATTTCATAGGCATTTTCCCATATTTAGGGTAAATAAATCCTACAAATTAGCGTGTAGTAAACACACTTATCCAAGCACATAGACGAGATCAAATGCAGTAAGGTGAAGTAACATACGCGAGATCAAATGTAGTAAGGTGAAGTAAGTATCGCACAGTGAAAAAAGTCACAAAACACAGGTTATACTCGAACTCGTCTTAACGTGGTGTTAGAGATTGACTGTGAGACCTGTTGTAGTGTATTTGGCAGATGGGCAAACAAAATACACCATGCTTAATAGGGAGGTTGCTTTCCTACAAGAAAGTCACAGGTCAAAGTGGTTTGTCAAACGTTAGTGGAACAAGTTCAACATGTAATAAGCTAAGTTAAATGGAAACATATCATGCTACATAAACAAAGAAACAAAAACAAAACAACATGCAAAAGAAACATGCTCAATAGAGAAAACACACTAATAACTCAACAATGGAGAGCTCTCTCACTTTATTAGGTGCTAGTGGTAGTAGAAGATAGAATGCTAAATCTCTTGTCGTGGATCCTTCGAGCTACGAAGCTCCAATATCCAAGACAAGGGGGTCTCTTTCTCTCAAGTTTTCAACAAGCCTCTCCTCCCTCTCAAAGGATGGTAGATCAACAGACACGTGGTGAAATATTATCCCTTGGATTGAGGTGTTAGATGGCCAACAACTGAATCCTTCCAATCCTCTTGTTGCTGGACAACACAAGTTGGGTTTTTGAAGAGAAATTTGGCTAGCATAACAATGTGTCTCCCATTTCTCTTCCCATGGCTAGCTTTTATAGACAAATTTCAAATTTTCCCTCCTTCTCTTGGTACAAGATGGATGTTGACACAGGAGTGGGGGTATGATTCCTTTGTGTGCTGCACTAAAGCCTCAAGGTGGTTCCAAGGAGACTATACTTGGTTAGCTTGAGTGAGAATCTTTTTCTCCAAGTGTGCCAAGTGGTCCCGGATGGTGACTTTCCGCATCCTCAAGACCGCGCGACTATTCGAAGAATTCATAAGATTTTAAAATAAAATATGAAAAATAAATGACATAAATGTAGGAAAAATAACAAAGGAGAATTATGAGAAAGAATGCAACATTTATTAGATTTGTTGTGTGAAATTATAAAAGGAAGAATTCTATTTACAACAATGGGAAGAGGTCTAACATAGTTATAACTTTCTTGAGTGTAAGATTTTTCTAATACTCATAATGTATGAAAAATATATAGAGATGACTTCCATTGATAACAATGGAAGAGGAACAGAATTGGTTAAAGATAGTTATGACAACTTAGCAGATAAGAACTCGTACATGAGATTACAAGTCATAACTTATCGAGAAATAAACATTGGAATTCGTGCAATATTCTTGGATAAAATTTTTATGGATGATAGGTTTGGTGTGGGGTGATTTGTTTTAAATAAGATGTAAAAACTAAATGGACACCTTTCAAAATCCAATGGGTAATATTGTTGGGTATAGGGATGAAATACACTATGCTTAATAGGGAGGCTACTTTCCTACAAGCAAGTCACAAGTCAAAGTGGTTTGTAAAACGTTAGTGGAACAAGTTCAACATGTAATAAGCTAAGTTAAATGGAAACATATCATGTTACATAAACGAAGAAAAAAAAATAAAACAACATGCACAAGAAACATGCTCAATAGAGAAAACACACTAATAACTCAACAATGGAGAGCTCTCTCACTTTATTAGGTACTAGTGGTAGTAGAAGATAGAATGTTAAATCTCTTGTAGTGGATCCTTCGAGCTACAGAGCTCGAATATCCAAGACAAGGGGGTCTCTTGTGAAAATTTATGAATGTTACTATTATACAAAAATCTACTATTAGATCTGGTTATGCTCCTCCTACTTAATTAAGTTATTAACTGAATAATTCAGATTAATATCGAAGCAAAAAACATAACAGACTTTCACCAATTCAGATCTAGAAAAAGTGCATGCACACATAGACAAAGTGACACAGTGATTTTCTGGACAAATAGTCCTCGGAAAAACCCAATGTGGGAAAACTGGTCTCTCGTTGCTGGAGGGTTTTATTATTAAGAGTATTTCTGAATGCAGCAAATATGGGTTCTAGACCTGGAAAATCTAACAGAGAAAATATAGATATGCAACTCACCTATTGTTCTCAAGCCAAAATATTGACTGATCCACACCCTCAAATAGGATTTATAGGACTAAGCCAAAATTAGGCCCTAGAAACCATAGTGCTGCCCCTAAAGCCCCTACGTCAGACTCTGCAGCCCCTGCGTCCCTCAGTGCTGGGCTAGAAAGGGTTGCGTTACCCCAGACTGGGTGACGCAGTCCCTGTGATGCCCCTAAGGGTCTTTGTGTAACCTCTGAGGGTTTCCAATTGCCTTATGCTGCCGTGGGAATGACTGCGCAACACCTGTGTAGCTGAAGCTGCCCCTGCGCTGCACAACAGCTGCCCTCTTGCTGTTGAAGCCCCTACTTCTCTGCGCTGCCTTTCTGAAGTTGCTCTTTATCTCTTGCTGATTCTAGACACTGGGATCAGATCATTCCCTTTGTCTAAACTCCCTTCTCTGCAACTGAAATAATTATGAGAATTCTTAGCAAACCTTGCCCTAGAATCTCAGCTTAGCTTCACTGCTCTGCCTCTGTGTGTCTTTACAAATGACCCCAAAGCATTTTCTTTACACTTTTCTCGTTTGGAAACCAAGAGCCATGATCATGTCTTGAATCAATGGCTAAGATTAAAATAAAGATTGATCCATGTGACTTAAGACAATTTCATCACATGTTTAATTTAAGTAACTTTAATTGTTTAATTTTCCTAAGTTTAGACTTGGGAAATACATTAAAATAATTAATTAATTAAATATCTCCTAAACCAGATGAAATTTCCCAAATCAAGCGTACTCTATTCCCTCCATAAATTTTGGGAGCTAGAGCACATATGATGCTACCCCAAATACACAAAAGCTCAACACTCTCTCTTAGCATGGAGTGTGCTCTAGTAATACATCACACCATGCACTACAAGATTTTGGGCACTGGATTCTATGCTACTGATGCTTGGTCTGCTTCCACTCAACTCTGCATTGTTGTTGCTATTTTGTACTGTTGCCCATGACGTTGTCACTCCAACTGCAACATCTATACTGTAGCTCCCTCTCATTCTGTTGCATCGGTGCTGCCCATAGCACTGCCACTGCTAACTGTTGCACTGCAACTTTAGTTGCTGAGAGAATAAACTGAATCTCTTGCTCAATATTTGAAAGACAATTCAATTGGGTTGCAACCTTATCACTGAAGCTCCATAAGCTGCTGATCTGTGTTGTCATCTGGAGGATGATGCACAGCTGCAACTCTGTACTGCGTAAGCAGTCTCCCTCTCCATTGTTGAAGTCACATCAGCCCCTTGTGCTGAAATCTCTCACGTTGTTGTTGCGTTGCATTGTCCTCCTGAAACCCCTACACTGATGCAGCTCTACTCTACGTAAGAGGCTCTGCTCTATGATCTTGAAGTCACATCAGCCCCTATGATGTTGTTGTTTCTACGATGCTGCTGCATATGCACTACGTTTATCCTTCCAACGTTCAAATATGCATCTACTTCATCTGTGATATTTGCACCAACTGCTCCACTTGTCTCGTTGTTATCTTAATGCTCTCGTAGCTCGAATGTGATCCAAGAGATAAGATGCTCAAGGATCTCGCCCACATTCTATAGCTTATCTACTTATCCATGTCGTCCCACTTTCGTGGTTCATGAGAACTCATGGCTGCATCATCTTCTGACCCATCATCTACCACAACAACCTTGGAAGAAGAAGCTTCCTTGTCCTTTTTCTTCTGAGGACAATTGCTGGCAAAATGTCTTCATTCACCACACTGAAAGCACTTGATCTTTGATATATCCTTCTTCTTCTTTCACTACTACCTCTTTGATGCCAAGGCTGCATCTTCTTCATCTTCCTTCTTCACTTTGCTTGATCTAGAGTTGTACTGCTTCTTCGTGATTCTGTGGAGTTCTTCTTCAAGCAAAATTTCCCACAAGCTATCCAAATCTGGGAGGTCTGCTCTGCCCAAGATACATTGGACAAAGGTTTCCCACTCATCTATGACTGCATTGAGAATAGTACTGACCATCAACTCATCTTCAACCTTAGCACCCATTGCAGTCAACTGATCTCTGATCGACTGTAATATGAAGATGAAATGTTCCATGTCTTCTCCGTTGGTCACAATGAGTGGCTATGTTGTGGCTCATTTTCATTTACCTTTGAAATATTTTTCAAAACACCAAAAAAGCATATATGTTAGAAAATGTAAAATTTTGTGTGTCATAGAAGAATTTTGATTTATATGTTGGTACATTTAACATTACGTGATGAGATGTGAAGGTGGGAAGAGTCGGGCTTGGTCACGTTCAGAATAGTTCAATAGCCAGACCGATGGGTGCGTTCAGGACATTGCACAACGGACAGGGCCGAGTCAGGCTCATTCACAAGTTCGAGAGGGTTACGTCATCACGAGTAAAGAAACTAATTTCCCAAAGGCAGAGAAAGGGCACATTTCCCTTAAAAACTTAAGAGTTCTAGAGGAGGCGCAAAGGGAAAACAGACGATCAGGATCAAAGCGCAGAACCAGAGAGGAGAGATGGAAGGCGGGGATTAAATTGCAAGCCGCAAACCACAAGTTTCAAAAGACAGGCACGGGAGGTAAATGATAAAGTGGATGAAGTGCGATGTACGATGCTCGGTGGGACCCGACCACATAGCGCACATCACTAGTTTTAACATTTAAGGGTGAAGGTAAATGTTATAGTCGCCAAAGCGCGATGTGCGATGCGGTGGGGCTTGATCACAAAATTGCAAATCACAACTATTAAAGGATAACCACAGGAGGTAAGTGATAAAGTCTCTAAAATCTGGTGTACAATGCTCGGTGGGACCCGATTGCATAGCACGCATTGCAAGTCTTAGAAGATAAGTGTCAAAGACAAGCTAAAATCATTGAAATGCGATGTGCAGGCGGATGCGACACAGTTTCAAAAGTGAATTCCAAAGGTTTTCAGATCCAGAAGTAAGTCATTTTTGTGTGTTAAACCGTGTCGGAGGAAGAAAAGAGGGTTATAACGTGAAATCGGTGAAACGCCTTGGCAATGAAGAAATACGTAGAACGCGGTAGAAAAACTCGGGTAAGCGACCCGACGCAGCATAAAGGAGAAGAGGTAGAGTCAGGTAGAAGGTTATATAAGTGACAACATGTGAAGTACATGGGCATAGGAATAGTCGGGAAGAAAATCATATATCGGCACCATTAGGAGAACGACAGCTGGGTCAAGTAGGGCACGGAGGCGTCGTTACAGAGCTGTGCAACCACTGCATCATGACCAGAAATGCCACCTCGACACTTCTAGAGGATGCATCAACAACATCAGATTTAGAAAACAAAAAATATTTCTAGTTTGAATTTGCTCTCTCAAGTATTATTGCACAAGTTATCTTAACAGTTTAGGTAGTCGAATAGTTTCAATAAGTTCAACAGTTACGAACCACTGTGATGTATTTAAGTAGATAGAAATAAAGAAAAGGGGTTTCAAGTTTTGGACCTCTGGATGACTATTATTTTATGACTGAATTCTCTTAGAAATTAATGAAAGAATATTAAGTTTTGTACTCCTATTTATGTTGATACATCTTTCCTGTTTCGCTCTGTGGCTATTCCTCTTTGAATGAAGTGAAGTAATGTAGCAGCCAGTCCCTTAATTACATTTGTGAGTAAGAGTTAAATAACCTTAATTTGCGCTCCTTCACCTCATCTCTTCTCTTTTCATAAAATCTTGATAGAACTTTAAAGTGATAGATTTTGTGTTTACAACATATTATTTAAAGTTCTCTCTTTCTCCATGAATATACTCTGAAACTTAAAAGTGGTAGATTATGTGTTTTCAGCATATCATTTTGAGTTTCTCTTGCATTTATTCTTTTCATTCCATTCAAATATCAGCAGTTTATGGCATTGTGAAGGCTTTCATTATATCAGATTATTGAGGGTATTAAGTAACTGAATTCCAAGGGTCTTAAACAGAGGCCATTTGATATGGTAATTGTGACATATATTTATAAAATGTCTTAAGCATTGATTCCTTACCACAGCCAAGGGATTTTTTCTTGAGATTCAACATTTTCTGGCGTCGTTGCCAGGGACGAAGAAACGAAGTTTATTTTTCCCTAAGTTTTTCACATTAGTTCCTTTGGATGTTCAATGAGGAAATATTGGGTTGTATTTGTTATTTTCAAAATTTTGGCTTACAAAAGACCTCACACGAGGTAGGATACCTCATAGTAGATATTCCATGCTTCGTCAGATCTAGAAAGATTGGTTTCCAAAAGGACTCAAAAACCTCAAACTCCTTCAACACCTGATCCTACATTTTCTGCTCCTGGCAGCAGTTCTCGTAACCCTTTGTTTGAAGATATTTCCAAGGAACTCTCTTTCTTGGAACAAGAGTTTCCTTCCACACCCATTTATTTTCAAGGAACTGAGTTAGAAGAACATTATTTTGAGTCTGTTTCTTTTACCTTCACTCAAGCTCAACCAAATATAGTTTATGGTTCTTCTTCCATTGTTCATCAACCCACTCCCATATCAAGTTTACCTCCACCTTCATTCACTTTCACAGCAGGTTCATTTGCCTCAACGACCCAAGGAGAAATTAACCAAGGTGTAAAATTTAAATATGGAAGCACCAGCCTTTTTGTTGAACATATATGCTCCACTAAATCTTGCACAACCAATGAACGCCATGCCTCAAGAATACCTCAAATTACTTCCTCATTTCACTGGAGAAAATGAAGAACCTGCAGAACAATATTTCCCTTTTTCTTGCACTTTTGTTGAGAATTTGAATGTAGAACACCTGGATGTTGTGATGAAACTATTTGTGCAGTCTCTAGACGGAGAGGCTATAAAATGGTTCAAAGGTTTACCAAATGGTTCAATAAATTACTGGGAAGAGTTAGAAAATAGATTCACTCAGAGATGGGGAGAAAAGAGAGATCATGGTTACTCATTGATAGAGTTTAATGCAATTAAAAGAAATCCTAATGAAGACATTTCTGAGTTTGTAAAAATATTCAACAAATTGTACAATAGTTTACCTATAGAGATGAAGGCCCCCTTGTAGGAGCAAAGGTAGTTTTTGTTGCAGATTTTGAAGCTGATTTTAGCTTTACATTGAGAAAAATAAGAGCCCCTACTCTTGAACAGATACAAACAGACGCTTTAAATATTGAAGCTAATATGACTACAACTGGAAAGGCAAAAGGGAAACAGCTAGTCCAAGAGAAGGGGAAAGGAAAAGAAGAATCATCGCAATATTTGAGGATAGAAGATATGGCAAGGGTAATAAAAAATATGACAAATAAGCTATCTAAGATAGAAGTGGAAAATAAAAACTCCCAAAGGCACGTACAACAAAACCGAGGGGGGTTCAACCCTCAATTCAAAAGACATCCCTTGCAAATTTTGCAGAGGGAAAGAAGAGATCACGACCAGGTTCAAGCACCATTGTATATAGAAGCAACACCCACAGAGCCAGCAGAAGATGACCAAAGGGAGACCAAGGATCAAGTATCTGCTATGTATGCAATAGAAGAGGATGAAGAGGAAGATTATGAGGGAGAATATGTTGAAGCTAAAGTATCTTTTTATCAAGATGAAATGGATAAATACTGTAAACAATTCACAGACTTCATGCAAGCTGAGTTACATAAAAAGTATGATTTAAGGTCTAGAAAGAGATCTAGAGTGTAGGATAATGAAGGTGAAAACAAGGTTCCATTCCTCCTCGAATGGCGACTCCACAACGAAAGGACCCTGTGAAACGAGTCGGTAATGGTAAATAACCTACAAACTCACTTAAGAGAACAAATGTGCAGCAGGCTGAATCTTCCCAGGACAAATCAGTTGACACTAATATTTTGGAGAGAGTTTTTCTTGTACTCAAAAAAGCGGTAGATTCTAGAAAGAGTGAAGAAAAACTTGAAAACGTTGTTCAGAAAACTTATGCCTTTAGTTTGGCAAAAGAGTTGGAGAAGGTTAAAATTCAGGTACCTCTTCTAGAATTGGCTAAAATACCAGCTTACAAAAAATAAATTTCAATGTTTATTAATCTCACATAGGTGGAAGATATAAGTGACACGGTGAACCTACAAGAATAAAAGCCAGTGGTCACCTTTGGCCCTCATGTAGAAGAATTAGATCCTTCTGTTCCACCCTTCTATATTTCTATGTTGCTTCATGATTTTACTCACATAATTGCATGTTGGACTCAGGAGCATCCCATAACCTCATGCCATTGTCTGTTATGAAGGAACTTAACCTGCAGATTACCAAACCTTATAGGGATCTGTATTCATTTGATTCCAAAAGGGTGAAATGTGTTGGGCTGATTAAAGATGTAGTGTTTTTGTTGGCACAAATCCCTACAAAGAGTATATTCATGGATGTAGTGGTTGTAGACATCCGAGCAAGGTTTGGAATGCTCCTGTCAAGGTCTTGGGGAGCTAATTTGGGAGGTGTACTAAAGTTAGATTTCACTTATGCTATCATTCTAGTTTTTAATGGGGAAGAAAGGACATTGTACAGGGAAACAAGGTTTGTGAAGACCACCTCTAAGAAAGATGCAGGAAATTCCCCCATTTATAATCAAGCAACAGAAGATATTTCTTGTTTCATGTTGCATGAATATGCAGAATTTGTTGAAGACACAGGGAAGCAACTATCTTCAGCAGTTGTAAATAACGATATGCACTCAAAGAATATTTGGAATTTCTACTTTGATGGCGCCTACTCCAAGGAAGGTGTAGGTGCAATATTCTTGTTAATATCACCAGAAGGTAACCTCATGCCATTCTCTTTTAAACTAGAATTTGATTCAACAAACAATGTGGCTAAATATGAGGCCTTAATCTCAAGCCTTCAAGTTGCTAAATAGATGGGGGTTCAATGTATTTTAATTTATGGTGACTCTGAGTTGATAATATGGGAGATCAAGAATCATTCTCAAACCAAGCATCCGAGATTAAGATCGTATAGGAATGAATTTTGGGATCTGATAGAAAACTATTTTGAAGCCTTCAATCTTCAGTATATTCCGAGGGATCTGAATATATTGGCCAATTATTTAGCAGTTGCAGCCAGCACCTTCAAACCTCCCATAAATCCCAGGCTAAGGTACGAAATTGAATTTAGACATAGATCTTCTATCCCTGACAATGTGAAACATTGGCAGGTGTTTGATGATGATGAACAGATAAATCAGTTCCTGACAATGATGCTAAGATAGACCAAGAGGAAGAAAAAATAGAGTAGAGAGAAAAAATTAGAAACCTCAAGTAGTCAATAGGTGAACAGAATATTATCCAATTGAAAGATAATGTGCTCCATAGAGGGTTGGTTCCCCTTGAAATATTATTTGATGCTAATGATTTTGTTTTTGATTCGAAGAAAACACATCAAGAAGAAGAGATGGAAGATTGTAATTTGGGAAGTCAACAGGAGCCCAAAATAGTGAATTTTTTCAAGGGGTTCCCAAAAACTACAAAGAAAGATACATTGATCTCTTTAATAAATATATAGATGTCTTTTCCTGGCCATATGAAGACCTGAAAACATATGACAAAGGTGTAATTCAGCATAAGATTCCCTTGAAAGAAGGATTCAAACCACACAAATAGAAGCTCAAACAAATCAATCCACTGTTGCTAGCTCCAACCGAAAAGGAAGTGAAGAAACTTTTGTAGTCGAAAATTTTAGTCCCTCTCTGATATTCAGACTGGGTTTCTAATCTGGTCCCTGTAAGAAAGAAGAATGGAGAGATAATATTGTGTGTAAACTTCAATAATCTGAACCGAACATCTCTAAAAGATAATTATCCTTTGCCAAAAGTGGATTATGTCTTACAGAAGGTGACAGGAGCTCACAAGGTGTCTATGGTTGACAGATTTTCTGGGTACAATTAGGTAGTGGTAGAAAAAGAAGATAAGAAGAAGACTTCTTTCACGACGCCCTGGGGCACCATCATGTATGCGAGGATGCCATTCGGCCTTTGTTGGCAATATGATGTAGAGTGTTGTCCTTGATGGCAACCCACTTGATGAAGATGATGACAACCTACTTAATGAAGTTGTTCTTGATGCTTGATGAGTTTATTAATGATGTAAATCTGATGTTCTATAGGTAGCTCAGAAGGACCAGAGAAAGAAATCTTCAATGTGTGCCAGAACAATGATGAAAAGTGTATGTTACAAGGCATACGCGGGTTTGCTAAGGAGAAGGCGCGTATGCATGCGGAAAAGTACGTGCCAAGTCGCGTATGATCAATTTCGCTCTAAATGTGTAAAACCAGGGGTTACTACCATGGTATTGACCCATTGTATTGAGCGTTGGATTGTCTATGTGATCCCGTCTAGGAATACCATCAGAATTAATGTGGTTTTGGCTCATGGTATTGACAAAGGCTAAATCTATATAAGGAGAAGAGAATCATTATGCAAGAGTGTGGAATATGTCTGGGTTTTAATGAATACTTCTCTTTGAAGTATATCTGTATGGAATGGGTAACAGTTGAATGATAGATCTGATTTCTTCATGCACCAGTGAAGAAAATGATGAAGAGGGATCTCTAGATCTGAAATGTATTTGTATCTTCTAGATCTGTTTATGGAATGTTTAGATCTGAGATGAGGCGAACATGTTTCTGAAGTGAAGGGTAAAATCTGAGATATGCATCTGTTCTGAAGAATTGTGCTGACCTAAAATGTCTGAAGATCTATACGCAAGTTTGTAACAGAGTAAGCACGTATATACGCGGGTTGGATTAAGAGAAAGCGTGTATGGGTTGTGAAATTAGTTTTGTAATATGTGCAGATGTATACGTGGGTTTATATACATGAAAGCGCGTATATACGCCGGATCAGTGAAAAGAAAGCGCGTATGAAAACTAGGGTTTGCTGAAGTATGTGGTATGAAATGTATGATCTGTTCTGCTGTATTACTGCTATCTGTCTATGTTGTATCCATACAGATCTGGGTTTTCTGAATATTGATTATGTTGCTGACTATGTTGAGAAAAGATCAAGTTGTTGATTGATTGGTTGATAACTCATTGAATGAAATGATAAGGGTATAAGTTTCAGTTTGATGTATGATTGAGCTTAAATGTGTGGAGTGAGTCCAGTCTGAAAATATGATGAAAAGTGGCCTGCAAGTTGTGATCTATTAAAGCTATTGGATCCACTATGAAAATTGATGAAACGTGGTCCATGGTGGTGCTAAGGGTTGTAGCCTTCAGTCAGGGGGTTGTAGCTCCCTTCCAGGTGAGGCTAGTAAACAAGAGCAGGGGGTTGTAGCTCCCTTTCAGGTGAGGCTGGTAAACGAGAGCAGAGATCGTAGCCCTTCCGTAGAGATGTCGGTAAACAAGAGTGGTGGGGGTTGTGGCTCCTTCCAGGAGAGGCCGATAAATGAGAAAAGGTCAGAGCCTCTTCACAGTGGGTGCCTGCGTGGTGGTATGAGTCTGCGCCAGTACATGGTTGTAACATGTTTTCTTTATATAATAAATATTGAATACTGAGACGACGACAGCGGTGGTTTTCTCCCAACTTGGGTTTCCACCTTAAATCTTGGTGTTCTTGTGTGATTCTTATGTGTGATGGTTTATTCTTTTATTACTGCACATGCTTACTATTATCTAATCATCAGAAGAATGAATGTTGCATAGATCTAAGTAAAGAATTAATGGCATAATAAGATCTCTGTATATACGCGAGTTTTATGAAGGATATCCGCGTGTATACGCTAGTTGGCTTCAGCAAAGTAGCGTATGGGTTTTTAGAGAATGAAAAAGTAAAAGTTTGAGTAAGTCCTAAATACTGATTCACCCCCCCCCCCCCCCCCCCCTCTCAGTATTTTTCCCAACAATTGGTATCAGAGCAGGTCCTTCTACAGAAGCTTGATCGCTTGAAGGAGATCCGTCGAAATGGGAAGTCATGAAGGGGTAATGTCTATAAGGCCACCTCTATTCAATGGAAATAATCTGTTGTTCTGGAAGATACGAACAAAAGCATATCTGCAAAGTCTTGGTGCAGAAGTATGGGCAATCGTGGAAGGAGGTTATCAGTATCCGGCAAGTATTCCTACTGATGCAGCAGAAAGGAAGAAATATGAAATCAATGCCAAAGTCATCAATGTCTTATTAGGAAGCATGTCTAAACCAGAATTTGCTAAAGTGATGCAGCTAAATTCAGCAAAATAAATATGGGACGAAATCATTCTGAGCTATGAAGGAGATACAAAGGTAAAAAGTGCAAAACTCCAAACTCTCAGAATTGAATATGAAAATTTAAGGATGCATAGTGATGAGATTATTGCCAGTTTCTTTTTACGTCTAGATGATATTGTAAATCGTATGAGAAGTTTGAGTGAAACCATAACCAATACTACTTTGGTGGAAAAAGTCTTAAGATCTTTAACTTCAAAATTTGAGTCAAAAGTGTCAGCTATTGAAGAAAGGCAAGATCTGCAAACTCTTACTATTGTTCAACTACATGGTATTATGACTGCTTATGAAATGAGACAAGGAGGTCCCTCTCAAATCAAATAAGTTGTTTTTAAGGCGTGTGCAAAAGGAAAAGAAAAGGAAGTTGTCAAGGAATCAAGTTATATATCAGAAGAAGAAGAAGCAAATTGTGTAAGGAGACTCCAACCAGGTACTGGAAGATTCAAAGTTAAGCTACCCTTCAAGTGTTTTACTTGTGGGAGAGTTGGTCATTATGCTGCTAAATGTCCTTATGAAGAAAATCATGATAAAGGGAAACAATTTGAAAAGAGAAAGAGTTATTATACAAATGAAGATAATGATGAGGACGAAGAAGATTCTGACCAAGATCTACAAGTGCTCATGGCAAGGAAGCAAAAGAAGAAGGCTACTCAAAAGGAGATACCTCAGAAAACATGTGCAGCAGAAAATGAAGAAGAGGAAACAGGTATTGATTGTTGTTCTTGTGATTCACCTTCTTGTGCATGCAATGGTGAAGATAGTGAAAGTAACAATATAAGTCTAGAAGCAAATCTCAAGATCAATGATGAAAGAAATGATTGGAATCAATTTCATAAGAGAGAATCTATCTACAAAGAGATGATCTCTAGAATGAATGAACAGAAAGAAATATTGAATGGACAGATAGACAAGTATCAAAAGTTGTATGTTTATGCAACCAATCGAAGTGAAAGACTTGAAGCAGAAATCATCTCTCTCAAAGAAGATCTAGAAAAATCAAATAAGAAGAATGAAGAACCCCTGTCATTTGAAAAGGAAGGACTTGAAGCAGAAATCATCTCTCTCAAAGAAGATCTGGAAAAATCAAATAAGAAGAATGAAAAGCTATTACAAACATGTGAAGAACAAGAAAATTGGTTGAAGGAAGAAATTTTAAAATTGAATGATCAAGTAGAAGAAGGAAAAAGGGTCGAAGAAAGCATGATGAAGCAATGCCAAATATTGGAGGTTGAGGTAAACATTCTCAAAGGTAAATTAGAAGAAAAGGATAAACTCTTGAGGTTTCAAGATAGTACTAAGATTCTGAACAATATTCTTAGTAATCAAAGGTCTCCTGCTATTAAACTTGGTCTTGGTTTTCATGAAACTGTTAAAGGAGTATCTAGTTCACAAGGAAGTGCTAAAGATTCAAAGGATGTCAATGAAAAACCTGAAGAGTTGAAAGAAACAAGAAGTCAACCGACAATCATGAACACTCAAAGGAAATCATTCAATAATGTTGAATGCTTTAAATGTCATAATTATGGGCATGTTGCAGTCAATTGCAGAAGCAGATTGTTTCAGTCACAAACAAACAGATTCTACACAGAAAGGTACTCTGGTTTCTTCAAGGGATATTGTTTTTCATGCAGCAAGTATGGTCATAAAGCAGTTGATTGCAATAGAAGGAAGAATATAACAACACATTATGATCCTTATCCTTACTTTTCTGGTCACATAAGATGCTATACTTGTAACAAGTATGGACATGTAGAAAAAGAATGCAGGATGAATAGATCTGAGAAATTGGAGAACTTCCAGCACACAATAAGAAATTTCAAACAAAGCTGGAAAAAGAAGGAAGACCGGTCAGAAACGTAGGGAATATTGACCCTACTGCAGTCATCCGCTTCTAAAGCTTACTTCTCATAATGACTGCAGGAATGATGTGAGATACATCATAGAGATTAGTAATGTATCATCACAGGGGGAGCAATGTATGATGATTCTCATGGTTGATTTGGTAATTCTGGTTATGTTTATTTCTAACAGTGCATCTGTTGTGAAGAAGACAGGTACAAGTGGTACAAATTCAGGGGGAGAAGAAGGTGTGTGAAATTTTCAGTATTTCACTTTCCATATGCTAGTTTAATGAAGTAAAGTCGCGTATACACGCGAGTTACAGTGGAGACAGTCGTGTATGCATTTATGATAAGAAAATTAGTATGACAGCTGAAGATCAGGAACACAGGTTCAGGGGGAGCATCAGTCTGACTATTAATGATTGCATTATTGACATTATATCTGCTTATGTCTCAGTTCTAAATGATGATGACATGATACATGATTTATTATGATGAGTTTATGGATGAGCCCTGTTTGTTTTTTGCTGAAAAGTATTCCTTGCTTTCACACATGAATGAGATGTAAGTCTTATGATTCAGAGATACAGACAGATCATGCAGAGATTGTTGCTGATGAATTTCTATTGAAAGTATTTAGGTTGCACAAGCTAAGGAGGAGCCTTGGTCATATGGAAAGGATGTGTGGATGCACATTTTCAGGGGGAGCATTAGCCTTGCTAAGTATAATGCATTGTTGGCATTATGATGGTTCTAAAATATGATCTCTCTCTTGAGGTCTTTCTAGTATTGGTGATAAAAATTCATATTTGTAATTTGATAAAAAGGTCATGTTGAGACCTATGATGTAAAATTGTAATATTCAGTCATGTAAGGACTTGAGTCAAAGTGTGTAAACCCACTTGGTTGGGTACTTGAGTCTCATATGTAAATCCACTTGATTGGATCTTTGATGTAAGTATGAGTCCTTGGTGATAGGAAGGTCGTAGAGTCATGTACTTCATTGGAAAATATGTTTGAACATTCAGCATGAACTCAGGGGGAGCATGGTAACTTTAGTGTACATCAGTTCTACAATGCTCTTCTTTCTACATGAGGGGAAAAACCTTGTGTTGGTTTTGATCCACCCTTTGCCCTTGATGTCAAAGGGGGAGAGTGACACGGTGTTTGAATAGGGGAAGAATATCATTATGCTTAATGTATCTATCTGTTGTGGTGATCAAACACCATCGTGGTTGCCATCAAGTCCAAAGGGGGAGATTGTTGGCAATATGATGCAGAGTGTTGTCCTTGGTGGAAACCCACTTGATGAAGATGATGACAACCTACTTAATGAAGTTGTTCTTGATGCTTGATGAGTTTATTAATGATGTAAATCTAATGTTCTACAGGTAGCTCAGAAGGACTAGAGAAAGCAATCTTCAGTGTGTGCCAGAACAATGATGAAAAGTGTATGTTACAAGGAATACGTGGGTTTGCTAAGGAGAAGGCGCGTATGCACGCAGAAAAGTACGTGCCATGTCGCATATGATCAATTGCGCTCTAAATGTGTAAAACCAGGGGTTACTACCATGGTATTGACCCATTGTATTGAGCGCTGGATTGTCTATGTGATCCCGTCCAGGAATACCATCGGAAGTAATGTGGTTTTGGCTCATGGTATTGACAAAGGCTAAATCTATATAAAGAGAATAAAATCATTCTACAAGAGTGTGGAAGATGTCTAGGTTTTAATGAATATTTCTCTTTGAAGTATATCTGTATGGAATGGGTAACAGTTGAATGATAGATCTGATTTCTTAATGCACCAGTGAAGAAAATGATGAAGAGGGATCTCTAGATATGAAATGTATTTGTATCTTCTAGATCTATTTATGGAATGTTTAGATCTGAGATGAGGCGAACATGTTTCTGAAGTGAAGGGTAAAATCTGAGCTATGCATCTGTTCTGAAGAATTGTGCTGACCTAAAATTTCTGAAGATCTATACGCAAGTTTGTAACAGAGTAAGCGCGTATATACGTGGGTTGGATTAAGAGAAAGCGCGTATGGGTTGTGAAATTAGTTCTGTAATATGTGCATATGTATACATGGGTTTATATACATGAAAGCGTGTATATACGCCGGATCAGTGAAAGGAAAGCGCGTATGAAAACTAGGGTTTGCTGAAGTATGTGGTATGAAATGTCTGATCTATTCTATTGTATTACTGCTATCTGTCTATGATGTATTCATACAAATATGGGTTTTATGAATATTGATTATGTTACTGACTATGTTGAGAAAAGATCAAGTTGTTTGATGATTCATTGAATGAATTGATAAGGGTATAAGTTTCAGTTTGATGTATGATTGAGCTTAAATGTGTGGAGTGGGTCCAGTTTGAAAATATGATAAAAAGTGGCCTGCAAGTTGTGATCTATTGAAGCTATTGGATCCAGTATGAAAATTGATGAAACGTGGTCCATGGTGGTGTTGAGGGTTGTAGCCTTCAGTCAGGGGGTTGTAGCTCCCTTCCAGGTGAGGCTGGTAAACGAGAAGCAGGGGGTTGTAGCTCCCTTCCAGGTGAGGTTGGTAAACGAGAAGCAGGGGGTTGTAGCTCCCTTCCAGGAGAGGCTGGTAAATGAAATCAGGGGGTCGTAGCTCCCTTCCAGGAGAGGCTGGTAAACGAGAGCAGGGGGTTGTAGCTCCCTTCTAGGAGAGGCTGGTAAACGAGAAAAGGTTGTAGCCTTCTGCAGGTGGGTGCCTGCATGCTGGTATGAGTCTGCGCCAGTACATGGTTGTAACATGTTTTCTTTATATAATAAATATTGAAGACTGAGATGACGACATCGGTGGTTTTCTCCTGACTTGGGTTTCCACCTTAAATCCTAGTGTTCTTGTGTGATGCTTATGTGTGACGGTTTATTCTGTTATGACTGCACATGCTTACTGTTATCTAATCATCAGAAGAATGAATGTTGCATAGATCTAAGTAAAGAATTAATGGCATAATAAGATCTCTGTATATACGTGAGTTTTATGAAGGATATCTGCGTGTATACGCTAGTTGGATTCAGCAAAGTAGCGTATGGGTTTTTAGAGAATGAAAAAGTAAAAGTTTGAGTAAGTCCTAAATATTGATTCACCCCCCCCACCCCCCCCTCTCAGTATTTTTCCCAACAGCCTTATGAACATGGGTGCAACATTTCAGAGGGCAATGGACATAGCCTTTGTGGGTGACAGGTTCGTAGTTATATACCTGGATGATGTAACTATTTTCTTAGGGTCAGATGATGAACACTTGGAGCATTTGTAAAAACCTTTTCAGAAGTGCAGAAATTTTGGTCTATCATTAAATCCCAAGAAATCTTTATTTGCCTTAGAAGAAGGTAAATTATTGGGTCACGTAGTTTCTAAACAAGGAGCAAAGATTCACCTAGCAAGGGTGGAGGCCATTCACGTGATTCCTTTACCCAGAATCAAGACAGATATCTAGAGATTCCTGGGAAAAATAAACTTTCTGAGAAGATTTGTGCCCAATTATGCTGAGATTGTGAGGAATATAACATATATGTTGAAGAAAAATGCAGAAGTGAAATGGGATAGGGAAGCAAGAGATGCATTTTCTAGAATAAAGGAAGCAATGCAGGAAGCTCCAATTCTGATTAGTCCAGACTATCAAAAGGCCTTTTAGGTATTCTCATTTTCATCCCCAACTACTATTGTTGTTGTGTTGTTACAGAAAAATGAAGATAGTAAGGAGCAACCAGTTTCATTTTTCAGTAAAGTCCTCCGAGATGCTGAGCTCAAATACAATATTATGGAGAAACAATTATACGCCTTGGTAAAAGCACTAAAAGCCTTCAGGACTTATGTGTTACAGTCCCAAATAACTTCTTATGTTCTTAATTCTATTGTGAAAGACGTGTTGGTCCAAAGTGATGTTGAAGGAAAAAGGGGGAAGTGGATAGTAAAAATCCAAGAGTATGATTTGGACATCAAACCCACCAAGCTGGTCAAGGGATAGGGGTTAGTGAAGTTGTTGACAGAGACAAATTTTCAAGCTTGAGAATTAATCTGTTGGCACTAGTGGATGGAGCTATTAGTGAAGAAGGTCAAAGCAAGTCCAAAACAGGTATTCAATATAATTTTTGTGCTCTGATTGGTATAAAGATATTGTACATTACATGTGTTCCTTTTCCTTCCCAACTTCACTAAATAGAGAAAAATACAGATCTCTCAAGCTCAAATCTCAGCCATATGTACTTATTGTAGAAGTGAAGCTATAGTGGAAATATCCTGCTGGTATTTTTCTGTTATGTTTGACCGAAGCAGAATCTGTTGAAGTCACCAAACAATATCATGAAAGTCTATGTGGAGGATAATATAGCTGGAAGGTCACTGCTTGTAAATTTATCAAGTCGGTTTTCTATTGGCCAAACCTGTTTGTAGATGTTTACATACATTTCATAAGTTGTCAGAAGTGTCAGTTGTTTGCTGAAAAGGAAAAACTTGCTCCATTACTTCTCATCCCTGTATTTATTGAAGAACCTTTCAGGCAATGGGGATTGGATTTTATTGGAGAGTTCAATCCACCATCAAGTGGAAAGTTGTTACTCTAAAATTTGTCACCATGACATTTAGCTGTCTATATGGGTTCATGATTACCTATGTATTGCTCCCTTAGAGGTTCAAAATCATAAAGTTCCTAAATCAAGTCTTAGAATTGGGGAAAAAGCTTATTAAAACCCTAAAAAGCCTAACTCCACACTTTTCCTAGTCATTTCCTACGGTACCACGGTTTATTGCTATAAAAACTGCGGCACATCCCGCACATTCTTCTCATTAAAATTGTGGACCCTCGCAAAAGGTAAAATAAAAAGAAAAGTAAGTTCTAGAAGCCTAGTTGGTCGAATATTCCCCAGCTGGGGCCTTCTAGAAGCGCTATCTGGTCGAGCTTCACCCCTTCTATTCATGAACCTTTATCCCTTCATAAATGGAGCTATCCCTTGGTTTTTGGAACTAAAATCCCATGATGAGAGGGCTTTATCCCTTCCTTATTGGAAATGAAACTAACTTCCTTCAGCTATAAATTGAAACCATGTTTCAGTCTCAAGGTTAATTAGAACTTGGTAGTTTTGAGGTGAATTGCTGAAGAAATTATACTCTCCACATTTGGCATCATTGGCATGAGAGAGATTACATACTCATGGCCATAGTTTCATGCTAATTCAGAGAGCTTGATTCTTGTCAAACTGAGGAAAATGGCTCATTAGGGGAATTTTGAGGTCTAAAATGAGCTTCCTAAGAAAAATGTACAACAAAAATAAAATTTATAAGAACCAATAGGATCCAAGATGATGATGTCAACCATGGGGGATGATTCACCATTTTTTAAGTAAAAGGGTAAAAAGATTAAAAAATAATAAAATAATAAAACTATTTTTTCAACTCGTATTTTCAACTTATCTCCCAAATTTTTTACTCAAATTTTGAGCAGGAGTACTCGTTGGATGCAAAATTTAATTCATCATCCAAGGAGTACCCATGTTGCATACTTTTGATGGGTCCTGCTACACGAAAATGGAGAAATACATGAAAAATGTTATTACAATCACGTTTTTCATATATTTCTCATTTTTCATGTAGCAGGACCCATCAATTAAATTTTTCATCCAGCAGTATATAAAATTTTGTTGGGAGATAATCTAGTTGAAAATGCCTTCATTTCCCTCTAAAATTTGATGATGTCATCAAATCTTATTTTATTATTTCCACTATTATTTTATAATTTCCTTAGGAGACTCATTTTAGACCTCAAAATCCCCCTAATATGTTCGGGACCCCGGAAGAACCTATACAAATATCAAGGCGTCAAGGTTGTAAGGTTTCTTCTTTTCATTCAAAGTTAATACAAATGGATTCTATTTTCTCATTAAGTTGTTCATGTATCTTTTGAATAATTTAATTCTTGAATTCCTTGATCACGAAGATAGATTATTTCTTTTGAATTATCATATCTTGCAGATGCTTTTGATCCCTTTCGCTTGTCTTTGATTTCAGATCTTATTCGCTAGATTGATATCTTCTGGAACGATTGGATTGAAGATCGAATAAGCGGTAGACTTCTAGTAGGATCATCTCTCCATAGTTAATTAATAAATCTTAAGCATAATGGTATAGAGAAAATGGTCGACATTTGTCTGTTTATTTCTAGATATCTTTAGGATACTAGAGAGATCTCTCTTGCCCACAAGAGGGATTTGTTCGTCTAACAAAATGGCGACTCTGCTGGGGAAAATCTGAACTTAGTTTTCTTTTTCATTTTTCAATTTGACTTTTGAAAGGTTTCTTTGATTTTGATTAGCTCAAAACTGGGTTGGGTAGAAGACTTAATAGAATCCCTGACTGTGAATCTATATTTTTATTTTTTCTTTTTTTTGTTCCTGCCTTCCGCACTTTTTATTTAAAAATAGAGCGGTAGACTCTACAGATTTTAGTAGAATATAGCGCGGTACCGCACCTTGTTCCATCAAAAACTGCGGACTTCTTAAAAATTTTTGAAAAAGTAAAAATTATGTTTTCTGGAACCCAATTACTTGATTCTCTGTTATTTTCCCAACTTCTCTTGACTGTCAAAGTCTTCTGTGAGAATTTATTTCAGCAATTTATGTGTTTGAAGTGATCTTTTAAGCTAGTTTGCATTTTCTGAGTGATTGTTTGCCTTGTTTTTCTATTTCTCTTAATCATAATTTTTTTGTATACCTCAGCTACTTGGTATGTCATTATTTTTCTGTTGAGCCCTTGAAATTGATGCAATTATTACTCTTATGAAAATTTGATTTTATTTTCATTTTCAAACTTAGAAAACCTTTTAGCTTGTGAAGGTCTAAATTTCACTTTAAAACCATTGTTGGATGTTTTGATTTCTTGCTAATATAAGCAAGAAATTCTTCATTAGATTACAAACTGAGCATAAACATCCTCAAAACTTTTAGATAGGATTCAAAATTAGAGTTTTTCTTTTGGTTTTGAATTTTATGTTTTTTAAGAAAAAGTTTTAGTTTTATTTTGGGAGAAGTTTGATTCTAGTTTCGTATTTGAATGATAGAAGGAATTTCATTTTGAACGAGTGATTTCTCTTTTGTGAAATTGAGTTTTCAACGAATTTTCTTCTTTTCAAAGTTTCTTGTTTATCAATAGAAGAATTGATGTTTTAAGAAGTTATTGAAATCTCTCAAATATTTTCTCTAAATAGGTTTCATTGAAAAGAAATGAGTTGCTTTTCATATAGATTCATTTTAATAATTTTTTGAGTCGAGTCATTAAACATCATCGAAGTTTCACTTCCACACCTTTTGACCTAAGAAACGGCCAAACTAAAATTAACGCTTAATTAAAATCAATCTAGAAATTTTTATGTTTTATAGGGCTCTTTTCCACCAACATAGCTTAGGCTAGTGTTTTGGAATAGGTTGTAGTTAACTTTCCAAGGCAGTTCAAACAAACAAGTAGTAAATCTTATGGTAGGAAAATCCAATTGTAGCATGTATGCTCTGGGAAGTTCCTCTTAAAGGAGTTAAGAACGAGATCATATCTGAACCAGTGAGGTAATCATACCTATTTCATTGGGAACGATAGAGGATGTGCACATATTAAAAATGGTAAACCTCAGATAGACCATTGTCGAGGATCCTAGGGTCACTTGTCGGTAAACCTTGGATTATGTCAAGGAGCCTTCAAGGGGATTGAGCTTGTTACTCCGCCCTTGCATGTATATCAGATCGTAGACTATCCCCCCAGGTATATGTGTTCCTGTTGGTGACCTTAGTGGCCATAAACTTTAGGATTCTTTCTCAAGGTGACGGTGGAGGGAAGGTCCCACTGTACCTAGAACAGACGTCAGCTAGACTCACTTAGACTCTCTGGAGGGTTCTCTTCACTCAAGATGGTTTAAGTGGAGAAACTTGCATCGGTCTGTTTCATTAAGCAGGTTTTCGAGGTAACTGTTCCAACCGCCATTTCTACATTAAAATTCTACGATGTTGGATTTCATCACCAACTAGTGTTCTTAGTGTGGGAATATATTGTTTGTGTGTGGTTTGATATCTTATATTTTCTAGGTGTATGATTCATTTGGTTGTTTCCTTAGAGACTTTAGGATTTTTATTAAAATTTTCTTTGATTGCGTGTGATTAAAATTTTTAATCATGGCTAAATTACCGAGACAATCACGTAGAATGTAGGGGAAACCCCCTGAATATACACCAAGCCAATTAGAAAGACTTAGATCTGAAAGAGGACAAACATCTGGGACTGGGTCAATAGAACAGAAGAAACATCTATAATTATTCATCCTGATTACAAAGTAGATCAACCACAACCAGCAGAGTTTGCTCCTCAGAAAATTTTGATTTCCGAATTAGCTGAATTTGCTTCTACAACAAGTGAATTATCATCTACTGAACCTGAAATTTTTGAGCCAGAAATTGAACCTGCTACATCTTAACCTACTTTAGATTTTGTTACTCCAACCCCTGGTAATACTGATTCACCTAGAGTGAAGACTCGGATCACAAAAGATCTTCCTCCTGGTCTCATTAGTATTGAAGAAGTTACTGACACTGAAGAAGAAGTAGTTCTTCCTTCGGCTCAGGAAACTTTAGATCTTATAGAATGTGAATCAATTTTTTATAGTCCTTTTAGACAAGACACTTGGTATTCTTCATTGACGGACTTTCTACAGAACGTTGGTCTAAATTATTCGCCACCCTGAATTCCATTTCCTTCTACACCGAGAGTTTATAGATCTCCTTTAAACATGTTTGGTGAGTCATCCATGTTTTCATAATCTCCAGAAACATATTTGTATGGTGGCCCTTTAGTTCCTACAGGATACCAGTTGCTCTCTGGTACTTTCTTAGGGGCATCTCCTTTTCTCGATAAACGTACGCTATCATCTAGATTACATGAATCAAATACCGAAACTGTAAATGCGAAACAAATTTATATGATGTCTGGAAACATTCCAAACCCTGACCCTCAAGGTAGTAATTTAAAGCTTGGGGGGCAACCTCAAGTTAGTAATTTACAACCTGGGGGGAAACCTCAAGGTTAGTACATGCCTCAAGGTTAATATCAACCTCAAGGGCAATACGTGCCTCAAGTTCAATACATGCCTCAAGGTCAATATCCACCTCAAGGTCAGTATCCAACTCAGGGTCCACAACCTCCTTTAGGGCAGCAATTCTACCCAGAACAACAATTGTATCCTAGAGGTGGGAATTATCCATTAAATTATCCAACTTATGTTCCAAATTATCAGCCTAGTTATGGTCCTTATTATCCATAACCTTCTATTGGACCTTCGTATCCCGGACATAATACAGTGCGGGATCCGTCTCAAGCTCAACAGAATTTACAACCTAATATGCAAGTACCTTATTATCAGCCTGGACAACTGATTGGTTATACTCACGTTCAACAACCTGTCCAACATGTTCAACCTACTGTTCAGGTACCTACATTAGGTAATGTTCAACATCGCGGTCCTAGTACACCTAGAACTCTGACCCACACTGCTGCGCCAATTTCTGTTCAGCCTACTACACCTATTCCTAAAGTATCAACAACTCCTATTTCTATGGCCCCTCGGGTATCAGTACCAATTCCTCAAGTTTTTGTTCCACAGTCTGGACCTGCACCCTAGACTACTATTCAAATTCCCACAAGACAATATGGTACAAGTGCGGTTATAACAAGCCAGCCTTAGTTTACTTATCAACCTTACCAAGGGCCATATCAATATGGACCTGTAGCGCAAAATCCAGTATATCAACCATACCCTGGGTATACGTACCAAACACCTTCTCAACCCCAATATGGTTCGGTTAATCCTGGTTATCCAGGGGGCATACCGATTCCCAATGCACAAGCTATTCTAGGATATCCTAGATATCCTCCTCCTAGAACTGGTATAGTTTCACAAGACCCTAACTGTTTGTTACCATTCATAGCAACTTTGGATTTACCTGATTTATCGCGCCTTATGAATGATCCAATCTATTATCTTTTATAGTGGCTGCCAATGCTAAATAAGTTAACCAGTGATATTTCGAAATTTGAAGGAAAATCAAGAGAGGACCCTTCTAACCATGTCATGACTTATCACCTCTGGTGTGCATCCAACTCTTTGATTGACGATTCGATTCGATTAAGACTTTTTCAAAGAACACTCATAGGATTAGCAGTTAAATGGTACATTGAACTGCCACGAGGCTCCTTTAACAATTTCAATGCCTTAGCAACTGCCTTCTTAACTCATTTTCAGTTGCTAGTCAGATACGAAAATGGCACAGAATTATTAACTTCACTAAAAAAATATATGTCTACTTACATATCAGATCACATACATGAATGGAGACGCAGAAGATGTTTGGTGAAAGTTTTTATCACATATCAGATATTGGCAGAATGGTTTATAATATCATTACTACCAAAAATCACTGAAGATGTAGCTAAAGGAGGAGTTGTTACAGAAGAACAAGTCATCTCTCAAGCTCAGTATCTTGACTTGGTATATACCCAGTCAGGTACTTTGTATGAGAAAATTATGGATTTACCGTGTCCTGGTCAGATAACAACAACTCCTTCAGACTCTCATGCCACTGATGGTGTAATTGGTTTAGTTAATACTACTAAAAGTAAGAAGAAATCTTCAAAGGTTACTTCTCCCATAATAACTTTACCTCATTCACCAAAAGGAGATTCTTCCTTGGAAACTTCTGCCGATATTCACATTGTGGATTCATATACTACTAAGTCTAAATCCGACAATAAGAAGAAAGGGAAGAATAAAAGTAAACATACTTCCTCTCCTAAATAAAATACTGAGAAAACTGAGTCGTTTGATGATAAAAGAAAACCTCGTTATCCTTTTCTTGTCTGTGACGAGGATCATTTCACCAAAGAATGCCCGCATATGTCTGAGGTTTATAAGTTTGTCAAAGGTTCATCTACACCCATTGTCTTAAAGGATCCTTTTCCTATTCAAGATAGGAAAATGATCGGATCTTCTTCTAATACATCAGCTTATATTTTGATGATGTCTCAAGTAATGGTTGCGACTCGATCGCAAGACTATGACAGTAAAAATCCTGTTACTGGTAAAGAAGTAGAAAATTCTAATTCAGTACCAACTACATCTCTTCCGGTTTCTGATCCACTTCATATCGAGAAACCCAATCCTGATTTACTAATTAAACCACTTGTTAAAGGTGTACTTCAGAAATCAGCTTTCAATCCACATGCGAGAGCTGCTCAGAATTACAACATTTTGGAGGATTTAGCAATATCTCCTTCAACAATGTCGGCCTTAGAAGCGCTGCAATCATGTCCAACACAAAGGAAATTACTTTTATCAGATATTGGAGCTATAGATCTTCAAGATTCAAACCTCATGGTCTTCAATTTAGAAAATTTTACACCTCGTCTCCCTCATCAAATGGCTTTTCAGATCCCAGTACTAGTCAAAAACAGGTGTTGCTTTCGTATTGTATTGATGAAGGAGAATCTACGTGTATTATGTCATTAAACTGTTGGAAATCACTTGGTTCTCTGACACTTAACCAATATCCAAAAATTCTCAAATATTTTGACAGAACAGGATTCCATCCATATGGAATTTTGCAGGATCTACCTATATAGGTTGAAGGTAAAACTATTAATTTAGATGTGGAAGTTGTTGATGCCCCTCTAGATTACAACCTTCTTCTGGGTCAAAGTTGGTCTTATGCTATGACTTCTGTGGTGTCATCTGCCTTTTGATTAATCATGTTCCCTCATCAAGGAAATATTGTGAAAATCGATCATCTCTCATATTTTTCGTCTGACCCAGCTTCTACAGATAGTATTCAACATGTTGGAAAATTGATTATCCCTTATGAGGATGTTGGTGTAGGTTTAATCAAAGATTTTTCCTTAATGGGAAATTTTTCCATGTCTCCACCTAACGTATCACGTACTATTTCTAATATCAATATGATTACATCAAGTACTATTCCATTTGATCATCCTTGGATAGTGCATTTAAAGTCAGAACTGGATTCTTTTACTAACACGATGCCTTCGAGTCCTTTTGAGATAGCATACCAAGTAGTATAGTCATTTTCCAATCCTTTATCAACAGATTATGATCCAATGAATGTGATCAACAAAGAATCATTTTCACCATCAAGTTCAACTATAACATCCATTCCTGATCTTTTTCAACAAGTGTTTCATACTGATGAAAGCATTCGTGAATTCTTGTCATAGATGAATTACCATGGGATGATCTCCATCATAGGTCATCATTTTTACCTGAGCTTGATAGATTTGAAAATAATTTTTCATCTATTTTTCCAATTGATTATGTCAATGAACCTCAGAGTCCAATATCAATTGCAAATTCAGATTCTGAAATTAATTTGGGAAATATTTCTTCTACGGTTCCCATTGGCATATCCATTAAACCGGGAATTATTGAAAACATTCATATAGGTGCTTCTTGTACGCCAGATGAAATTTCTACATATAAAGCCCTATTTCAAGAATTTCATGACATATTTGCCTGGACTTATGAATAAATGCCAGGAATTGATCCCAATATTTTCATTCATGAAATAAAGACTTACTCGGATGTTAAACCTGTCAGGCAGAGATTATGTCTGATACATCCACAAAAAGCTGCTGCTATTAAAGCTAAATTTGAGAAATTATTAAAAGCAGGTTTTATTTATCCAATTCCTTTAACAGATTGGGTATCTAATATCGTTCCTATTACTAAAAAACAAGGAACCATACGAGTATGTGTCGACTACAGGGATATTAACAAAGCTTGTCCAAAGGAAAATTATCTAACTCCCTATAGCGATCAAATCATCGCTGATTGTGCTGGAAATGAAATGTATTCATTTATGGATGGATTTTCTGGGTACAATCAAATAAACATACTCCCTGCTGATCAACCAAAAACAAAATTCATTTGTCCTTGGGGGACTTTTTCTTATTGTAAGCTACCTTTCGAATTAAAGAATGTTGGTGCAACTTTTCAAGGGCAATGTCTTATGCTTTTCACGACATTAAACACATTGTGTAGCCTTATCTCGATGATTTGCCTACTCATTCATTGCACAGGGAAGATCATCCTACCCATTTAAGAGCAATCTTTATGAGATGTAGGCATTATAAGATTCATTTAAATCCCCACAAATGTGTTTTTTGTGTACAATCTGGTAGATTTCTGGGATTTTTTGTTTCCAAAGCAGGATTTGTTTTGACCCATTGAAGGTTGAGGCTATTGTCAATTTACATCCTCCTTCCACACTTTTCCAACTCCAAAGTTTGCAAGGGAAAGCAAACTTTTATGTAGATTTATCCAGATCTATGTTGAGTTAACGAAAGGTTTTACCAGGTTGTTGAAACATAATGTTCCCTTTATTTGGGATGAGATCGCTAATCGATCATTTGATGCTCTAAAACATGTGTTGACCCATGCACTATTGTTGCATCCACCAAATTACAACCAGGATTACTTTTTATACCTAGCAGCCTCTGATTCGACCATCAGAATGGTATTAGTTCAAGAAGATGAATTTCACAATGAACATGTGATTTACTATCTCAGTCGCAATCTTAATCTGACTAAAATTAAATATTCGCATGTGGAGAAATTGGCCTTGGCGGCAGTACAAGTTGTCCAACAATTCTGTCATTACATCTTGTTACGAAAAACAACTGTGATTTCTAATTGTAACACAATGATGTACATTTTGACTAAACAATTGCTCGAGGGAAAATACTCTAAATGGTTAGTTATCCTTCAAGAGTTTGATTTAGAATTTGAAAAATCCAAATCAAAGAAATCACTAGTGTTCGTCGAACTTATGTGTGACTTCCCAAAGACTGAGGCAGAAACTGTGGTATAGCATTTGATCGCTGATGAATCTTTGTTTCTTATCAGTATGTTAGATACGTGGTATGGGGATATCATCATTTATCTCCAAACCCAAAATTTTTGCCCTGAAATTTCACGTTCAAATCGATGAAAGATCCATTATCAATCTCATCAATACAATATTGTTGGAGACACGCTTTATCATTGTGGAGCGGATTCTATATTTCGATGATGTTTAACTCATGAAGAGGCTGAAAGAGTTTTAAATGAATACCATTCTAGAATATGTGGTGGTCATATGTCTGGGTATGCCACAACCCACAAGATATTGCGCACTGGTTATTTTTGGTCGTCATTATTAAAAGATTATATTCTCGCGGTCTGAAAATGCCACAATTGTCAGATTTTTGATCGAAAGATGCGTGCACCACCGGCTCCTCTTCACCCCATAATTTTTGTAGGTCCTTTTACAAAATGGGGCATTGATTTCATTACATGTAACCCTCACTCGGTCGGGGGGCATGGGTATATTATTCTTGCAGTAGATTATTTTACAAAATGGGCCGAGGCGATACCTACATTTGCGGTCGATGGCAAAACTGCAACTACATTCATATTCAATCATGTAATAGCTTTTTTCAGTGTACCCCAAGCTATTATTACTGACCATGGGAGTCATTTTTGAAACATCATGATGACCAAAATTTCCAACGAACTTGGCCTGCGCCATGATAACTCTACTCCATATAACCCACAGGCTAATGGTTAGGTTGAAGCCGTTAATAAAGTTTTAACCACTATGATTAAAAGGATAATCGGAATTCATAAATCGAATTGGCATACTATGCTTTTCTTAGCTCTTTGGGCATACTGAACCTCAGCAAAAACTGCAACAGGGTTTACTCCTTTTCAACTGGTCTACGGTTTAGAAGTTGTGTTACTGATTGAATGCGAAATACCGTCACTCCAATTAGCCATAGAGTTACTACTAGCTACTTTTGAAGAGGAAAAACGATTTTCATACCTAGCACAGTTAGATGAGACTCGACACACCACTACATTAGCAGCCGAAGCTCATAAAAAATGCATTAAATCTCAGTACGACCAAAGTGTTACACCTCATGTTTTTTCAGAAGGTTACCTAGTCTTGGTATACGATCAAGCTAACGATAAACTAGGAGCTAGGAAATTCTAACCCATGTGACATGGTCCTTATATTGTCAAGCGAGTGCTTGCAAAAGGGGCGTATGAATTGACTGATTATGATGGGTTCTCTTTAGATAAGCCCAGAAATGGGCTTTATCTGAAGAGATATTATGCTTAATTTATGTGTGAATATCTCACCTGTACATTAGTTATTTTTCTAAGAATGTTGCTTTAGATTAGATGACTGTGTCTAGTTTAAGTTTGCGTTGACTACTATCCCTACTTATCTTGATTACTCTTGATATTGCAGATGTCGACGTCCCTTCAAGCGTACATTGGTTTTGTTGGTGGTGCTTATCGTAGTACACAGAATATCTCTTCCGCAACGTGGGTTATCTATTCACCCACTGATGAGTTAGTTTCTATACATGGGGTAAGCCTTGGTCAAGCAATGAATAATGTTGCGGAATATAGCGCAGTGATTGAGTTATTATCTGATGCCATTTCATTTGGAATTCGGTATTTGATCATTAGGCTAGATTCAAAACTCATTGTATTGCATTTAAACAAAGTATATGGAATTAAAAATCCAGTGTTACTAAGATTATTTTTGAAGGTTTGTCTCTCGAAAAGAAATTTTGATTACATTGAATATCAACACATTCCAATAATTTTAAATACATTGGCTGATGCATTAGCTAATAATATTATAAATAGACATTTGCAACATTAAAACATTAAATCAAAACAACATTCGATATGTGTTGAGAAAGATATCCGACGAAAGTAGTAATATCATAGATAGAGTTTTTGTTTCAAAAAATATTACATCATCTCCGACCATAGGTTTAAAACACCTTATGATCTGAAAATTAGTAATACAAAAAACAAAAATACGATAGTTTGTGATAATCATCCACTATCCATGGTGATGATCATGGTAATAAACTATTGCCCGCGCCACCCTACGGAGGTATCTCCGAAACTGGCTAGGAACACCAGCATCATGCCTCTGGAAACCAAGAGGAATATCATCCATCGTTGTCTCTGGGATGCCTCTATTCAACCTTTCTAGGTTGTGCTCTATGTCAGTAAGAATCTCTATTGCCTGGTTCTGTGGCTGTGCAACAGGTTATGTTGGCTTCCTTTCGAAGCGGCGGAGAGTGGTTAGTCTTCATGGACCAACATCTGCATTTGAAATTTTTTTTATTACTATTGGATGTTTGAAAAGCAAAATAAAAATTAGAGTTAAAATGCATCAAAATAATTCATTTACCTGATTCATGCCATTGTGTCCCTAGAGGTAAGGACATCTCTGGGTCTCCTCGAAATTCTATGCCTACATACGGGAAATCCTTGATAGCAAAGATTTGGTTCTCTAACCAATGAAAATATGTTGGATTGAATCGGACTACCGTGCAGCCGTCGCCACCATGGCGAGCCATCAGTGCCACCCATCATACCATACGAGGATCTCTAGGTTCACCATGGTCAACATAGATCAACTGAGGGGCAAGGGATAGAATCCTCTCCAAAGCGAAAGATACTAAGATCGCGCCATACCTAAAGTTTTTCAACTTTGAGTTCTTCGCTCTGGTCAGTTGACCCTTCATATTGGTTAACACCCCTTCACACCAATTGAATATTATACCTCTGTAACATTCGACGACTGTCTACATTTGTGACTTGGTAGCCAAATGTGGACCTGCGCTCCCACATAATCTGGTCATGGTGAATGCAATGACTTTCAGCTCAAGACGTATGATAGTTTTTATGTCTATACGGTTGTCTTTGGGATCAACTTCTTCATTGTAGAACTCTTTGTTTATATCTAGCGATAGGCAGGCCACCTTGCCTAGCTCCGAACAAAGAGATAGGTTCACCTCTTTTTGATAAGCCAGTGAGGAAGTAGATTTCTTCAAGCTCAATTTCTAGCTTGTGATCTCCAATGATAAAGCATTGTTATTGAACGTCCCATTTATTCTCCAGCCAGGTCATTAGCTCTACCTATGCCCTCATGCCCTGAGTGGCCCATAATTTGTATAATATGCAATTTCTCAAAACACGCATTGTGTTTGGATTTTTCATTGTCGCATCATCTTCCTCTTCATGCTCGCATTATCGCCACTCCAACATTGTGCAATGACCTGCAAATGAACGCATTTAAAGGTTAGAAGCTATTAGAGTGAAAAGTTTTAGCAATTTTTGAGAGAATTTATCAAATTCCATTTTCTCAGGTGCCCCCGCAGTTTTTATATAGGGACAGTGCTAACCCCTGCACGCACTCTTCATAAAAACCATGGTAGCACGATAATTTTCCTTTTGGAAAATTATCAGGGTCTGCAGGTAAGCAGTGCATGACCTGTGGACCCCCGAGAGCGAAATTTTGAACCATTTCCCCCCCAAAAAGTTATTTTTAAAACCAAAAAATAGAATGCAAATGGATGAAAATGAAGAGAATGTTGTGGATTACATGGATTTGATGATTTTCGATTTGAGCAGCCGGTTCTCCCATTATCACCTCTAGAATTGTTTTTGCCCAGAGCTCTCCACTATAAACTCTGAATACAAAAGGTGAAAATGACTTTGTTGAGCCACTTTTTATAAGATCTTTTGAATGAATAAAATATTATTTTATTTGTTTTCCACTTTAAAAATTTGTTTTTCAAAATTTTTTACTTATTGGAAACATATATGTTTAATTTTTCGAGTTTATGTGCAGAGATTTGTCAGATGAAAAGGATTATTTTGATGATGAGTACACTTTTATCACTTTTTCGGGCTCTTGAAAATTACAAAAAAGAAAAACCCTTGAGTTCTCTTTTAAGCCCTTTTCAGACTCTCTAAATATGAAAAGATTCCCGAGTGCTTGACTATTCGAACTCGTTAAAGGAAATGAACAGTCGTCCTTTCAGTATAAGTTTACCCCTTTTCCGAACTGAAATGGACTATTTACGAAAAAGGTATATATTGACTAATCATGGTCAATAGAGTTATCTCTTGCATTATTTTATCCTTTTTCGGGCTTCAGAGACTAAATTTATGAAAAATTACACTCACGGAGTTTTCTTAAGTTTTTCTTCTGACTCCCTAAAACTGAAAACACCGAGTTTCGCCTATACTAGAATTGTTAAAACTTAACAGTAAAGGACCTGTCAATTATAAACAGAACGAACCACTCCTTCTTAGGGTTCGATTTTAATACTAAGTTGGAATCATCCGAAGGATGAGCTTACACAACAAGCAAATGTTATCCTCCTCAAGCTTGTAAAAAATAAAGAGGTACTTGCCAGAAATGGTGGGGGAAAAAGAGAGAAAATGAATCCAGTTGTCACACTTTGTTCCAAAAAATAGTATACCACTCTTGAACACGACACTTTTGTCTCACTCATACTTGGGTTGGGAAAATCCTTTGGCCAAATAGTTAATCGAACCACATTGAAAGTCTTCAACTAGTTTCTAGGTATTAGCTTTAGGTCAATCATCACCATCTGCAGTGTTGTTATGTGTTCAAGAGATCAGTTTAATAAACCATTCATTGCAAACATTTGTCTCCACTCACATTGACCATCCCTGAGTCAGTCCTTGTTAAAATTTCTTCAAAACTTGATCTAATGGTTTTGTGTCGTAGGCTTTCCTGTGACGGGTCGCTTTCTATCGACGACAGCTCATCATCTAGAAATTTGATCTAGAATCCTATCAATACCTTGCAGTCTGCATGCCCTAATGGAAATTTTCTCGCCTTTGATGATAGGTTGCATCATTGACCTTCGATCGAATGACTCCATGAAGTGTTCTACTACAAATCATTTATTCACACTTCGTGGATTGTACTAAGTACTTTGAGAGCCATTGTCATTATTGGTGGTTTCCCTCACACTTGTTAACAATTCACATCATTGACTGGAAATCAAGTGGTTTCTACCATGTTCAAATTTGACACAATCAATCGCATGGATAGAATCGTACTAGTTCGAGAAGAAGAAATCAAGACCCTGGATCTAGTTTCTACCATCTAGGCTGCAAGGATTTTTTATCATACAGTAGACTATTCATGACAGATGGTTGTGTCCATGTTGTGTCTACTATTAATGTAATTCTAAAATCAGTTTTGTATCAGAACATGTAGTTAGTTTTTATCTAAGTATGGGAATGCCTACCTCAGCGATGATATATATATATATATATATATATATATATATATATATACTTGCATTGAATGTTTTTTCCAGGTTTCAACCGGTGTGCCTGTAGCCTAATCCTCGGAATGATAAAGCACTTCACTCTTCAGAATTCTTCAAAACTCTTTAGATTTCGCACTTTAGGGAGCAATATATTACACTAAAATTTTTCACCATGACATTTAGTTGTCTATATGGGTTCATCATTACCTATTTATTTCTCCCTTAGAGGTCCAAAATCATAAACTTCCTAAATCAAGTCTTGGAATTGGGAAAAAGCTTATTAAAACCCTAAAAAGCCTAACTCTGCACTTTTCCTAGTAATTTCCTACGGTACCGTGATTTATTGCTATAAAACCTGCGGCACATCCCGAATGTTCTGCTCATTAAAACTGTGGACCCCCATAAAAGGTAAAATAAAAATAAAAGTAAGTTCTAGAAGTTCTAGAAATGCTATCTAGTCGAGCTTCACCCCTTCCATTCATGAACCTTTATCCCTTCATAAATGGAGCTATCCCTTGGCTTTTGGAGCTAAAATCACATGATGAGAAGGCTTTATCCCTTCCTTATTGGAACTGAAACTACCTTCCTTCAGCTATAAATTGAGACCATATTTCAGTCTCAAGGGTACTTAGAACTTGGTAGTTTTGAGGTGAATTGTTGAAGAAATTATACTCTCCACATTTGGCATCATTGGCATGAGAGAGATTACATACTCATGGACATAGTTTCATGCTAATCCAGAGAGTTGGAGTCTTGTCAAACTGAGGAAAATGGTTGTTCGGGACCCCAGAAGAACCTGTACAAAGATCAAGGCGTCAAGGTTGTAAGGTTTCTTCTTTTCATTCAAAGTTCATACAAATGGATTCTATTTTCTCATTAAGTTGTTCATGTATCTTTTGAATAATTTAATTATTGGATTCCTTGATCACTAAGATAGATTATTTCTTTTTAATTATCATATCTTGCAGATGCTTTTGATCCCTTTCTCTTGTCTTTGATTGTAGATCTTATACGTTGGAACGATTGGATTGAAGATCGAATAAGCGTTGGACTTTAGGTGGGATCATCTCTCCATAGTTAATTAATAATTATTAGGCATAATGGTCTACATTTGTCTGTTTGTTTCTAGATATCCTTAGGATACTAGGGAGATCACTCTTGTCCGCAAGAGGGATTTGTCCGTCTAACAAAAGTTCAAGTGGATTTTGACTACCACTGATTATTTTACAAAATGGGTGGAAGAAATACCCACGAAGAAGGCAAATGGCCAAGTAGTGATTAATTTTCTGGAGGAAAACATCTTCAGCAGATTCGGGTGTCCAGTCAAAATTGTGAATGATAATGCCCAGGCATTAAACTCTTCACATTTCATTAATTTATGACAAACATATAATGTAATATTATCACATTCCACAGCATATCACCCTCAAGGGAACAGATTGGCAGAGTCCTCAAACAATACATTGGCCAGGATCTTGAAGAAGACAATCGCTAAAAATCAGAAGGACTGGGATATGAAGTTGAAGTTTGCCCTCTGGGCAGTTTGAGTCACTACCAAGGGATCTACTAGAAAGTCCCCCTATGAACTGGTTTATGGAACTTAAGCATTGTTTCCTACTCAACTGGCCAAACCAGTAATTTCTTCCTTCAAGAAGATCAGGAAGAGCCTAATGCTCTGGTAAGGAGATTGAACAAAATAATTGATTCAAGTGAAAACATAATCAAAGTCAGGGATAATTTGATTACTTATCAGGAAAATATGAAGTCTATATTCGAGAGGGAAGCAAAAGAAGTTCTCTGTCAAGCTAGAGATCTGGTACTGAGATGGGAAATTAGACGAGAAGACAAGGGGAAGCATGGTAAATTTGATCCTCTATGGTATTGTCCATTCAGAATCTCTGAGGAAAGGTCAATTAATACATTCATTTTGGAAAATCTAGATGGAGAGCCACTACAGTTGCCTGTGAATGGGCAATATCTGAAGCATTACTTCCAACATTAAAAGTCAGCACTCCACCAATTTAAATACCTGATTGATCATTGATCACATGTCACCAAACAATATTTGACTCCATGCCCAATGGATAAGGCACTATTATGTGGTTATTAGCGATTCTGTGGAAGAAAGCACTAAGCCAGATGTTGTGGCTCATTTTCATTTACCATTGAAATATGTTTCAAAACACCAAAAAAGCATATATGTTAGAAAATGTAAAAGTTTGTGTGTCATGGAAGAATTTTGATTTATATTTTGGTACATTTAACATTACGTGATGAGATGTGAAGGTGGGAAAATTCGGGCTCTGTCACGTGCAGAATAGTTCAAGAGCTAGACCGATGGGCGCATTTAGGACATTGCACACCAGACAAGGTCGAGTCGGGCTCATTCACAAGTTCGGGAGGGTTACGCCGTGGAGTAAACGAACTAATTTCCCAAAGGCAGAGAAAGGTCACCTTACACTTTAAAACTCAAGAGTTCCGGAGGAGGCACAAAGGGAGAAAATACGGTCAGGATCAAAGCACAAAACTGGAGTGGAGAGATGGACGACGGAGATTAAATCGCAAGCTGTAAACCACAAGTTTCAAAAGATAGGCGTAGGAGGTAAATGAAAAGTGGCCGAAGTGCGATGTGCGATGCCTGGTGGGACTCGACCACATAGCGCACATCGCTATTTTTAACAATTAAGGGCTAAGGTAAATGTTATACTCGCCAAAGTGAGATGTGCGATGCAGTGGGGCCTGATCACAAAATCGCAAATCGTGAATTTTAAAGGATATCCACGGGAGGTAAGTGATAAAGTCTCTGATATCTGATGTTCGATGCCCGGTGGGACCCGATCGCATAGCACGCATCACGATACTTAGAATATAAGATTCAAACACAAGCTAAAAGCAGAAAAATGCAATGTGCGGGCAGATGCGACGCATTTTCAAAAGTGATTTCCAAAGGTTTTTAGATCCGGAAGTAAGGCATTTTCACGTGTTAAACTGTGTCGGAGGAAGAAAAGAGGCATTAGGGAAATTTTGAGGTCAAAAATGGGCATCCTAAGGAAATTGTAAAATAATAGTGGAAATAATAAAATAAGATTTGATTACATCATCAAATTTTAGAGGGAAAAAATAAAAAAACTACTTTTTCAACTCGTATTTTCAACTTATCTCCCAAAGTTTTCACTCAAATTTTGAGTGGGAGTACTTGTTCGATACAAAATTTAATTCCTCATCCAAGGAGTACCCATGTTGCATACTTTCGATGGACCCTACTACATGAAAAACAAGAAATACATGAAAAATTTGATTGTAATAACGTTTTTTCATGTATTTTTCATTTTTCGCATAGCAAGGTCCATCGAAAGTATGCAACATAGGTACTCCTTGGATGAGGAATTAAATTTTGCATCCAACAAATACTCCCGCTCGAAATTTGAGTAAACACTTTGGGAGATAAGTTGAAAATACGAGTTGAAAAAGTAGTTTTATTATTTTATTATTTTTTAATATTTTTATCATTTTACTTAAAAAATGGTGAATCATCCCCCATGGTTGACATCATCATCTTGAATCCTATTGGTTCCTATAAAGTTTATTTTTTTTGTACATTTTTCTTAGGTGGCCCATTTTAGACCTCAAAATTCACCTAATGGATATAACGTGAAACTGGTGAAACGCCTTGGCAATGAAGAAATAGGCAGAGCACAGCAGACAAACTCGGGTAAGCGACCCGACGTAGAACAAAGGAGAAGAGGCAGAGTCAAGTAGCAGGTGATACGAGTGACAACATTTGAAGCATAGGGGCATAGGAAGAGTTGGGCAAAAAGCGTATAGAGGCACCGTTAGGAGCACGATAGCTGGGTCAAGTAGGGAATGAAGGCGTCGTTACAGAGCTGTGCAGCCACTGCATCATGACCAGAAAGGCCACCTTGGCACTTCGAGAGGACACATCAACAACATCAGATTCAACAAATAAACAATATTTTCTGTTTTTATTTTCCCTCTCAAATATGATTTCACAAGTTATCTTAACAGTTTAGGTAGTCAAATAGTCTCAAGAAGTTCAGCAGTTACGAACCATTGTGATGTCTTTAACTAGATAGAAATAAAGACAAGGGGTTCCAAGTTTTGGACCTCTAGATGACTGTTATATTATGACTGAATTCTCTTAGAAATTAATGAAAGAAGATCAAGTTTACTACACCTGTTGATGTTGATACGTCTTTCATGTTTCGCTCTGTGGCTATTCCTCTTTGAATGAAGTGAAGTAATGTAGCAGTCGGTCTCTTAATTACATCTATGAGTAAGAGTTAAATAACCTTAATTTGTGCTCCTTCACCTCATCTCTTCTCTCTTCATAAACTTCTGATAGAAATTTAAAGTGATAGATTCTGTGTTTACAACATATTATTTTAAGGTCTCTCTTTCTCCATGAATTTCCTCTGAAACTTAAAAGTGGTAAATTTTGTGTTTTTAGCATATCATTTTGAGTTTCTCTTGTAGTTCTTCTTTTCATTCCATTAAAATATCAGCAGTTTATGGTCTTGTGAAGAATTTCATTATATCATATTATTGAGGGTATTAAGTAACTGAATTCCAAGGGTGTTAAACAGAGGCCATTTGATATGGTAATTATGACATATATTTATAAAATGTCTTAAGCAATCATTCCTTACCACAGCCAAGGGATTTTTTCTTGAGATATAATAAACCGCATCTGAGTCTCCAGCAAAAACATCCTTTGGACATATTTTCCCTCACATAGGGAGGTTAAGGCCTTCCACATCTCATTAGTTGTCTTCTTTTTAGCTATATGTGGGACAATATGGTGCTTAATTCCATCCATGATCAACCGCTTGGGATGTCTAGCAGCTTCATTATCCTTCCTTGGGAGATCTACATCGACCGGTGTGGCCAGAACTTGTTCTGCATGGTCTCTAAGATGATATGCCTCTAGGACTATCAAGATCCTAGCCTTCCAAACTGAAAAGTTGGATAGGCCATCCAATCTGTCCTGATCACGCAGTCCATGAGGAGCCATCTACTCAAAAATGTGTCTGAGCTCCCTTTCTCTTTGCTAAAGATTCGAATCTAAGGCCCTTGGCGAAAGAGGCACCTTCTGCTCCCTCTGACAATTGATTTCCCTTATTGGAAATCTTCCAATTCAACAATGATTCAGCTCTCTTTGATCCTCTGATCAAAATTCAAGTTCCTTTGGCTAGAAACTCTATGAGAAGTTGATCTCCTCCCACTCTTTGTCACTAGTGCTTAGGCTAAAATTCTGAAAAATTCATAAATTTAACCCCACGGGCAACTTATGAATTTATGTAGCTTCTGCTTCAGGATCTTCTATATCTAACAGTTTTAGATCTGTGTCCCCTGGTTGGCTTCAGACAATCCTAGCATTTCCTCTGCACATTAAGTGCATGGGCCTGTTGGGAGACATTGTTAGACTGTGTCAACCTGCCCTCTACGTAACTCTGCTTCTCTAAAAACTTCGTTGTCCCTTCAGATCTACCCTTCCGCTGCTGAAACTACACTTCCTGCTACTTTATGCAGCAAGTTCCTTGAGTCTTCGGCTGGTGACCCTCCTAGATCTGCAATTTCTTTGATACCATGTGAAATTTTTTGCATGTTACTATTATGCAGAAATATACTGTTAGATCTCATTATGATCCTCCTACTTAATTAAGTTATTAACTGAATAATTCAGATTAATATCGAAGAAAAACACCTAAGATACTTTCACCAATTCAGATCTACAATTTCACCAGTTGCCTTACACTGCCCTGGGAGTGACTGCGTAGATGAAGCTGCTCTTGCGCTACGCAACTGCTGCCCTCTTACTGTTGAAGCCCCTACTTCCCTGTGCTACCTTACTGAAGTTGCTATTTTTCTCTTGTTGATTATAAACACTAGGATCAAATCATCCCCTTTGTATAACCTCCCCTCTCTACAGGTGAAATACTTCTGAGAATTCTTAGCAAACCCTGCCCTAGAATCTCAGCTTAGCTTTAGTGCTTTGCCTCTGTGTGTCTTTACAAATGATCGCAAGCCTTTCATTTATACTTTTCTCATTAGGAAACCAACGGCCATGATCAGATCTTGAATCAATGGCTAAGATTAAAAGAAAGCTTGATCTGTGTGACTTAGGACACTTTCATCACATGTTTAATTTAATTAATTTTAATTATTTAATTTTCCTAAGTTTAGACTTAGGAAATACAATAAAATAATTAATTAATTAAATATCTCCTAAACCAAATGAAATTTCCTAAATCCATTCTAGGTCTTGTAGACCAAGTGTACTCTAGCCCCTCCACAAATTTTGGGAGCTAGAGCACATATGATGCTACCCCAAATACACAAAATCTCAACACTCTCGCTTAGCACAAAGTGTGCTCTAGTAATACATCACACCATGCATTACAAGATTTTGGGAAATAGCTTTTGTGTTGTTGATGCTTGGCCTGCTGCCACTCAAATCTGCACTATTGTTGCCATTCTGTAATGTTGTCCATGGTGTTGTCACCGCCACTGCCACATCTGTACTGCAGCTCCCTCTCATTCTTCTGCATCCAAGCTTCCCATAGCACTACCACTACTAACTGTTGCACTACAACTTCAGTTGCTGAGAGAAGAAACTGAATATCCTGCCTAATATTTGACAGACAAGTCAGGTGGGCTACAACCTTATCACTAAAGCTCCATAGGCTGCTGATCTGTGTTGTCATCTAGAGGATGATGCAAAACTATATCTCTGTAATACGTAAGAATACTCCATGTGCACTACTAAAGTCACATCAACCCCTTGTGTTGAAATCTCTCACGTTGCTGCTGCACTGCATTGTCCTCCTGAAACCCCTACACTGTTGTAGCTCTACTTTGCATAAGTAGCTCTGCCCTGTGTTGTTGAAGTCACAACAGCCCCTACGTATGATGCTATTGTTTCTACATTGTTGTTGCATCTGCACTACGCTGCTCCTTCCAGCCTTCAAATATGCCCTTGCTTCATCTGTGATCTTTGCACCAATTTCTCCACTTGTCTCGCTACTGTCTTAAGGCTCCCGTAGCTTGGACGTGATCCACGAGATGAGATGCTCAACGATCTTGCCCACATTCTGTAGCTGCTCTACATATCCATGTCACCCCACTATCGTGGTTCATGAGCACTCATGGCTGGATCATATTCTGACCCACATCTGCTGCAATAGTCTTGGAAGAAGAAGCTTCCTTGTCCTTTTTCTTCTGAGGACAATTGCTGGAAAAATGTCCTAATTCACGACACTGAAAGCACTTTATCTTTGATAGATCCTTCTTCTTCTTTCCCTGCTACCTCTTTGATGCCAAGGCTGCATATTCTTCACTTTTCTTGATCCATAGTTGTATTGCTTCTTGGTGATTCTGCAGAGTTCTTCTTGACACAGAATTTCCCACAAGTTTTCCCAATCTGGGAGATCCACTCTACCGAAACTACTTTGGACAAAGGTTTTCCACTCATATGTGACTGCATTGAGAGAAATACTGACCATCAACTCATCTTCCACCTTAGCACCCGTTGCAGTCAAATGATCTCTGATCGAATGTAATCTGAAGAGGAAATGTTCCATGTCTTCTCCCTTAGTCATCATGAATGACCGCATCTGAGTCTCCAACAAAAAATTCCTTTGGATAGATTTTCCCTCATATAGGGAGATTAAGGCCTTCCACATCTCATTAGATGTATTCTTTTCAGCTATATGTGGAAAATATGTTCCTTAATTCCATCCATGATCAGCCACTTGGGATGGCCAACAGCTTCATTATTCTTCCTTAGGAGATCTGTATCGATCAGTGTGACTAGAACTTGTTTTGCATGGTCTCTAAGTTGATATACCTCTAAGACTATCAGGATCCTATCCTTCCAAACGGAAAATTTAGATAGGCCACCCAATATGTCCTGATCACGCAGTCCATAAGGAACCATCTACTCAGAAATGTGTTGGAGCTCCCTTTCTCTTTGCTAGAGATCTGGATCTAATGCCCTTGGCAAAACATGCACCTTCTGCTCCCTTTGACAACAAATTTCCCTTCTTGGAAATCTGCCAAATCAACAATGATTCAGCTCTCTTTGATCCTCTGATCAAACTGCAAGTTCCTTTGGCTAGAAACTCTCTAATAAGTTGATCTCCTCCCGCTCTGTCATTAGTGCTTAGGCTAAAATTTTGAAAACTTTAGAAATTTAACCCCACGAGCACCTTCTGAATTTTTTCATCTTCTGCTTTAGGCTCTTCTAGATCTGGTAGTTTCATATCTGCGTCACACTGGCTAGCTTTAGACAATCCCAGCGTTGCCTCTGCACAGTAAGTGTGTGGGCCTGCTGGGAGATAGTGATAGACTGTGTCACCCTGCCCTTTGTGTAACTATTCTTCTTTGAAAACTGCATTGTCCCTTCAGATCTTCCCTTCTGATGCTGCTGTTGCACTTCCTGCTGCTTTCTGTGGGAAAATCCTTCAGTCTTCTGCTGTTGACCCTCCTAGATCTACAATTTCTCTAATACCATGTGAAAATTTCTGAATGTTACTATTATGAATAAATCTACTCTTAGATCTGGTTATGCTCCTCCTACTTAATTATGTTATTAACTGAATAATTCAGATTAATATCGAAGCAAAACACATAACAAACTTTCACCAATTCAAATCTAGAAAAATTACATGCACACATAGACAAAGTGACACAATGATTTTTTGTACAAATAGTCCCCGAAAAAACCAAATGCGGGAAAACCAGTCTCTGGCTGCTGGAGAGTTTTATTATTAAGAGTATTTCTGAATACATCAAATATGGGTTCTAGATCTGGAAAACTCGACAGAGAAAATATAGATCTACAACTCACCAGCTATTCTGAGGCCAAAATATTGACTGATCCACACCCTCAAATGGGATTTATAGGACTCACCCAAAATTAGACCCTAAAAACCCCAGCACTGCCACTAAAGCCCCTGTGTTAGCCTTTGCAGCCCCTACGTACCTCAGGGCTAGCCTGGAAAGGGTTGCATTACCCCAGGCTAGGTGACAGAGTCCCTACAATGCCCTAAGGGTTCTCTGTGTAACCTCTAAGGGTTTCCAGTTTCTTTACGCTACCCTGGGAATGACTGCGTAGCTGAAGTTGTCCCCGCGTTGCCTTTCTGCGCTACTCTCTGTCTCTTGCTGATTCTAGACACTAGGATCAGATCATCCCCTTTGTCTAAACTCCCCTCTCTACAACTGAAACACTTCTGGGAATTCTTAGCAAACCCTGCCCTAGAATCTCAGCTTAGCTTCAGTGCTCTACCTCTGTGTGTCTTTACAAATGACCCCAAACCTTCATTGCATCACATCCGAGGTGCATGAATTGCCCTATTATGATGGCATTGGGGAAGTTAACTTATTTCTTGATTATTTTGAGAAGAAGGTATCCGAAGAACAATGATATGAGGCTTTGGACTTCGATTTGAGGTCAAAATGGATGGAATCTTCCCATGGTATTTTCCCATGGAATTTACCCATTGTATTTAACTTGATTTTTCAAGGAAAAATAATAAAATAAGGTTTTTAGAGAGTCCATCAAGCCTATAAAATGGGATAGGAGCTAGGAATTTGGGGAATCTTGAGTTTTTCATCTTATTGTGTTTTGATTGAGAACTTGGTGATGCTAGATCTTGTTTGATTCATGGGACGAAAACCCTACGGGTGTGATTTTTCTGGTGGATCGATGAAGTTTCCATAATTGTGCTTCAGTGTTCTATATTTCTTGTGTTTAACATCTGTGCATGTCAAGGCAAGGGTTATATTATTTTTCTTGTATTTTTCATGTATCATTTTTTTTAAGTATTAATTGAAATGCGGGCTGCATTTTTCTAGATCCCTTCTGTGTTTAGTGTTTTTTTGAAAGAATTTTTATTAGAACACTCAAATGTGCTAGATCTGTTGATTATTTCGTTGTCAGGGATCTTACAGTTTCGATTAAGGGAGAGTGTTAGTGTTATGATTTCCCAATGCTCCTTTTCTCGATAAGCTAATCGTTGTGAATTGAAAGCTCATTCACGAGTTTTTATCTACCAAGTTGTCATAACTATCTTTAGCTAACTCTAGGCCTCTTCCATTATTATAAATGAAAGACATCTCTATGTATTTTTCACACATTGTAAGTAATACAAAACTCTTACACTATTGAAAGTCATAAGCTTAGTTAACTCAATGTTTATATTGGACCTCTTCCCATAAGTAGAAGTCTTAGTCTTATATTTTAACACAACAAATATAACAAATATTTCACTAATATTTTAATATGGTTTTACAATTGAAATATTATTTTTCCAACATTTTCATAATTTATTTTTCAAATCGTATAAATGCGTTGTACAACAGTGTAAAAAAACAATAATTCTCATTAGGAAATTTAATCCTCTTTTAAGTACCCCATGAGATATTCTATACTTGAACCTCTTAACGAAGTTGGAAGCTACAACAAAGTGCAATATGCATCAACATATTGGCTAAAGTGTTTCTCCCAATTGAAAATTAGATTTGGGTATTCTATTGGACTAGAGGCTTATATTTTAAATATCATTCACGTAAGCGAGTGACTTAGTCACCATGAGATCATACAATAAAATAAAATTAGATAGATCCATTTCAAATATTCCATTGCACGAAGAAGGCTTTGCAAATAAATAACAAATCTGTGTACAATTTTTTTAATTGAATGAGCTTTTTATTCTTGTAAGAAATTTTAATTTTAGAGCTGGTAATACAAACCAGCCTAGATCCATCTTAACTATGGATCTATCAAGCGCAGAGAGGGATCAAATATCTCAAGGTGCAAACCTCTTTTTTTAGTGCAAAACTTGAGGGAAGGTTTGCACCTTGAGAGATTTGATCCCTCTTAGTGCCTAATATATCCGTAGTTAAGATGGATCTAGGTTGGTTTCAGTTGTGTGTGACCAAGGAAATATGATTAATTTTATCAATAATATGTAAATACATCTAATATTAATATAAGCATTTTAAATATGCTAAATATTTTTTAGATTTATCGAGTCATTTTAATTTTAAATTTGCTTAGTTACCTCAATTTGTTGAGATGATAAATATTGTAAAATAACTTTAATGATGAAAAATGATGAAATAAAATTTTTGAATACAAAGTGACAATGTAATAATATTGAACGATATAAAATATGAATAATAAGAATGTATTCAATTACAAATAACCTTCATTGTAATCAATCTCAAACTAGTTTCTTCTACTATTTTTATTGTCACCCTTGTTAGTTTTGTCATATTTTCATATTGATTATATGAAAAAGATAGTAGAAATCATAAATCATAAACCACTTAAATATTTAGCTCGAGTTGTTGTAGTAAACATCATACCTTGTCTCTCTTGCTCTCCAATTTTATTAGGTTTAATTACTATAACACAAAAATCATTCTACATTGTCAATAATCTTTTGTTCTTACACTGAAATCAATGCACCAATGCACACTATTAATTTAATGACTTTAAAATTAACGTACCATCATACATCCAATTACATCAATTCAGAAATCAACATATACATTGTAATCAATGCATATAATGCAAGAAATCAAATCATATTAGAAAATATCTACAGAGAAACCAATGCAACTAATGCAAGTAATCAAATAGGATTAGAAATCAACATCTACGCTCAAATCAATGCATCCAGCGCAAGTAAGAAAATAGGATTAGAAACCAACATATACATTAAAATCAATGCATCTAGTGCAAGAAATCAAATAGGATTATAAATCACCATCTACACTGAAATCAATGCATTTAATGCAAGCAATCAAATAGGATTAGAAATCATTTATATTGAAATCAATTCATATAGTCTAAGCAATCAAATATAATTATAAATCAACATCTACATTGAAAATAATGCATCTAGTGAAAGCAATCAAATAGGATTAGAAATCACCATCTACATTGAAATCAATGAATTTATTGCAAGCAATCAAATGCAATTAGAAATCATCTACATTCAAATCAATGCATCTAGTGCAAGTAATCAAATATCATTAGAAATCAAAATCTACACTAAAATCAATGCATCTAGGGCAAGAAATCAAATAGGATTAGAAATCACCATCTACACTAAAATCAATGCATCTATTGTGAGAAATATTCTTCCCTCTCTCCCCCCTCCATATATATCTATTTGTCCCTCCATCTATCCTTCTTTGTCTCTTTATCTCACCCCCACAAACACACACACTCTCTCACTCCATATTTATCAATATATTTCTCCCTCCCTCCATGTCTCCATCTATGTCTTCTTTCTCTTCACCTTCCATCTATATCTATATCTCCCTTTGTCTCTCTATATCAACCCCAAAACATACACTCTATTTATCCAATCTACCTATCTATCACTCCCTCCTGCTCTCCCTCCCTCTCGCTCTCTTCTCCTTCCCTCCCTCTCCCACTCTTATATCTCACTTCCCTCCTTCTATCCTCTCTTGGTCTCGCTCCGTCTTCCTTATCATTCCTTCTCTCTCTCTCTCCAATTTCACTCTCCATGTCTTTCTTCTTACCTCTCTCTCTCTCCCCATCCATATACATCTCTCTTTCCCTACCTCTCTCCACTCTCTCTCTTCCTTTCTCTCTCTCTCTCTCTCTCTCTCTCTCTCTCTCTCTCTCTCTCTATTCACCTTATAAATTTGTCACTATATGCATCTCTCTCTACTTCTCTCCCCCATTCTCTCCATATTCTTCTTTGTCTATTTATCTCACCCCAAAACATACACACTCTCTCTCCATCTCTCCCTTGTTACTCCCTCTCTCTCTCCACTTGTCACTCTATGTCTTACTTATTCCCTCCCTCTCTCCCCATCCAGCTCCATATCTCTATCCATCACTCTCTACCCCTCCAAATCCATCTCGCTATAGCTCCCTCCCTCCCCATCGAGCTCCATCTCTCTATCCCTCCCTCTCTCCTCCTCTCTCTTAAGTCCCTTCTCCTTTCCTTCCTCTCTCTACCTTTCTCTCCTACCTCCCTCTCTCTTCCCCTCCCTCTCTCTCTCTCTCTCTCTTTCCCCTACAATCCTCTATATTTCTCCCGTCACTCTCTTCCTCTCTCTCATCCTTCCTCTCTCTTCGTTTATCGCCTGCCTCCCTCTATCTTCACCCCCCCCACTCTCTCTCTCTCTCTCTCTCTCTACCCTCAAATCCTCTCTCTTCCCTATCACTATATCTATCTCTCCAACTATGTTACTATATCCCTCCCTTTCTTATTCTCTCTCCTTCTCTCCCCCCTTGTATCCATCACTCCTCCTATGTCTCTTTATCTCACCCCTAAACATACAAACTCTCTCTCCATCTCTCCCTTGTCACTCCTTCTCTCTCCACTTCTCGCTCTCTATATCTTTCTTCTTCTCCCCCCATCCAACTCTGTGTCTCTATCTCTCTCTCTCTCTCTCTCTCTCTCTCTCTCTCTCTCTACCCTCCAATCCTTTCTCCTTCTCCCTCCCTCTCTCCTTCTCTCTCTCCCACCTCCACCTTTATGTCTCCCTCTCCCTCTCTTACCCTTCTCTACCTCAATCACTCCTCTCCCTCTCTCTCTATTCATTCCTCCTCTCCCCTCTCCTTCGGTTTATCTCCATCTCTCCCTTGTCACTCCCTCTATTTCACCACCTCTATCATATGCCTTTGTTCTTCCCTCCCATATATATATAACAAATTTAATATTGCATTAATATAAAGTTATTAAATTTAATAAATTTTAATATTAATGTTAGAGCTAATAATGTTTTTTTTGCATGGTATTATATTAATTTGGTCCATGGTATTTGGTCCATAGCCTTCAAATATAATTAGATGTTGATTTCTACTCATATTGGATATATTTTTATTTATTTACCTTACCTTTTTATACCTCTTTTATAAATATGGTATTTGGCCCATATGCCTCACCTAAATAAAACTTCTTTTTTAGTTTTTGTAAATATAAAGAGGTTTATGGACTAAATATAAAAATAAGTTTTATTTATTTACTATACCTTTAATTTATTTATATTTTTATTTATTTACCATACCTGCCGAGTAAGTATAAAAAGAGGTTTTATTTATTTACCATACCTTTGGTTTATTTATAATTTTATTTATTTACCATGTCTTTTTTTTTTAGTGTTCGTAAAACTCTTGATACTTTAAAACTATATTGTTCAAATTTATTTTTAATTGTGTATTTATATGGTTATGTAAGTTATTTTTAAAGCGGACACGCAAAAATCAGAGTTTTCATAGATACTAAATTTTGATGTAAGTTTTGACTATTTAACTCTAATTCAAAGTCATTTCAAAATTAGACAAAACATTGTTCCATCATAATATATGCACAATGAGAAAACTCTACTCAACCGTCAAATTTCTTCCATATTTTTATGAAATTGGTAGCTAAAAGAAAACAATTTATGGGTTGGGTGTCAGAATGAAAGATAAATGCACACAGATAATATTGGAAAACAAAGAGACAATAGTCAGACTACCTTATTGGTGAATTTGGAGTTGTCTACCAAGACAACAGAATAGCCAAACAATTTTAATTGCTCAGACTAAAAAGATGTTCGTCCGTCAATTTTGCATCCAAATATTTGTTTCACTCTTCCCACTGCCAATCTGTGACCACTCATTAAATCTAATTCTCATTCCACATTATTGGCGCATTGAAAGCATCATGACAATGATTTCTGCGTGAGCTGAGGAAATCCGCAGGAAAGCTGAATAGTTAGGGTTTAAGGTTTGTTCAACTCCATGAAAAGAAGTTGTCTACCCAGGCAGTGGAATAGCTCGGATGGCAGTTTTTCGCCGGAATATGGTCAACTAAAATTCAAAAAATCAGGTAGTTGGAGTGTTTTCAATCAATTTTTGATAGTGAAAATGGATTCAGCACTATCAAAAACCTTTAGGGCACTCAAAATACTAAAGTTTAATCACTGTAAACAAGATTCTGATAAAATCTTTGCCAAATTCTACGCCAAAACACTGCTTTTTAGACTACGTGCCATGAAAATCATCGAGTCGTCCCAATAACCCCTATACCCAATGATGTGTCTTCATCCCACCCAACACGCCGTTGGTTTCATCGACATCGACGTTAACATCGACACCCGAGTCCATGAAAGTAACGCCGAACCATTCATTCAATGTCGAAAGATATGAATCTCACAGGATCTAGATTTTGCGGCCAGACGAATAGGAGAGGAGTTAAATATTTTTCAAATTATTGTCAAAATATATTATTGAGTTAGTTTTAACTTAAAATACTTGCCAAATCTAATAAAAAAATTTAATATGTTTTGAACTGGCTATAAGCTTCTTCTTTTTTCAGAAAGAAAAAAACGCTGAATATATTGATAATATATACAATACATATTCATATAATCTCAGCTATGAAGATACACAGCGAGAAATCCACCATCAATTGCCCCATAAAAGTCTGCTCATAACTGAGCAAAGAAAAATGAGTGGGCATCCACATGAACAGGTCTAGATCTGACCCGAATACAAATACAATCATATAATGAGAATCAGGAGATACTATGGAAAAGTTAAAATAAACTCCAAATGCCTGATAAGATTTCAAAAGGGAAGCTAACTCAAGATGCATCAGTAATTGATTAGAAGAAGAAAAAGAGGATGCTCCAGAGTAAGCGATTAGATATGAAAATTATGAATATGCAAGCCCGGTCATAAAAATGATCAATCATAAACAATAGTTCAGCTGTAACAAATCAGATGGGCTGCCACATAGATTATAAAGCACGCTCGCTTGTAATAGCCACGCTCGCTTGCCATAAGCTATAAGCTATAGCGAGCTAGCTGGCAGATAGATTTCTAGCTTACTCGAAGATAGCGAGCTAATTTTTTATACTGCTTTTACCAAAATTATAGCGAGCTAAATTTTTATACTACATTTACCAAAATCTCCGCATAACTTTGGGTGTAGCCAATCCCAAACCGGCTATAAGCTATAGCAAGCTAGCTGGCAGATAGATTTCTAGCTTACTCGAAGATAGCGAGCTAATTTTTTATACTGCTTTTACCAAAATTATAGCGAGCTAAATTTTTATACTGCATTTACCAAAATCTCTGCATAACTTTGGGTGTAGCCAATCCCAAACCTCATGACAAATTAAAATGGATTCACACGATAATTTAATCCTATATAACTCAGATCCACGATTAGGGGGTATGATTTGTTATATTTGAATATGCCCGGAATCGATTTGCTATATTCGAATATGCTCGGAATCAAATCTGTAAGCTAACTTTATAATTTAGTAAAATATTTTGCTAAAATTTAGGTTAGATTTTTGGGTGTGGTTCAATGGTTAGGTGGGAGGATTTTTTTCTACAAGTTTCGTGGTCCAATCTCAAGTAAGACAATGTATTCGTGAGATCTAAGTACAATTTCTCACGTGAGTAGTCTACCTTTCTCACATGATCATAATAAGGTTGAGTAAATATAAACTTTAAAAAAATAAAAATACAAGATTTTAAAGTGCCAATCAATCATGACAATGGTGTGATCATAATAAGGTTGAGTTATAAACTTAAAAAATATATATATACAAAATTTTAAAGTGTGAGATAAGGTCGATGTCGCTTTGGCACAAATCAATCAAGACAAGGGTGTGAGGGATAGCGAGTGGGTCAATGCTAAGACAAAGAACATTGACTAGAGCCACCAACAAATGGTTGAGTACTTGAATGCAACAATGAATTGGTTAGAGCTTTAGATGTTACAATGTGGAGTCATTGCAACAGTGAACTGCTTTAGAGCTTTTTGATAGGGCTAAGCCACTATCAAAAATTTGGGCAAACCATGTGTCAAGCCTCCATTTTGTATGGAGTCTCTTGTGTCTTCACCTAGCTTCTGTGGTCACTATCATCATTTTGCATATTTTTGAAGTTATTATTTTAAGATGTGGGCAAGATGAGGTAATATGTCATTATGTGATGAATTTCTTTGTTTTTAATGATTTAAGATAATTTATGTTGAAATTGTCACTAATGAGGGTTGATGTGAAGGTCTATTTCTATGAAAAGTGAAGAGTTCTCCATCGAGTTTAGTTCCTATTCATCCAGTACAATCTTATTCTCCTATTTCAATTCCTATTCACCTAGTGTAGTTCATATTCCCACCTCCATGATTGTCACATATGCAGTTGTCATGGCGAAAATTGAGCATATGGGTTTTGTGAAACAATATATTGAGATGGTATTTTCTTGCCTTAACTGCACCCACGTCTTCAAGATAGCGCATGTTGAGATTCAACAAGATGATGATCCTAGTGAAAATTAAGCACCTACACTAAGTGGGGCCCACAGTCTATTTTTAGGTGTATGTCTATTCTTAGAATGGTGAACAAATTCCATTTATAGCAAGTGTATATTTATAGATGGTTGAGCAAATTCTATTTATGGATGGGGTTCTATTTTTGGAATGCATGTGCAAATTCTATTCATAGATTGCATGTCTAAAAATAGAATGCATGTCGATTATTATTATCACTTAATAATAATTAGACAATAAATAATAATCTATTCCCTTGAAGCACTTGATTTCAGTTAACTGATGTGGCAAACCAGTTGACTGAAGGAATTTCATGTTCTAAGGTTGGTTGGTGGGACATGCAAGTGGACTTAGTTGTAACTGAGTGATTCGAAGTTGTAACAAAGTTGGATGTATAGTTATGTGAGTTGTAAATTAGTTTAACTCAGTTAAGTGAGTAAAAATCAGTTGTGCTAGTTGTAACTAAAGATACACTAGTGAGAGATCAGTCAATTAATTATTTAATTAATTCACAAGCAGTAGTCTCACATGCAACTGAAGAAATACTATTGTTAACTCCATGCATGTCAGATCCAGTGGAGACCCAGTTGAGATATAGGTGAAAGGGACAGTTTGACTATCTGTTGTGACATTAGTGGGTGCACTCATTCATCCACACACACATTTGAGATGCCAATGAGGATTGGGTAGTCAAGGCAAGGCAAGATCGAATTCATTCAGGGATTGTGATTAGCATGGGTTGTGCAGTGGAGTCAAGCTGTCAGGAGGCAGTAAATTGGCGCATGTATTTGCCAATTTTTGTATGATAGTGTGAGACGATTGTATATTGTAATGAGAGGTCTTGGATTAGAGTTTTGTATGAGATTGTTTCATGATCCATGATATATACATAATATATGATAGTGGGGTTTTTAGCTTTATGCTTTCCCGATAAAAACATCTATGATATGTGTGATTGATCTTTCTTCATGTGTTTGCAATTGGCGATTAAATTTCCACAAATATTTAAGTAGAAGGATTATGTATTTAATAATGGCATATAATTGTTACATCAGGAGAATCCAGGAAATAAACAATTGTATTAAAATTTCTACATGGTATCAAAGCAAATAAGATTGCAAAATTGAAGCAGTAGCTGATTTTGTTGGTGGAAACAATTTGAATTTGCTGCAAGAATTTCTTGGTGCGATAGTTGAGTAAACATCGAAATGGGTTTCAATGGTTTGTGGCTAGAGTATGGACTCGAGGGCAGCTTGAACTACATTGCATGGAAGGACAGGATGGAGGCGGTGCTTGAAGATAATGGCTTGAAGGAATTCAACGGCAGTGATGTTCCTAAGCCCACTTCGACGAATGTTGCATTACTTGATGCCTAGCAAAAGAAAGTAGCGAAGACAAGAAAGATTCTGTTGGAAGGTGTGCGATACCATATTGTCTCAAGCCTTCATGGGAAAGCCACTCCATTCGCTATGTGGAAGGGTTTGACAGATCTTTTCCAAAGTAGCAGCGACCATAGGAAATTGGCGTTAAAGGATAAACTCAGAAAGATCAAGATGGAGAAGGGCGACAATATTCCTAAGTATCTCACAAAGTTTGTCCAATGTCGGGGTGAATTGAGGAGTGTGGGAATCATGGTTGCTGATGATGATTTGGTGAGCTTGGCTCTCTTGGGACTTCCTAAGAGTTGGCACAGTTATCAAGACTCTGTCAATGGACAGGAAAAACTACCGGATTGGGAATGACTGTGGTCGAATCTAGTGCAGGAGGAGTTCAGGCGGAACACCAGAGATGGCTCTTCATCAAAGCATGATGATGAAGAGGATTGTGCTTTGGCTGCCAAGGCAAGGAAAGGGAAGGGGAAGAAATTCCACTCAAAATCCGAGGCTAAAGGAAAGAAGCTGGATTTGTCCAAGGTGAAGTGTTTTCACTGTCACAAACATGGGCATCTCGCCACTTACTGCCCACAGAAAAAGAAGAACAAGAAGGCTATTGGAGTTGCAGCCGGTGAGGCCCTTACCTCGCAATTTTCACTTGATTTCTCTTTGATCGCATGCTTGGTTTCAAGCGCAATGGGATCAGTGTGGCATCTTGATAGTGGTGCTTCCTTCCACATCACGGGAGATAAGGAGATTTTGAGTGAGTTGGAGGAGAAATTTCTCCAAATGCATATAGAGATGGGCGACGATGGACAATACAGTGCGACTGGAATTGCTACCATTACCTTTGAGAGGAAGTCAGGTAAACCATATCTTTTGAAATATGTTATGCATGTTCCAGGTCTAAAGAAAAACTTGGTCTCAATCACGATGTTGGAGGATAGAGGCTATGACGTTTTTTTCAGCGATGGAAAAGCTTTCCTGTGACATAAAATAACGGGTAAATCCAAGAGGATAAGGATTTGAGTCAAGAATATCTACAAGCTGGAGGTAGAAGGTTGCACTGCCATGATGGGCAAGGTGGAAAAAGTGGTGAGACGAGATGAGGGTGAGTTATGGCACAGGTGATTGGGCCATCTTCATCATGGAGCTTTGAAAGTCATGCAGCAAATATCTATTGGACTTCCAATGGGAACACTTTCTCAGCTAGACCAGTGCAAGGGTTGCACCATGGGGAAGTATGCAAAATCCACCTTTCATGAAAAGGAGAACTGTGCTTCGGTGATCCTGGAGAGAGTTCACCCAAACGTGTGTGGACCATTCTCAGTTTCTTCAAAAACAAAACACAAGTATTATGTTATTTTTGTTGATGAATTTTCTCGTAAATGCTGGATCTACTTCATGCAGAAGAATGATCAAACATTCTCAAAGTTCTGTGAGTTTAAATAATTGGTGGAGAAAGAGTCAAGGAAGCAAGTGAAGGCTCTGCAGAGCAATAATGGTGGAGAATATATCTCGAACGAATTCAAATACTTCTATAGAAAAGAAGGAATTCGAAGAGAACTCAGAGTGCCTCATAACCCACAGAAAAATGGGGTCGCGGAGAGGAAGATCAGAATGATCGTGGGTGTTGCATGAGTGATGTTGCATGATCAGTGCCTACCAATGCATTTGTGGGTGAAATCATGCAACACTGCAATTTATGTGTAAAACCATTGTCCTCATAAGGTACTTGGCATGAGTACACCTAAAGAATCTTTTACTGGTAAGAAACCGGATGTTTCTCATTTAAATATTTTTGGCACTTCTGTTTATGTGAATGTGACCAAGAACGCTAGGAAGAAGCTGGAGTCGACTACTGAAGTTGGTATATTTGGGGGGTACACATAAACACCCCATACATATCATGTGTATTTGACAAACAATTGAATGACTATGATGCGACGAGATATAAAATTCAATGAGGAGAAAGCCATGAAATTGTCGCTTGAGAGGGAGCTAGACTTGCATGCAGAGGAGGAACTGCTTATTCCCAAAGATCAGTCACTAGATGTGGTTCAGCCACAGGAGGAGGTTCATGGAGTGGAGGAGTCCAGTCACGCAGAGCCAAATATCATAACTGGGAGAAGGCATACCACAGAAGCTGAGAGGCTGAAGCTTGATGCGGCATATAATGTAGGAGTCCCTACTTCACAGCGTAGACAGAGACAGTCTCCTGACCGATTCACTGGATACATGGCTCTCATGAGGTGAATTTGCATGGCTTCATAGATGCATATTGGGCGGGCAGCCCAACAGACAAAAAGAGCACATCAGGAGGGGTCTTAAGTATTGGATCTACAATTGTTTCTTGGTACAGCAGGAAACAAAGATCTGTGGCACTCAATTCAACGGAAGTGGAATACATGGCAGCAATTCAAGCTGCATGTGAGGCTATCTAGATGAGAAAGGTCCTGGTTGGTTTGTTTTGTTCTCATTTAGATCCTACAGTGATTCATTGTGATAATCATAGTTGCATTAAACTCTCGATAATCCTGTGTTTCATGATAGATCTAAGCATATAGATATCCAGTATCATCATATCACAGATTATGTGTAGTGAAAGATCATGTGGCTTCAGTACATCCCTACGGAAGATCAAGATGCAGATATTATGACGAATGCGCTCACCAGGAGAAAAATTGAATACCATAGAGAGAGGATCGGGGTGAAGGATAATCCCTTTCTTATTGAGAGGGAGTGTTGAGATTCAACAAGATGATGATCCTAGTGAAAATTAAGCACCTACACTAGCTGGGGCCCACAGGCTATTTTTAGGTGTATGTCTATTTTTATAATGGTGAGAAAATTCTATTTATAGCGGGAGTCTATTTATAGATGGTTGAGAAAATTCTATTTATGGATGGGGTTCTATTTTTGGAATGCATGTGCAAAGTCTATTTATATATCGCATGTCTAAAAATAGAATGCATGTCAATTATTATTATCTCTTAATAATAATTAGACAATAAATAATAATCTATTCTCTTGAAACACTTGATTTCAGTTAACTGATGTGGAAAACCAGTTGACTGAAGGAATTTCGAGTTCTAAGGTTGGTTGGTGGGACATGCAAGTGGACTTATTTTAACTAAGTGATTCGAAGTTGTAACAGAGTTGGATGTGTAGTTATGTGAGTTGTAAGTTAGTTTAACTCAGCTAAGTGAGTTAAACTCAGTTGTGCTAGTTGTAACTAGTTGTAACTAAAGATAAATTAGTAAGAGATCAATGAATTAATTATTTAATTAATTCACAAGCAGTGGTCTCACATGCAACTGAAGAAATACTTTTGTTAACTACATGCATGTCAGATCCAGTGGAGACCCAGTTGAGAGATAGGTGAAAGGGACAGTTTGACTATCTGTTGTGAAATTAGTGGGAGCACTCATGCAACCACACACACAGTGGAGATGCCAATGAGGATTGCGCAGTTAAGGCAAGGCAAGATCGAATTCATTCATGGATTGTGATCAGTAGGGATTGCGCGGTGGAGGCAAGCTGTTAGGAGGCAATAAATTGGCGCATGTATTTGCCAATTTTTGTATGAGAGTGTGAGACGATTGTATATTGTACTGAGATCTCTTGGATTAGATTTTTTTATGAGATTTTTTCATGATCGATGATATATACATAATATATGATAGTGGGTTTTTTATCTTTATGCTTTCCTAGTAAAAACATATGTGTTATGTGTGATTGATATTTCTTCATGTGTTTCCAACTGGCGATTAAATTTCCGCAAATATTTAAATAGAAGGATTCTGTATTTAAAATTGGCTATAATTGTTAGATCAGGAGAATTGAGGCAATACAAAATTGTATTAAAATTTCTACAGCACACAGAGTAAGTGTCAATCATCTGGTCAATTATTTTCTATAAGAAGCAAGGTTCATCAATAGCGTGTTGCCATTACATCATGATTTTCATGAATGCTATGAATGGGAATTTCATGATTTGGTGGTTGACCAACATATCTAAGATACCAGTAACTCTCTCTAATATGGAACCTCATGATTGATTTTTATCTATTCAAAGAAACTACACTCTTCATTTTGGGTTAAGTCAAGAATACCTTTTCTTTGGATGGATTCAGATCAGATTGAAATTCTAAAAATATATGCGATGTTTAATATCTGATCTAGAGAATTAGAAGGTATTGTCAGTATAAATCTGAAGACATTGTAATGTAAGGTTAGCGATTCAATATTAGACAAAATAATGAGAGAAGGAAGCTAAAGGAAAACCTTTTTTGTTTCAGTGGGATGATCCTAAGAGGGGACCACTGGGACTAAGCTTTGCACTATTATATTCTCATGTAACATACTTCAGGAGTTAATACAAGATGACACTAGATTTATATTTACTGTCTTTGATATTTCTGGAATTGTGATTTATGCTTTTATAAGGGAAATGAGCTGGGTGGTTTGGCCCCACCAGCCAACCTGTTGTCCCTTGCCTCTTACAATTTCTTGTGTTATTTTTTGATAGATGCATAGTGTAGGATTGTGATTTTATTTTAGAAAATTTCTGTGGTTTAATTTTATATCTCTTGTTCATGTTAAAGCTTGGCATGTCAATTCCTTGTATGGATTTGACTAAACAGCTCATTTGCATGATTACCTCCTTGGAATGCATCGATGTGCATCGATCTTGAACACATTAAGGTTTTGATCAAACCCTGCTCGGTGGTTTATTTGACTTGGTATTTACTCTAATATTATTTTCCATGCAATGAGATTACTTTTTAGTTACACAAGATTTCAATTGTGAAGGGAATGTTTGGTTATCAGGCGGTATGGATATACTCACCAACGTTTTGGTTTGTTCTGATATATCATGTATTTTTTGAGCTTCAATGTAGACCTTGAATCATTGTTGTGATCTCATATGTGGAATTGATTCCTATTCTCTTAAATAACTTTGAGGCATATAGTACTTTGATTTTGTTGAGATTCAACAAGAAAAGTTTAGCACTCGTGCCTAGTGTATTAAGCACCTACACTAGGGTGGGGCCCACAGTGCTATTTTTGGTGCATGTCTATTTTAGTTATCCCTTAATTAAGATGGACAATAAACTGTAATATATTCTCAATAATAGCTTGTAATAGTTAAATGAGAGTGATAAACTAATTTAGCTAGTGGATTTCTAGTTAGAGGTAGTTGGTGAGGCATGCAGAGTAATTCTAGTTGTAATAGAGTTCGAAGTGCAGTGGTACATTAGTTAATGTAGGTTGTAATCATTTTAACTCAGTTAAGTCAGTTAAAATAGGTTGTGCTATTTGTAACTGAAGATACACTAGTGAGAGATCAAGTGAATTAAATATTAATTAATTCACAATCACTGATCTCACATGCAACTGAGGATTTACTATTATTAGTTGCATGCATGTCAGATCCAATGGAGACCTAGTTCAGATCTAGGTGAAAGGGAAGTTGACTATCAGTTGTAGGACTATTGGGTTGCACACATGCAGCCAAACACCCATTGGAGTTCCCATGATACTTCCACAGTCAAGGAAGGCCATAATTTCTATATTTTATGGATTTTATATCATCAGGGATTGCGCAAGCAAGGCAGGCTATCTGGAGGCAGAAAATTGGCTAAGTATTGGTCAGTTTTATTCATGACAGTGTGAGACAATTAGTTGAGTACTGGAGGGCTCTTGTGAGAAGATTTTTGTATGTAATTGTTTCATGATCCATGCTGAATATACAATAGAAGATAGTGGGGTTTTGAGCAGCAAGCTTTCCCTGGGAAATTATTTGTGTTGTGTTTGATTTGATTCTTCTTTGCTTCATGTTATGAAACCAACTCCAAAAATAGAATAAAAGAGATATCAACGCCTTATAAATAAGCCACTTCGAGGGGGCAACCTCCAATACATTACATGAATGAAAAATTCTTGGATGATACAAATGACAAAACCTCCTTTCTATATATAGGAGTCCATGGGGCCACAATGTAATCCTAGCCGACCTAACAATAATAATGTAAGGGCACAATAATAACAATATGGGGGTTACAGGGGTAAAACAATAACAATAAAGGGGGCTACACTAACATAATAAGGGACTACACTATTAATATAGGGACTTAACATGCCCCTCTCCTTCAAACAAGCATTGCCCTCAATGCTTGATTATTTCTTGATGCTTCTGTATAAAATTATCACCCTCCCATGTGGAATATTCTACAGGAAATTTTTTCCACTTGATGAGATAATCTGAAATTGATCATACTTGTCGAGTTCTTTTTTCTGTGACTGCTTCAGAACATCTTTCGATGTGATGTTGATCTTCATGTTGTTTCATTAGATTCTGCACCAAATTTATGTTATCCTTTGAGAGTTGGAGAACTTGTTGTTGATGCTCAATGTGATCTTCCACTAGTTTATCATCCATATTAGCTATTATTTGATCCTTCAAACCATCCAACTTAGCATCCATTTCTTCTTTTAAATCATCTATGTCATCTTCGGTTGCTCTTCGTAAGATCGAAATTTGTTGCACTTGGTACCGTAATTTTGATATCTCATACTGTAATTCTCCTCTTCATGCATCATAATATATCTTTTTGAGGGCTTAATGGGTATGGAATTATTTTTTGGAGGCATTATAGAACCCAATACTGATAAAATTCTATTGCGATGACCTTTTTAAGTGAAATTCAGGAGCCTACAAAAAGCCCTAACTTACATAGATCATATCTCCGAAAAAATTGTGAACCAAGCTCTGAAAGTTTGCGACGATGTTCCTCAGGATTTTGGCTTCGTACTCTCAAAATTTCAGCTTTTGAAACTTTGTAGGAAAAAATTTATAGCGAAAATTCCATGATGACCTATTTGGAGCAGCGAAACCCTAGAATCCAAAGCTCTGATACCAAATGTTGTGAAAACAACTCCAAAAATAGAAGAAAAGAGAGATATCAACACCTTATAAATAAACCACTTCGAGGGGGAAACCTCCAATCAATTACATGAATGAATAATTCTTGGATGATACAAATGACAAAACCTCCTTTCTATATATAGGAGTCCATGGGGCCACAATGTAATCCTAGTGGTGCCACAATGTAATCCTAGCCGACCTAACAATAATAATGTAAGGGCACAATAATAACAATATGGGGGTTACAGGGGTAAAACAATAACAATAAGGGGGGCTACACTAACATAATAAGGGACTACACTATTAATATAGGGACTTAACACTTCATGTGATTGGCGATTGTGTTTTTAATTACGCAAAATATTTGTAGAAGCAATTCAGTATTTAACTTTAGTACATTGTTAGATCGGGTGAATCCAAGATATACATGCATGTTGTATAATTTATACATGGTATCAGAGCACAAGAAATTTCTTAAGTGAAGGAGGAGCTGAGTTTGTGACTGGATAGAATTCGAATTTGCAGAAAGAATTTCTTGGTGCTACAGTTGATTCAAGATTAAAATGGCTTTCAATGGCTTGAGGTTGGAGTATGCACTCGAGGGAAACTCAAACTATATTTCTTGGAAGTACAGGATGGAGGCAGTACTCGAAGACAATGACTTGAAGGAATTCATTGACAATGATGTTCCTAAACACGTGGTGACAGATGCTGCAAATCTTGATGCATGGAAAAAGAAAGTGGCAAAGGCAAGGAGGATCCTATTGGAGGGAGTACGAGACCACATTGTCTCAAACCTCCATGGGAAATCCACACTGTATGCAATGTGGAAGGCTTTGACGGATCTATTCCAGAGCAGCAAAGACCATAGGAAATTGGCAGTCAAAGATAAACTTAGGAAGATCAAGATGGAGAAGGGCGACTCCATACCAAAATATCTAACAAAGTTTGTCCAATGTCAGGATGAACTGGGGAGAGTTGGTGTAACAGTCACTGATGATGATTTGGTGAGTTTGGCTCTCCTAGGACTTCCCAATATTTGGCACAGTTATCAAGAATCTGTCAATGGAAGGGAAAATTTTCCAGATTGGGAATAAATGTGGTCCGATTTGGTGCAGGAGGAACTCATATGGAACACCAGAGATGGATCTTCATCTAAGAATGAAGATGAAGAATATTGTGCTTTGGATTCCAAGGTGAAGAAGGAGAAGGGGAAGAAATTCCATTCCAAATCTGATTCCAAGAATGGAAAGAAGTAGGACATGTCCAGGGTGAAGTGTTTTCGCTGTCACGAGCATGGGAATTTTGCTACTAACTATCCACAAAATAAGAAGAACAAGAATGATGGAGGATCTATAGTTGGTGAAGCTCTTGCCTCACAATTTGAGCTTTAATTCTCATTGATCGCATGCATGGTGTCAAGTGAATTTGGATCTATGTTGTATTTGGATAGTGGCGCTTCCTTTCACATGACAGGAGAAAGGGAACTTTTCAATGACTTGGAGGAGAAGGATCTCCAGATGCATATTGAAATGGGTGATGGCGGGTGGTACAGTGCTACCGGGATTGGTACCATTACGTTCCATAGGAATTCAGGTAAACCCTTTCAATTAAAATATGTAATGCATGTACCAGGTTTGAAGAAAAGTTTAGTTTCAGTCGCAATGTTGGAGGATAGAGGCTATGATGTTGTTTTTAGTGAAGGAAAATATTTCTCGCAACATAAAACAATAGGACAAGCCAAGAGGATAGGGATTCAAGTTAAGAATCTCTACAAGCTGGAGGTAGATTTTTGTGAAGCAATGATGGGCAAAGCGGATCAAGTGGTGATCCGGGATGAGGGCGAATTATGGCACAAGATATTGGGCCATATTCACCATGGAGCCCTAAAAGTCATGAAACATATTTCTACTATTCTTCCCAGGGGTACACTTGCACAGTCAGACACATGCAAGGGATGTACTATGGGAAAATATGTAAAGGCCACCTTTCATGGGAAGGAGAACCGAGCTTCGGGGATCCTTGAGAGAGTTCATAAAGATGTGTGTGGACCATTCTCGGTTGCTTCGATAGAAAAACATAATTACTATGTAATATTTGTTGATGAATTTTCTCGTAAATGCTGGATCTTCTTCATGCAGAAGAAAGATCATACATTCTCTAAGTTTCTTGAGTTTAAGGCACGGGTGGAGAAAGAGTCAAGGAAGCAAGTAAAGGCTCTTTGGAGCAATAATGGTGGAGAATACATCTCTAACGAATTCAAGAACTTCTGCAGCAAAGAAGCAATTTGGAGAACTGATAGCGCCTCATAACCCACAACAAAATGGGGCTGCAGAAAGAAAGAACAAAATGATCATGGGTGTAGCAAGAGCAATGTTGCATGATCAAGGCCTACCAATGCATTTGTGGGAGAAATCATGTAACACTGTGGTATTTGTGCAAAATTTTTGTCCTCGTAGGATACTTGGAATGAGTACACCTAAAGAGGCTTTCACTAGTAAGAAACTTGATGTTTCACACTTTACAATTTTTGGTTCATTTGTTTATGTGCATGTGACCAAGGACGCCAGGAAGAAGCTGGAACCGACAGCTAAAATCAGGATTTTTGTGGGGTATACTGAAACACCCCATAATTATCGTGTGTATTTTCCAAACAACAGAATAACTATTGTGTGATGAGATATAAATTTTGATGAGGAGAAAGCCATGTGGTTGTCCCTTGAGAGGGAGCTATACTTGCATGCAGAGGAGGAACTCTTGGTTCCCAAGGTTGAGCCTCAAGATGTGGATCAGCCACATGAGGAGGTTCATGGAGTGGAGGAAAACACTCATGCAAAGCCATCCATAAGAAATGGCAGAAGGTGCACCACGGAAGCTGATAGATTGAGACTTGATGCTGCAGAGAATGTAGGAGTCCCTACTTCACAGCGCAGACAAAGAAAGTCTCCTGATCGATTTACTAGATACATAGCTCTTATGAGAAAATGTATTGTGACGAAACCATCTTCCTTTCAGGAAGCAGTGCAGAAACCAACTTGGGTTGATGCAATGGTGGAGGAGTATGAATCCATTGTCAAAAACAGTGCATGGGATATTGTCCCAAGACCGGTCAACAAATCAGTGTTTGGATCGAGATGGATCTACAAGGTAAAGCAAACTGCTAATGGGAGTGTGGAGAAATACAAACCTAGATTTGTGGCCCGGGGATTCTCATGGATTGAGGGGATAGATTATGATGATACTTTTTCACCTGTTGCAAGGTACTCTTCCATAAGATCCATCCTTGCACTCTCAGTGCAGATGGGTTGGCACATTCATCAGATGGATGTGAAAATTTTGTTTCTCAATCGGATCATTGAGGAAGAGATGTACATAGAGTATCCTGGAGATTTCGATATCTTCAACTGTGAGTCACATGTCTGTCGACTCAAAATAGCATTGTATGGGATGAAGCAAGCACCCCGTGCTTGGTACACTTGGATAGACAACTATTTCACCTGATTGGGCTTCACCAAAAGTGAAGCAGATGCAAACCTATACCAGATTGTGGTTGAGGGTAAGCCTGTACCAGAGGAGCATTCCTTTCTTGGATGTCCTTGTTACCGGAAAGGATGATGGAACATTAGGGAATCAGGTGTTTAGAAATAAAACCCATACTGATAGCTATCTTCATTAGTCTTACCATCATCCGGCTCAAAATTTTGGTGTCCTTAATACTCTTTCCATAAGAGCCTTGAGGATATCCAATGAGGAACACCTTAAAGATGAAATTACTCATTCAACATCTGTATTCAGTGGTACAGGTTATACAGGAAAAGATATTAGAAAAGCTATGGAAAGAGCTGAGGGTTCAGTGTCGTCCAAGAAAAGCCAAGGACCTCAAGAAATTTGTGGTATGTTTTTTCTACCATACATCAAGGGTGCTACTAATAATATTGCCAAGGTTCTAGGGAGGAATGACATTTTCGCGCAATTTTCAGGAGCAAGAACAATAATACAGAATGTGGTTAGTTAAAGATAATATTAGTCACGAAGAGCTTAAAGGATTTTACAAGATTAATTCTTCATGTGGGAAGAGTTATATTGGTGAACTGGGCGCTCGCTTCAAAAATGACTTAAAGAACACAAAACCGATATTAAGCATGAGAGATCTCGCACCTCAGCCCTTGCAGATCACTCCTCGAAAACAAATCATCATTGCGTCTATAGGATGCTAGAATCATTTCCAGGGACGAACATTATCAAAGAAGGAAAATAAGGAGGCACTAGAGATTATAAAGCTTCCTCATAACCTCAACAGGGATGGAGGATTCGAAATCAGTGAGAGTTAGAGGCCTCGACATATTTGTTCCTCCAATTCACCCTCCTCCCAAGTATAGTATCACAGGTTTGTTTCTCTTTCAATTAAATAATTTTAGGGTTTAGGCATTCTTAGATCTAGAAAACTAATAATTGAATTATTTACTTTTAATAATTATCCTTATTAATTAATTTTTATTTCCAATTAATAAAAATTAATTAATTAATAATTATTATTAGTAACTAACGTTTTTAATTAATGAAATTAATCATGATTATAATCATTTTCCTAATATAATTAGATTAATTATGATTAAATCAATCATCCTATTAAAATAAAAATTAATTAATAAAAATAAATTAATAATTACTAATATTTATTTACTCTTTTGGATTTATGAATGTTAATATCAATTAATAATGGTATATAATTTTAATTTTAATTTACTATTATTATCTAGAGTTATTTCAAATTCTATAATAATTTAAATAATCTTTACTAATAGGTTCTAATATTTAATTCTATTAAATATATATTAAATAATAAATAAGAATGTATTTCACACAAAAATTATTATTATTTATATTAACATTTATTAGTAATGTTTATTATTTTAAATTTTAGTTAGTAATAAATCTAATTGAAAATTCTTAGTAACATAAATGTATTTTTTAGTATTATCTAAATATTAGTACTTATTAAATAAAATATTTATTATCTCATAATAATTAAATATTATTCTTAAAAACTATTAGATTAAATTAAATTAATTAAATAAAATAAGAATGAATAAATAATCAAAATAAAAAATTATTAAAAATAGAAATTAAAAATAAAAATATAATATTAATTATTATTTAGTTCTTGTTGGCTCTTATCATTTTACTCTTTTCACTATTAATCCTTGATCTTTTTCCTTTTTTCATACTTCATTCTGCATCTTGTTCTGAAGACGGATTCTCGTTGGGATTTGAAACGTCGATCAATGTTCTATAACATTGTGGATAATCTGGTAAGCTCTTCAACAAACGATAACCACAGGAGCTTGAAAACCATAATTATGTCATATGGAGAATTTATTAACCTTGAGTTGTTGTGGTGATATCGTAAGTAGAGTTTGATCAATAAAATTGATTATCCTTCTTTGGAATGCATTACCACAAATAGATCTTTAACAGATATATAACTTGTGTTTTATGAGAATTATATTCATTTCAATCTCTCTCTTATGAAATCAAGATACTTTTTTCAATGGAAAAATTAGTATGAGAAGAGATTTCATTTTTTGATATTTAAGCCTAGAGTTTGGATTGATGATATCTCTTGTTTTGTTTTTCCTCGTCTGACAAAGTGAAGTATTAAACACAAATCTTAGATCAAATCTTTGAGGCTACCTCTCTTTAATATCGTCTGTAGGTCATGACTAATGTCTTGAGAAAACATTGGTGTGCTTCATCACAATTATACATTGCATATTTTTCTTTTGAGGAGTAATGCATATACAATCTAGATTTCTTTTAGTAACTATACCTTTGAATTGAAACAATATTCAATGATTTTATAGACTAGGGTAACCTTTGAATCTAAATGAGAATAACTGCATCTTGTTTGTGTGAATAATGCTTGATTTTATTACAAATAATTTCAACCTTGAATATTGTGAATGCTTTCGTTATTTTCAACATAACAAGTAATCCTTGAGAGGAATTTAGGACAATGTTTCCCTTTTCATTTCCATAGTGGATTTTCAACTTCAACATTTGAATGATACCTACAACCCCTTGTTCCTTGGATAACCAATGTAAGATTTATGTAGGATTTTCTCAATGTAAAAGAGGAGCCACGAGTAGGATCTTTGTGTGCTCTCTTACTTTGAAAGTTTTTCTTCCTGAGTGGCATCTTTGAATTTTTTTGCAAGTTCTTGATTGATAGTAAAAAGGCTTCACATATTTCTGAGGAATTCTTTTGGCATACACTTTGTTGCGCCTCGAAGTGTATGCAACCCATATTGACATTAAATGTTCGTATATTAATCCCACATTTATAACAACCGAAATTTTGGCGTCCTTTCTCAGGAGGGGAATGAATTTGGTAACATGCCACGATGTTAAATTGTAGAAATAAAAGGATTCATTTGACTTGTGCCTTAGTAAAATGAGGAAATTCGAATTTCCACATCATCTGGATGACTTGGATTACAGTTAGCTAGAGTGACATGGCTTTGTATCCTAGTTAAGTCAGTAAATTCGAGTTTGTAGGGTACAAGTAGAGTTGTGCATGAGTTTATTTCTAAGATATAGAAATCTAGTGGATTCATTATTAGTTAAACTCAATTATCTTAGTTCTAGTCATGAATAAAGTCAGTAGGGGTTCAATTGAGTAGTCATAATTTTTTTTGTCTCACTAATCTCTCATTTAATTGATCAATTTACTAAAAATAAACCCAACCATGCATGGAACTCAAATATCCTAGTTGAGTGGATGGAAAAGGAACATTTGTATTTATAATTATATATTATTGATGTGCAATGCTTTCGTACTGAGCAGGTGATCAATTCCCCTTGTTTTTATGCAAGGAAATAGGGATTTTCCCTATTATTTAGGAGGTAATTTGCTCCAATATTTCACAAGGAAATAGGAGGTTGGTTGAGGCTTGAATTGGCTAGGTTTTGGCGAGATCAGGCCAGGAAGTAGGAGAAAAATTTTACAATGTAGGGTGTGCTTCAAAGTTGAAGAAATACATTATAATTGTTTCTCTTTCTCATCTGAATTAATGCAAAGCAACAGAGGGGGTTTTCCCAGTTGGATTCCCCTATAAAATCATTGTGTTTCTTATGTTTGGATGGTTGTATGTTACTGCATGTGTTTCTATCATGTGTTTTCCTTTCCGTAGAATAGTAGAATAAATTTATGTCTCTTGATTTCAGTTCAATTTCATTATTAGTAGAAAATTTCCTACATTTCTAATTATACCCTCGAAATACTACATAGAAACCTCGTTGCAAATATTCTCTCAAAGAAATTTCGATTTGTAGAGTTTTTGGTGCAGATTCTCTTTAGTGCAGAAAAAATGTCTTTCAACAAATTGAGAGTGGAATATGCATTGGAGGGCACCTCGAATTTTTGTTCTTGGCAAGATAGGATGGAAGTTGTCTTGGATGAAAATGGAGTATGGGAATATACACAAACTAATTTTCCAAAACCAACAATATCAGATGCATAATCACTTGCGGAGTGGAAGAAATACACAACAAGAGCCAAGAGGATTATTCTAGAGGGTGTCAGAGATCATGTGGTTTCAAACTTGCATGGAAAGGAGAATCCTTTTGCAATGTGGAAAAATATCACAAATCTATTCTAAAGAAACAATGATGCCAACAAATTGGCATTGAGAGATAAACTCATGAAAATTTGAATGAAGAAAAATGAAACCATTCCTCCGTACCAATCCAGATTCACTCAAGTTCAAGATGAACTTGGAGGAGTAGGTGAAAATTTGCCATCATATGAACTTGTGAGTTTAGCACTCCCAGAAATTCTAAAATACTAGTAGAACTATTAGGATTTAGTTAATGGAAGAGACAAGCTACCAGATTGGGAGAGACTTTGGTCTGATTTGGTGCAAGAGGAGATTAGAAGAAACATTAGATATGTTGTTAGTTCCATTGTAGATGAGGAAGAATATTGTGCTCTAATTGCCAAAGGAAAGAAGGCCAAAGTCATCAAGACCCAAGGTGAGGCAAAATCCAACCAGAACTATGGAAAGAAAAAGGACCTCAATAAAATTAAATGTTTCCACTGCCATGAATATGGACACTATGCAACTAAGGTACACACAAGAAATCCAGAAAGGAGCTTGCAACAGGACTAGGAGGAGATTCTTTGGCATCTCAATTCGAGTTAGGTTTCACCCTCTTTGCTTGATTGGAAATCATAGTAAGAGGGAGTGAGTGGTACCTATATTTTGGTGCCTCATATCACATGATAGGAAACAACGAATTCTTCAATAGCCTAGAGGAGAATGATCTCCAATTGCACATAGAATTTAGAGATGGTGGGAGGTATAGTACCAAAGGAATTGGTACTGTCACCTTTAATAGGGAGTCAGGCTCCCGTATTCACTTGAAAAATGTAATTTATGTGCCTGGGATGAAGAAGAAATTGATTTCTCTAGCTATATTGGAGGACAAAGGTTATGATGTGGTGTTCAGTAAGGGAAAATATTTTCTGAAGCATGTTTCTGCTGGACAAATGAAACAGATTGGAGTTAGATAAAAAATTATCTATAATTTAGAGGTATACTTCGCAATGCATGTATTTATACCTTCATTAGTTAGGTGGGTGATCCAGATCCTTAGTCCCAAAGTTGCAAAGAATTGGGCAGGGTCCAAAATCTGCAATAGTATATAATAAGAATCTGCAAATATTGTGTAGTGTTTGTTCAACTCCATTAAAGTCATCAAGTCCTCCCAATACCTCGATAACCAATGGTTCGGACTCCATCCCACCTAACACACCCTTTATTTCATCGACATCGACATTCACATCGCCACTTGACATCCTTCCCGAGTCCATGAAAGTAACGTCAAACCATTCATTCAATCTCAAAAGATATAGATGAATCTCAAGGATATTGATTCTTATTTAGATTTTAGATTTTGAAATCAGACGAATAGGAGAGAGGTTAAATATTTTCCAAAATATTTTCAAAATCTATTATTAAATTAATTTTAACTTAAAATACTTTCCAAATCTAATAATTTTTTTGAATATGTTCTGAACCGGCTATAAGCTATAACAAGCTAGTTGACAGATATATTTATATCTTACTTGCAGATAGTGATCTAAATTTTTATATTTCTTTTACGAAAATCTCTGCACACTTACAAAACTCCTGCTAAATTCAAATTGGTATGATAAGACAAGTTAATTCTAAATTACTCAGATCCACTATTAGCGGTATGTTTTTTTTATATTTGAACAAGCGCATAATCAAATTTGTAGGCTATCATTATAATTTAATAAACTATTTTGTTAAATTTGAGATCAAACCTATTATTATAGTTTACAATATTTTTATAAATTTGAAAATAAATTTATTGACTAATTGTTGCTATAATTCAAAAGTATATGACAAGTTAGAAATAAAAATGATGTGTGATTTAATATGAGATAACCTTTGTATTAGAGGATTCTACCTTTCTCACCTGATCATGGGCCTGGAATTTCAAATTTATCTGACCTGTCAAGCTACTGGCATTGTTGATGATTCCACAAGGTTGTATAAGTTTGACAACTTTGGGTCATCATGTCTTCCCTCCATTTTTGTTGCTCATAATGATGAAGTGAGCAAACTTTGGCATGAGAAATTTGGTCACTTAAACTATCGCTCTCTTCAAAATCTATGTAAATAAAATATGG